>CM019716.1:24746984-25346984 GCA_009760885.1 Achatina immaculata | reverse complement strand
CTTACAAGACTCTTACAACGTAAAACTCGTTACACGGCATAAATATGGGATCGGCAGCAAAAATCTGGGATCGGCAGCAAAATCAGGGATCGGCCGAAACCAGAAGCAGAAAAGAAGACGTTTGGATTTTTTTTTTTAAAATTCTGTTTCAGAGGGATCGGGTGTTTAAGATCACAGGCAGACAGACAGACAGGCAAACAGACACTTTAAACCGTCACAAGCCCTGGACGTAAACAGCACGAATAAGTTTCACCACAGAAGGGCCGGGCTCGGTTCTTCTCTTCCCCCTGCTCCTATCGCCGGATCGCCGGAGACAGAAGGAAGTCAAACAAATGGACAGTGAGCTGGCGCGCAGAAATCACGCTCTCCGTTTCTAACAGACTGGATGAGCAAACAGGCCACCGATGTATCAAGGGTAGTGGATGTCGGACAGTGATCGATGTCCCCCCCGCGGTTTAGCCTACATCATTCCAAGCACAAAACGTTCCGCAAACTGGCCTCTATGATACAGACAAGTCACAAGGAAAGAGTAAGCGAGGAGATAAAATGCTAAAAGTTAGCAACCAAACTGATGGAGACAGAGGGCCAGATATCTCATCCGGGTGGAGGATACACCGAGGGAGGTGTATGGAGGCATGGAGGGGGGGGGGGAGGCGATGAAAGAACGCGTACGTTAAATATTGACTGAATGAAGAGAGCAACCCTACACGGACGACAAGGACGCTGAAGACAAATTGGAAATCCTGACGTAATAATCCCTGATAAAACGTGATCGGACCAGTCCGTGGGCAATCCGGACAATGCTTGCGGTAAAAATGATGCTTGGACGTTCCCCCCCCCCCCTTCCTACAGTTCCTTCTTCCGGCAAATCCTGTGTTCAAGCTCCGTTTCTACACAATTTTCCATCCCACTTAACTGTTCACCCAAAAAGGAATGCTTTTAAAAGGCAATGCAGCAGAAGAAAATCCTCAGTTTGGGGGGGGGGGGGGCGAGATTTGCACAAAGTCAGTGGCGATAACAGACAGTATTTTTTTTCCCCAACTCTACAAGCATCAACGACATTAGAACCGTTCTTATTTCCCAGTGACGTAAAAAACATAATACAGTATGATACAGAACAATAATAACAAAGCAGACTGGTAATTCGGATACACCTTCATGGCTTGAAAGTGTATGGCAAAAGCCACCGGATGACAGGATCCGTAATACAGATACACCTTCATGGCCTGAAAGTGAAGAGTAAGAGTGATCAAACAATTGGACACACAAAAAGAACAGCAAAAGCTGCTAATAAACATAGCACTTCGCAGCACAAATGCGAAAGGCACAGAGTCAATACACAGCTGAATCCGTAACAAGTCTTTAAAAAATATAAGAAAACCGCAACCACAACAAAAAACAATTCGAGGAAAGGAGGTGGAGAGAGAGAGAGAGAGAGAACACAACGATAATACCTAAAAATGTAACAACATGCATTCCATCAGAAAATAAGTTTCAGAGATCAACAACACACCACAAGCAATCAATAGCTCCTTGGATGTGATTAACCGTTTCGTTAACTTCCTTTAATATAAGTTCTCGCTTCCTTGTCATTCATCTCCCTGATGTAATTTGTACTCTCTTCAATCGAGGACGGCGGAGAGCGACTGAAGTGATATTAGGGTATTTTATAGCACGCAATATCACGATAGCCTTTTCCAACATAATGGGGGAAACAAGCATCATTCGCAGTGACGCCAGAATTGGTAGACGTTCGCCCAATCCCCAGCAGGATTGCCAGTGTTGAAAAGCATCATCCGGCATGGCGCCACGATGAACACTGGCTCGTTCTGAAGCTAGTTTGGTGAACGAGGGCCAGTCGAGACCAAGCCCTGACGTTCATGAACAGCTCCAGCTTGTCACAGGGAAAAAAATGTCTCCGGGCCACGTTGGCGCTTACAGAACAGCCAGCTCTAAGTCACTAAAAGCACAACACTCTACTTTATTGAATCTTCTCCGGAAAATAACAGCATTTATGACAGTCCGCTCTCGTCGTTATATACCATCCCACCGTAAAAATCATCATCATCATCATAGAATAGCGCAAAAAGTAGTATATGAGTATATAACTATACAAAAATTGGCGAACTACTTTGCGAACCCTATGTGAGTGACATTTAACGGCACGGGAAGGATATAAGATATAAGATAAGATATAACTATACACGGAGCTACTGCAGTAAAGCTTGATACCGAAATGTATAAACTAGGAAAAAAAAGTAGGAACAGCTTTATTACTTAATGAGTAAACTTTAACGAGTATTCGTTAAGTAATAAAGCTGTTCCTACTTTTCTTTCTCTAAATTATACATTTTAGAAGAGCACAAAGTCCTCGGATCCAATCAGAATTCAGAAAAAAAACGCGAACATATTAACTCTTTCGAGAATTTTTTCTCTTATATCAATATCCTCTACTGTCTGACACCCCTGGCTTCAGTGATGAACAAACGACGCATACGATGCGCATATACAAGAAAATATAATGAAGCAAGCGTTACCGAAAGCGCTACCGTATCACTTTTTTTTTTATAAATAGGAAACTACGAGGCTTTGGTGCGGTAAAGTAAGAGAACAAACTTTGTAGGATTAGACCTCGAAGGGAACAAATTTTGTAGGATTAGACCTAATTAATTTAGAGAGACTGAATCTAAGCTACGGAATTTCTGTGTCACGATCTCGTTTCTTTCCGGGTGTCACGATCCCTCGTGTCTACTGAGCAGTTACTAAAGACTGTGTCAACAAAACATCTTTTTTTTTTTTGGGGGGGGGGGGTGCTAGTTGGCTAAGTCGATAGCACGCTGTTCTCTCGTGGCTAGACGGCTGCTTGTCCTACCGGTGTCCGTGTTCGAATCCCAGGTAATTCTCTTGTGATTTTTCTTTCTCTCACGTCTCACTAAAGTGCTTTGTCTACGATGTTTTCGAGGTCTAATCCTACAAAATTTGTTCTTACTTTACTGTATCGCTTCTTCTTCAGCTTTCCGAACCATTAAGGTTCCTGCTGCAGATAAAGTTCGCATCCATTCCTAATCTCTCTACAGCTGGTGACACCAATTTCTTTTATATCCTCTTCTGCGTTGTCTTTCCATCTCTATCTACTCCTTGGTCTTGTTTCCCCTCATCTCTTGTACATACGTCATTTTCGTTTGCCGGTTCTCTTCCATTATTTCTACATGCCCCAGCCAGCGCAGTCTGTTCAGTTCACTGTTCTTTCTAGCTCTCCATTCTCCACTGTGGATATCCTTTATGGGCCCAAAGATTCTTCTTAGGATCTTGTTCTATCTACAGTTGTTGTTCATCATTCTTTGTTGTACTCCACGTTTCTGATCCATATATGACGGCTGGTCTTATTATAGTTTTGTAGACTGTTATTTTGGATTTTAACAGGTGTTGTAAGGAAAAGTACATTATATTCCCCATTTGTAAACCGCTTTTAATTTCCTCGATTACTATGCTGCTTCTATTGAAGGTTGCCTAGATATTTGTATGTTTCTGCTTTCCTAATAATCATCTCTCCAACATTTATATAATCTGGATCATTTTGCCTGCGGTCTCTTGATATTTTCAAATACTGTGTCTTATCTTGGTTAATGGTCAAGCCCACTTTCAGTGCTACATCTCTCAGGTGTATGCGGGTATTGATGACTTATTGCATAGTTTCCCCCACCAGACCGATGTCATCAGCGTATTTTAGCCTGTTCTTTTGTACTGCTTTCTTCTTTCATTTTTCTGATTATCTTTTCTAGTACTAGGTTGAATAGTAATGGAGATAATGTATCACCTTGTTTTAAACCAGTTCTTACATAGACGGGTTTTGACTTTCTTTATATATTACTATATTTTGTGTATCCTCCATACATATTCCGGTCAAAGTGATTAATTTATTAGGAATCTCACATTCTTTCATAATTTTCCATAAGCTGCTCCTATCTATGTTGTCATATGCTTTTTTGAAGTCAATGAAGATATGTACTTTCTTCCATATTTCCAGTATTTTTCAGCTCTCTGACGTAAATACAATATTTCATCTGTGGTTGATCTATTCTTTCTATAAAATCTGCTTGATAGTCTCCCAGTATGTTCTCGCTGTATGGTTTTAATCTATTTAAAAGTATAATAGATAGTATTTCGTAGCTTGTTTGTAGTAAGGATATTCCTCTGTAGTTTTAACACTTGCTCTTATCGCCATTTTGTGAATACTGGGATCAGTAATGATTCTCTCCATTTACTAGGGACTAGGGAGTTTTTCTTCTCTTCATATTTGTTGTATTAGTGCACATATCTGTTCATGTAGATTTAGACGTCCTTCCTTAATCACTTAGGCAGCAATTCCATCTGAACCAGTTGCTTTGTTGTTTCGTAGAAACATGATACTGTAGATGACTTCTTCTAAGCCTGGTTCCTCTATTTCAGGTTCACGTCTGTATTTCTTCGCATGGTAATGTGCTTATAGCCTCTTCACAGTTTAGTAGTTTCCCCAAATGTTCTTTCCATCTGATACAGATTTTCTCTTCATTATTTATGATGTTTCTTACTATCCTTCAAGCTCTGCAGAGGTTGTTTATACCCTTTCTTTACTGTTTACAATTCTTTATAGAATTCCCTGCTTTTCTTATTTTGATAGCATGTCTGTATCTTGCTTACCATTCGTTTCATATACTGTCGTTTTTGTTGGCGAATACCTTTTTGAGTTTCTTTACATTGTGTGTGGTACTTCTCATTTGTTTTTATAGCACTTACAGAAAAAAATAATACAACACTTATAGAAATTGTATCTTGTCTTGTCTTCTATCTCTATAGACCTGCAAGATGGTGCTCACTGCAGCCAATCCTCAGAAAGTGTTGAGGCACAGCATCGTGTCGGCTTATGAGTGGGTTATGACGACTATTTTTTTTTTCAATTCCTTTAGCAGACTCCACCACCATGAGAACTATGATGATCCCTGCCCAGTTAGCCAGGGTCTTGATCAGCTACAGTTCGCCAACCCTGACGCTAACATGTCATCTATGGGTCGCTGATTTACAAAAGGGAACTAATCAAGAAATAAAGAGATTAATTTTTTAAACCCAAAAATTAACATTAATGTGTCCAAGACAACTAAAATGTAACCAAAAAATTCAAGACCACCAAAATACTAAATTAATACACTTAAGAATATTACCATCAAGTAATTACAAATTTAATAATAAAAACGACAAAGATAAAGGGGCTGAACAACAACAACAACACAAGAACGTTGAGTATGCAGAAACTTAAATGTCAGAAAACAGGACAGACAGAATCTATATTGACGCTGTCCCTTAGACTCAAAGCAAGTGGGTTCGACTCCCACAGCCATCGTCCTCTAGTCGACTGAGCTTTAAGAATGGACACTGTGTATCTTCTGCGTACATCGTCAGCACTTAAAAAAACCGCGACCACAACAAAAACAATTCGAGTAAAAAAAAGGGGGGGGGGGTGTAACACAACGATAATAACCAACAACATGCATTCCATCAGAAAATAAGATTCTGAGATTAACAACACATCACAAGCGATCAATAGCTCCTTGGATGTGATTAACCGTTTCGTTAACTTCCTTTAATATAAGTTCTCGCCTCCTTGTCATTCATCTCCCTGATGTAATTTGTACTCTCTTCAATCGAGGACGGCGGAGAGCGACTGAAGTGATATTAGGGTATTTTATAGCACGCAATATCACGATAGCCTTTTCCAACATAATGGGGGAAACAAGCATTATTCGCAGTGACGCCAGAATTGGTAGACGTTCGCCCAATCCCCAGCAGGATTGCCAGTGTTGAAAGGCATCATCCGGCATGGCGCCACGACGAACACTAGCTCGTTCTGAAGCTAGTTTAGTGAACGAGGGCCAGTCGAGACCAAGCCCTGACGTTCATGAACAGCTCCAGCTTGTCACAGGGAAAAAAAATGTCTCCGGGCCATGTTGGCGCTTACAGGACAGCCAGCTCTAAGTCGCTACAAGCACAACACTCTACTTTACTGAATCTTCTCCGGAAAATAACAGCATTTATGACAGCCCGCTCTCGTCGCTATATACCATCCCGCCGTAAAAATCATCATCATCATCACAAAAAGAGCACAAAGTTCTCGGATCCAATTAGAACTCAGAACAAAGAACGCGAACATATTAACTCTTTCCAGAATTCTTTCTCCTATATCAATATGCGGAATCTTCCTCTCCTGTCTGACATCCCCGGCTTCAGTAATGAACAAATGACGCACACCATGCGCATATACAAGAAAATATGCAGCAAGCGTTGCCGAAAGCGCTACCGCACCGCTGCACCCCAGAAACGACCAATGATGTGTTTCTCACTGATATCGCATGCCTTTCATTCCTCCACTGTTGTTAGTGTCAGGCGAACTGTGGTTGTTGTAATGAGATCTCCACACAGCTTTAGGAACAGGAGTGGCCGAATATACTGGACGCGGCGTCTTGAACTAAAGGTCATGGGGTTTACTCCAGTCCATCGCCATCTCCATTCATCCTGGTTCTCGGCAGTGCTAAGAAGTGCACACCGTGTTTTCGCAGAATGCGATCGACCACTTGTCCTGATTTCCTTAACAACAGCGGTCATGTTAACTTTTTTAAAACTGGAAACTTTCAAACGGAAGGAAAGCAACAGCCTGTTTCGTGAAGCACAGAAAGAGGGGGAAATGACAGGTCTATGGCCACCTTTGGTTCTCTGATCCTGATAAATGCACTTATCCCTCCTGTTACGAAGAGTTTTGAACGGATATTTTATACAGTTCTTCTTCACGAATCTCTACGTTCTTGTTTTCATACGTTAGATGCACTAATGAAACTTTCAATAAACAATGCATCCAGACTGCGCAACTATTTCTGATTAACACCTGAAAATATTACTGCACCAACACCTCTACTTGTCCTCCAGGGAGGGGGGGGGGGTCCCTATTCAACTCTTCGGACACACCGAACATTTCAGCGCGGGTCTTCACTTCTTGTATTAAAAGAAACAAATCTTCCCATACTGCTTCATTAAAAGAAAAAAATGCTTGTTTTAAGCAAGCGGGATATGGGAACCTTCATTCTACCAAGCCTCCTGACTAACCAATGAGGCGCTTCCATATTGTCAATTAAGCCAGAAAGGACTCATCACACAAAAACTCCCAAATAAAACTCTAGCAAGATTGATTCTTGCTCGCATCACAGTCGCTAATGTTCTCACATTGATCTCCCGGCGATCTGGCCGTCTTAATTGCCAATTACCAACCGACATCGCGTGAATCACAGAGAAGCAACCACTCAACAAATTGGTCGTTACTGATCCCGACAACAGTGGGTACCTTCACTGAATAGATTTCTATTCTTCGTCTCCAGAGCCCGGAGAACAAAAACAGCCGATGTTTCTAAACTGACCTTCGATAATGACCGCTTGTTTCATATGAACTGGGCAAGTATGCGGCGCTGATGACATACACTGACATGAAACAAAACCAAGTTAGTGAACAGAACAAACAAACAAACAAAACAGGATGTTAATTTTAAGTGTCGGAAGCTCAATTTTCCGACCATCGTTTTGCTCCCGTAAAAATATTAACAACATAGAGAAAATCCTGGCAAAATAATGGAAAGAAATGTTTCTATGACATTAATTACTTTCTTTGCTTTATGAGTTCGAAAGCAATGAGAAGATATCTAGGGTACGAAAGAGGAGATATACGAGGGGTGATTGATAAGTTACATAAGGTACAAAAACTTGAAACACACAGATGATATTAGATGCATTTGTAGATCAGGTTAATGTAAGATTAAACACCAAGTTTCAAGAAATTAACTGCAACTAATTTTTTTTTACATGCTTCCAAACTGTTAAGGGGTGGCAGAAATTGAGAAGATGGATAAAATTTCTTATCGAGCAGTCGTTCGTTACCTCTGCATCAAAGGCTTATCACTGAAGGAGATCCATGAGGATATGGTAGAGACTCTTGGGGAGAGTGTCCCTTCTTACAGCAAAGTGATGAAATGTGCTGCTCAATTCAAACATGGAAGGGAGAGTCTGGAAGATGATCCCCGTCCAGGAAGACCAAGAACGGTAACCACCGATGAAACCACCGGCAGAATCCATGACATCATAATGGAGGATCGACGACTAACTGAGCGGTACAGTGCTACTGAGTTGGGCTTCTCCCGGGAAAGTGTTCATGCCATTATTCACAATGATTTTCAAATAACAAAGGTCTCTGCTCGATGGGTCCAGAAACTTCTTGGAGTTGATAACAAACGACAGTGCACAACTATGATGCAGAAGTTAGGGCAATTATTGCTGCAGTTGAAAAACTATCAGACTCCAGAATTGATACATGTCCTGTAGTAATTCTCACAAGATGCAAGATCAGTACTGGAAGCTCTTCAGTGCAACAAACTACCAGACCTTAAGGATGCCTTGTCAAAAATTGGCTTACAACATGGAGTCACTTTGCAATGGATTCCCTCCCACTGTGGGATACCAGGCAATGAGAAAGCTGACCGTCTGGCCAAAGAGGGCACTGAAATGGAGCAACCAGACATACCAATCACCTATAATCAGAAGAAAAGCATGACAAAAACCTACAGGAAGCCACAAACACCACCACATGATGACTACCACATGCTAAACAGAAAGGAACAAGTCACCATCTTCCGTCTCCGAACAGGACACAGCCGACTCCGAAGTCATATGTATACAAAGTTTAAGGTTGGTACTACTAATCTATGTACATGTGCCCAGGTGCCCCAAACTGTGGAACATATCCTCCAGAACTGCACCAACTATGAGACACTGAGAAATAATTACTGGGCCAGTGAAACCACTAAAGAAGATAAACTATACGGTTCCATACATGAATTACAAAAAACAGTGAAATTTATCCAAGAGACAGGACTGCAGATATAGACAGACTATGCGAACGAAGAAGAAGAAACTACAGTGCCTCAACATGCCAAGAGACAATCTTGGCCATTTTTCTGCAGATCCTGAAAAGTTTCTTCAGCAATTTGTGACTATGGATGAAGACGTGGGTTCATCATTTTCAACCAGAAACCAAAGAACAGTCAAAGTGGTGGAAACATCAAGGATCCTCACCTCTAAAGAAAGAAAGCGTGGTTCTGTCTGCAGGCAAAGTGATGGCTTCTATCTTTTGGGATTCAGAACCTGTGTTATTGGTAGACTATCTTCAAAAGGGCAGAACAGTCACCGGGGCCTAATCTTGTGAAGCAACGGAGGGTTACACTGAATGAAAAGCATCGAGGAAAATTGACGAGAGGAGTTATCTTTCAGCAAGACAATGCTTCAGTTCACAAGTCGGCGGTGGTAATGGCTGTCATTCATGAATGCGGCTTCCAGCTTCTTGAACATCCTCCTTATTCCCCAGAGTTAACTTCGGACTATTACCTGTTTACTAAACTCAAAAAAAGGAGCTCAGTGGTCTCAAATTTGCTTCAGATGATGACGTCATTCATGATTCAGACTACTTTCCACTGGAACAAGGTGCTGACTTTTACAAAGAAGGGATCCGTATGCTTCAGGATAGCTGGACTAAGTGCATAAACTTGCAAGGGGACTATGCTGAGAAATAACCCAAAAAAAGCTGTCCACAAATAATCCATTGTACCATATGCCGAGAAATTATCAATCACCCACTTGCATGGGTTTACGCCAGCGCGAAACAAGTGCATATATTCCTAGCCCATATCAGATTTTCTCTTGATTATGTAGCCATTTCTTCGCTGCATGAATCACTCCTTCGTCATCTTCAAATTTTACTCCATCGGAGTGCATCTTTAAGTGGACCAAACAGATGGAAATCATAGGGTACCAAATCGGGATTTTAGGGTGGATGGGGTAGTACAGCCCAACCCATTTTGGTGATTTCTTCCCGTGCTGCCAGACTTGTGTGAGGACGCGCACTGTCGTGAAGGTCTGTTGGATTTCTCTGTGGCCAAACTCTGCAAAAACGTTGATTCGAGTTTTTTCAATGTCTTAATGTAAGCTTGCGACTTGATTGTCTTGGCACAACATCCACAAGAATCACACCTCCAGTGTCCAAAAAAAGACAGTGATAATGACCTTTCTTGTTGAAGGAGTTGTCTTGTATTTCTTTCTTCGTGGTGATTGTGGATAATGTCACTTCACTGACAGTCTTTCTGTCTCAGGTTCAAAATGATGTGCCCAGGTTTTGTCATCTGTTATGATCTTAGCAAAATGTTCTCTCCATCAGCAATGAAATGCTCCAACAATTCAGAAGACATTGCTTTCCTTTGCAATCAATGGTCATTTGTGAGATTTCAAGGGACCAATCTTGCGCAAACCTTCGAGAGCTTTTACAACAGCATTTGCACTACCATTGCTGACTGACAGCTTTAAGGCCAACTGTTGAGTAGTGATACGCCTGCCAATAAGAATAATGCCCTCAGCACATTTCAACATTTCTGCCTTGGTGGCTGTGGAAGGACGACCACATTGCGGCCGATCATGCAACTCCTTATCTCCACTTATTGATTCTTTGATTATCTGAACCCAGCGACTGACTGTACTCCTGTCCACCGCAAAACTTCCATACACATCAGATAAACGCCTGTGAATGTTTACAACAGGTTCCTTCTCTGCAACGAGAAATTCTATGACAATTCGCTGCTTATACCGTAAGTTGCTAACACGTTCCATTTCAACGGTTAGGGCAGCCATATTCTTTGGCTGGTTGTGGAGCAATCTGGTTCACACAATCGGCACATGCCATTTTTAAAGTTTGTAAAATTTCATGCTTCCATCTTTATTAATAGCTGAAAAAAAAAAAACAAACAAACAAAAACGATGTGGTGCATTACTTTCTGAACGCCCCTCGTATTTGTAAAACTAAATTTTAACTTTTTTTCCTTATGCTCATATTAGCTTTTTTTTTTTTTTACTGTATTCTACAGTAGATTTCATTGCTCAGTTACAGTGTGCCGTTTTCTTAGCTTTTCAAATTAGGGAGAGAGGGGGAGAGAGAGAAGTATGGGAGATATAGAGAGTGAGAGGGAGAGATACAGATAGGAAGAGAGAGAGAGAGGGACAAAGATGGGAACAGAGAGATATATATACATTTGAGATCACCATGTTTCTCCCACGGACAACTTTAAGAATTTATTTATTCTTGCTTCTGGAGCTGAAACTAAAAATGTTTATAATCAAGTTTTGAATTAAATTAATATTATATTGAATTTGTAAAGGACTTTACTCTATAATTTGTATACTGCACTTATAATTTTAAATACCGGTAAATAAAAATAAATCGACATTACACTATAGATAGAATTTGATTCATTTTCCTGTCTAATAGACGATTGGGACAAATAAATCACCGAGCAACGCAGGGTAATCAGCTAGTCTATATATATATATATATATATATATATATATATATATATATATATATATATATATAGAGAGAGAGAGAGAGAGAGATGTGTGTGTATGTGTATGTTCCAGCACAACTCGGGAAAATCTGGAGCAATTTCTACCAACTTGTACATGACTTACAATCTGGAGAAAAGTACTGTGGGGTAACACATCCCTAGCACCCCTGGGGGGGGGGGGTCTGGGGGTTGGGGTAGGAAGAGGGTGACATGTAAAAATAATCGAAAACGACTGATATTAGTGTCGAATCCATAGTTTTAGGGGTAACCAATGAGGCGCTTCCATACTGTCAATTAAGCCAGAAAGGACTCATCACACAAAAACTTCCAAATAAAACTCTAGCAAGATTGATTCTTGCTCGCATCACAGTCGCTAATGTTCTCACATTGATCTCACGGCGATCTGGCCGTCTTAATTGCCAATTACCAACCGACATCGCGTGAATCACAGAGAAGCAACCACTCAACAAATTGGTCGTTACTGATCCCGACAACAGTGGGTACCTTCACTGAATAGATTTCTATTCTTCGTCTCCAGAGCCCGGAGAACAAAAACAGCCGATGTTTCTAAACTGACCTTCGATAATGACCGCTTGTTTCATACGAACTGGGCAAGTATGCGGCGCTGATGACATATACTGACATGAAACAAAACCAAGTTAGTGAACAGAACAAACAAACAAACAAAACAGGATGTTAATTTTAAGTGTCGGAAGCTCAATATTCCGACCATCGTTTTGCTCCCGTAAAAACATTAACAACGTAGAGAAAATCCTGGCAAAATAATGGAAAGAAATGTTTCTATGACATTAATTACTTTCTTTGCTTTATGAGTTCGAAAGCAATTAGAAGATATCTAGGGCATGAAGGGGGAGATATACGAGGGGTGATTGATAAGTTACATAAGGTACAAATACTTGAAACACACAGATGATATTAGATGCATTTGTAGATCAGGTTAATGTAAGATTAAACACCAAGTTTCAAGAAATTAACTGCAACTAATTTTTTTTTACATGCTTCCAAACTGTTAAGGGGTGGCAGAAATTGAGAAAATGGATAAAATTTCTTATCGAGCAGTCGTTCGTTACCTCTGCATCAAAGGCTTATCACTGAAGGAGATCCATGAGGATATGGTAGAGACTCTAGGGGAGAGTGCCCCTTCTTACAGCAAAGTGATGAAATGTGCAGCTCAATTCAAACATGGAAGGGAGAGTCTGGAAGATGATCCCCGTCCAGGAAGACCAAGAACGGTAACCACCGATGAAACCACCGGCAGAATCCATGACATCATAATGGAGGATCGACGACTAACTGAGCGGTATAGTGCTACTGAGTTGGGCTTCTCCCGGGAACGTGTTCATGCCATTATTCACAATGATTTTCAAATGACAAAGGTCTCTGCTCGATGGGTCCAGAAACTTCTTGGAGTTGATAACAAACGACAGTGCACAACTATGATGCAGAAGTTAGGGCAATTATTGCTGCAGTTGAAAAACTATCAGACTCCAGAATTGATACATGTCCTGTAGTAATTCTCACAAGATGCAAGATCAGTACTGGAAGCTCTTCAGTGCAACAAACTACCAGACCTTAAGGATGCCTTGTCAAAAATTGGCTTACAACATGAAGTCACTTTGCAATGGATTCTCTCCCACTGTGGGATACCAGGCAATGAGAAAGCTGACCGTCTGGCCAAAGAGGGCACTGAAATGGAGCAACCAGACATACCAATCACTTATAATCAGAAGAAAAGCATGATAAAAACCTACAGGAAGCCACAAACACCACCACATGATGACTATCACATGCTAAACAGAAAGGAACAAGTCACCATCTTCCGTCTCCGAACAGGACACAGCCGACTCCGAAGTCATATGTATACAAAGTTTAAGGTTGGTACTACTAATCTATGTACATGTGCCCAGGTGCCCCAAACTGTGGAACATATCCTCCAGAACTGCACCAACTATGAGACACTGAGAAATAATTACTGGGCCAGTGAAACCACTAAAGAAGATAAGCTCTACGGTTCCATACATGAATTACAAAAAACAGTGACATTTATCCAAGAGACAGGACTGCAGATATAGACAGACAGTGCGAACGAAGAAGAAGAAACTACAGTGCCTCAACATGTCAAGAGACAATCTTGGCCATTTTTCTGCAGATCCTGAAAAGTTTCTTCAGCAATTTGTGACTATGGATGAAGACGTGGGTTCATCATTTTCAACCAGAAACCAAAGAACAGTCAAAGTGGTGGAAACATCATGGATCCTCACCTCCAAAGAAAGAAAGCGTGGTTCTGTCTGCAGGCAAAGTGATGGCTTCTATCTTTTGGGATTCAGAAGCTGTGTTATTGGTAGACTATCTTCAAAAGGGCAGAACAGTCACCGGGGCCTAATCTTGTGAAGCAACGGAGGGTTACACTGAAGGAAAAGCATCGAGGAAAATTGACGAGAGGAGTTATCTTTCAGCAAGACAATGCTTCAGTTCACAAGTCGGCGGTGGTAATGGCTACCATTCATGAATGCGGCTTCCAGCTTCTTGAACATCCTCCTTATTCCCCAGAGTTAACTTCGGACTATTACCTGTTTACTAAACTCAAAAAAAAAAGGAGTTCAGTGGTCTCAAATTTGCTTCAGATGATGACGTCATTCATGATTTAGAATACTTTCCACTGGAACAAGGTGCTGACTTTTACAAAGAAGGGATCCGTATGCTTCAGGATAGCTGGAATAAGTGCATAAACTTGCAAGGGGACTATGCTGAGAAATAACCCAAAAAAGCTGTCCACAAATAATACATTGTACCATATGCCGAGAAATTATCAATCACCCATCGTACTTTCCGCTAAATTGAAGGAGAATAAAAGAATTGTTTAAGGAAGATAATCGTGAAATAGAGCACTGCTGGTCCAAGAGCGGCATTTCTAGCCTCCCATGAGAAGTCCAAATAATTCTGATGGTCTCTTTTTGTTTTAATTATACGAGGGGCGTTCAGAAATTATTGCACCACATCGTTTTTCTCAGGAGCTGTTTATTTTTTAAAAAAAACATGAAATGTAAACACAATATACATGGATATGTCATGTAAACATCGGTATTATTCAACATAATCCCCATTAACTTGCATGGGTTTACGCCAGCGCGAAACAAGTGCATATATTCCTAGCCCATATCAGATTTTCTCTTGATTATGTAGCCATTTCTTCGCTGCATGAATCACTCCGTCATCTTCAAATTTTACCCCATCGGAGTGCATCTTTAAGTGGACCAAACAGATGGAAATCATAGGGTACCAAATCGGGATTTTAGGGTGGATGGGGTAGTACAGCCCAACCCAATTTGGTGATTTCTTCCCGTGCTGCCAGACTTGTGTGAGGGCGCGCATTGTCGTGAAGGTCTGTTGGATTTTTCTGTGGCCAAACTCTGCAAAAACGTTGACATTCAATGAGACTTACTGCCTCAGTCAAAACTGTCTCTTATCCCTGCCATAAGTGGCAATGTGATTTATAAAACTGTTCTACGGGTGTTAGACCTAAGGTTTAATTAACATTAACAGTAACGATACGGTACAAGAAGTTATTAACACAGCTAGAAGGACAGGATAAAGACCAAAAAAAAAAAACAAACCCAGTGAGGCTCAGAAAACAGTCACAACAATACACAGAAATACATGAATACTTGTATTTTATGAAATACATAGAATGAGCAGGCCTGGACATAGTAAGGCCATGATTTTGTTTTAAAAGTTACTTGATGGATATATTTTTTCTAATCGGAAAACAAATACATTTTATGGGACATGAAGATAAAACTCCTACATAAGACAATCGATCTAACGGACAAAAATCACCGGGTAAGACAACTGACGGGTAGGTTAAAAAAAAAACAAACAGCGGAAGATTGGTGAGGTGGAATGATGAGACATTAAAAAAATATATTAAAAAAAAACCCTCACTACGGATCAAAGGAACTAAGATCATACTAAACATCACCAATACTGACAGCTGTGAAATAATTTTCGGTGTGGCTATAATTTTTGTACTTTATCTCTTTGTCTACAAAAGAGACCCAAAAAAAAATGTTTCTGAAATGTTTCAACAGATTAAAATGTAACAGAAAGTACGGATGGAAAATGTCAGACTACAGAATCAGGGGGAGACAAGCAAAACAACGAAAGCGACAGACACCAGCGCCGGAAGGGCTAACTCGGCTCACCGGAAGCCTTGGTGAGAAGAGTCTGGTACGTAAAACCGAGTAATTTGCAAAAAAAGTCAGACGTCTTCATGATATTCCCTCATTTATTTCGATACTTCATGACAGATTGTCACATTTCTTGTTGCAACTCTGTTGTTCTGTGACAATCTAGCGTTAGATCCCCAGCGACATATTAATGTCTTCTACAATCAAACTTCGTGCAATTACTACGAGAATGAAAGAATAACATCTTAAGTTCAGCTCACAGCAAAGCAAAACGCTCACGGATCGATAATCATTTCCTCCATAATTGGTTGCCTTTCTCTGGTCAAATGATTCGTGCTGAGAACGGTTGTGAAATCAGTTTTTCTTTAAACTAAATCACTGCAAGAAATACTGACGTCCACGCGTTCACTCTTCGTGTGATCCGCTCCACGTGCAAAGGCACACTATTCTCCTTGAAAGCCAAGCACGCATGCGCGGGCATACCTCGTAGGTACATGGCATTCACTTTGCCGGAACGGCCACCACTTGGCTTTAGCTCTGGAGACAGAATTGCCATTGCTTATCAAGTTTTAGCTGCCAATCTCCAAAATCACCGCCAATCCCCCGGTTCAATGTTGATACACGAGTAATCATACAAAGTCATAGACGACAAAGAACTATACAAAGGATATAAAACATAAATCAACACGAATGATATACAACAAATAAGAATGGAAATAAAATAGCAGAAGAAAGAAAAGGGGGTGCACTTCGCTCTGATATACAAGGAAATGCCTACAAGACTGTGTTCCCATGGCAGCGGGGTCTGCTAAAGAGATACTCTACGCCTTATGTTTTTCATCTCCATTCAGGGATCGAAAAAATAGCCGCCATAAACCGCTCTCAATACGATAAGATGCTATGCCTCAACATCCTCACTGCATCGGCTGCAAAGAACACTACCTCATAGTTCAAGAAGAAGAAGAAGAAGGGTTGAGTTGACCTTAGTCTTCCACCCCAACTGAGCTTTCTTGAATGCAGCCGACTCATGTTCGGTACGAAAAATGTCACGACAAACAGGACACATGAATTCTTCAACACAAGAAGAAAACAAAAAGACAGCTTTTCTTTCACACTAAGAAAATAAACCATACCGGAAGGTCGGGCAGGTTTTTAAAGTGCCGCAAATCAATTTTTAGGACGGATTTAAACAAAGACCCCAGAACACGCTGTCCAGATCCTCCGGGACAAACAGATAAACAAAGCACGGCAAATCATATTGACATGCTCCAGTTTGGGTGGACTGCTCCTTAGGTGCCGCTCGATAGAAACGCGTCTGAGCAGAGACGTTACGGTAAACACTCCTAACAACTCGCTCCATCCTTCATACAATGCGGGCGCAATTGCGTGTCCAGGGGAGATAATGAAATAAGGAAACATGGAGAGGAGACGAATGCCCGCAAAATAAGAATACTAAATCAATCAATGCAAAGATCTTTGATCAAACTATTTGAAATCTCAAGTCTTTTCCCCAAATATTATCTTTGCAGCGTTCTCGGATTAGGAGAGAAAACTACACTAGAAGATGGCACACAGGAAGTTGGGGAACCGTGATGACGTACACCAATGGTTCTCAGCCTTTACACCGAAGCACCTCTCTCTCTCTCACTATATGCCAGAATGTCATTCCCACCCACAACCTACTTCCAAGAATGTCTAAATCAAAAGGTGCACTCCAAATACTCTTACATCTTACATGCTTCCCGTGCCATCAAGCGTCACACATAGCTTGCAGTGGTGTCTTGCCATGAGTCTCTATTCCCGACGAGATTCTCAGTCTCATTAAGGGATTTGATGCCAGTCATCTTAGCCTCTCTTGTCAGTGTTCTCTTTAGGGTCTCTAAAGGTCTGCCTCTTTTTTCCACATGTTTTCCATTTGATGGACTGCTCTGTGATTCTCTGATTATTTCTTCTCATTACGTGGCCCTCATATGCCCACCTTCTTTTTCTTGATCACTACAGAGGCCGTTTGCTGCACCCTCATTTCTTGTATCTCTGCTTTAGATCCCGTTACAACACACTGAATTACTGAATTCATCCCATTACACACAGAGTATTTTTTAACTTAAACATCTGTTTTCTAATGCATCCAATTTACTCTCTACTTCTTTGGCTGATTTCCATCTTTCAAATGCATACATAACGGATGAGATTATTACAAATAATTTACGTACAATATTCCATTTAGAACACCTAGAAGTGAGAAGCGAACGTCTCCAGGAAGTAATAATCAAGAAAACAAATACTTTGGCCCCATCTACATCTCTGTCTAGCTCTCGTTCATTTTTTTCCTTCCGCCTTTCCTTCTATTTTGGTCTTCAGTTTAGTATTACAGATATATTACTCAAGTGAAGACCAAACTAGAAGGAAAGGTGGAAGGAAAACTGAACGAGAGCTAAACAGAGATGTAGATGGGAAGATAACAAGAGGCGAAAGTGAACAGGATAGAGCCTGGCTGAATGAACCATTACGACAATGGAGCGAAGAAACTGGAGATTCATTACCGTCTACCTTCCTACCGAAGACGGCGGACAATGAATAAATGAATATTTCAACAGCTTGACCCTGTCACTCTGTGCTCCCAAAGCCATTCTCTCAAACCCTAAAGAAAGCCTCTGCAAAAAAAAAAAAAAAAATGGGCGGATTCCTCATTGGTTGAGAACCCTTTGTTTACTGATATAGATGAAATAAAGTGAATGTGACAGAAGCTGAGGTGGTGGTTTTTGTGAGCTCGTTGTCCCAAGACTACATAAACAACTTTATAATATACACATTTCAGTGTCCTACAAGACGAAGCAGAAATGTTCATATTAGAGTTCAATAAAACACTACAGGAAACAACAAAAGAAATGCTGGGATATCGGAAACGGAAAAAAGAGGAATGGATAAGCAAGACCACATGGGAAAAGACAGAGCAAAGAAAGAAAATTAAGAAAAAATTACCGAACACCAAATCTCAAAGGCTAAAAGAACAAGTTTTAAGTAATTATGCACAAAAAGACAAAGGAGTGAAGTAATCATGCCGTCAAGATAAACGTCAATACTATGACAACTTAGCAGAAGCAGCAGAGAAAGCAGCATATGCAAATGACATGAAAACTATATACAAAACCATAAAGCAGATGACAGGTATCTTCAGCACAAGATGTGAGAGTGCAGTTAAGGACACACAAGGGACAACTAATCAGTGGAGAAAGAGAAAAAAAATTGAAAGATGGAGGAAACACTTTAACACCCTACTAAACAGAACACAAGTAGCACAAACAGTAGACATACCTGAAGCAAAAACGGAACTAAACATCAATACAGGACTAGTAACAATAAGTGAAGTAAATAGGCAATACAGAAGCTAAAATTAGACAGGGAACCAGGTGAAGATGAAGTGACTGCTGAGATGTTGAAAGCAGAAGAAACAGAAACACCAAAACAACTTTGCCGGATACTACAACAAATTTGGGATCTAGAAAAAGCTCCATAGGAGTGGAAAACTGGGCTTATAGTAAAACTACCAAAGAAGGGTGACATCAGAGATTGCGGAAACTGAAGAGGCATTATACCCCCCCCCCCCTCTCCGGCCACTCACCAGTAAAGTATTTTGCAGAATAATCATCAACAGAATTGTACCAGCACTTGATGGAAAACTTAGGAAAGAGCAGGCAGGATTTAGGAAAGGAAGATCATGGATAGACCACATATTTGTACTTAGACAAATACTAGAACAGGCAAATGAGTAGCATAACGCAACATATGCATTGTTTATAGATTCTGAGAAAGCCTTTGACAGTGTCAACAGAGATGCACCGTGGAAAATACAAAGATGGCATGGCCTCCCCCATAAGATAGTGAATGAAATCAAAGCCCTATACGAGGGTTTTCAGTGCAAAGTGATCTGTGGAGAACATACCTCCAGCAGATTTAGGGTACAAATAGGAGTGAAGCAGGGATGTGTACTATCACCAACATTATTTATCTTGGCAGCAGACTGGTTAATGAAGGAGGCAACATCAGACAAACGCAGAGGATTACAATGGACCCTTGACACAGTGCTGGGACGACATTTGTCTACTATCAAGCAGCCACAAAGAAATGCAAGAAAAAATAAACAAGCTAACTCAGAATGCAAACAATATAGGACTAAAGATCAACGTAGGAAAGACAACGTTAATGAAGCAAAATGTGAACAACAGAAATATACTCAGAGTAGATAGCAAGTTAGTGGAGGAGGTCAACGAATTTGTATATCTTGGCAGTAGAGTAGTAGTTTCATTGCAGCTTAAAAACTGAATCCACTAAAATACTAGAATAAAACCACATGGAAACAAATACTCCCCTCCCTCCAAAGCATCTAACTGCAACAAAAGAGTCAATGTTAACGAAATTTTGCCCGCTTACATAAAAATGGCGGAATAGTCATGATAAATATCGACAGGAAATATCTCTGCCATTTACTAGCAAATATACCTGCCAGAAGTGGCCAATAAAGACCAAACTGGCAATTAAGCTGACGGGCTGTATATAAGACTGTTATAAAATATAAAGGTGCCGCCACACACACACACATACAAAAAACAGGGCAAAGGTAAAGGATTTGATTGTCTGTACAAGACAATCCAAACCCTCGCCTTAATATAACTGCCAGTACGTCTTATTCTAATGAATCACTGGGAACACCATATATAACTTTATAGGATTAGGAAATGGGGATATATATATATATATATATATAATATGTAGTAGTCTCCCTTGTAAAGAGCTAAGTTTGGATTTGTCGGTGTGCAGCGGGAAAATCCGTTGTAAAGTCGCACGCATTTGTACTTGTAATGAACCTATTGGTAGAAGCAGACGACATGTAGGAAAGTAACGGTTAGGACGAGCAAACGTGAGAACCATTCCAAAAAATGTAGATTCAGAGAAGTTTTCCTTGTTAGTTAGTAGTTAGCTCAGCTCTCGTAATGATAGTAAGTAATCTGTTGTCTATCCTTATAGAAATGCTTAGTGCTTTTCAAGCTTTGTCATTTTTAGGACAGTTTCTCAGATTTATTAGTTTCAAGTGTAGAATATCTGTAACACGCAATGTCCTTCATCATCAACAAGTCGCCCGGACACCATCTCATATTACTGTAAAACTTCATCAGTCCTTTCACATACTCCAGTTCTGCCAATATCCACAACAAATGACTTTCATTAATAAATTTGATTTCTCCTGTAGTACCCTGAGTTAGTTGGTCGTTGATTTATGTTGTAGCGCAGTTGTGAGGTGAAATGTGTAGTTGATTTCTCTAAACAACCCACAGGCGTGTGTGAGCTCTACCTTAATTGTTCCTGGGTTACGTAATGGTACACAGAGAATATCAATGTAACGGAAATGAGACTGCTAGATCAATCACAGAGACCGACGTCTTCAACAGTCAACCATTACAATCATCAGCATAGAAGAAGAAAACAACCAAGAACACAACATCATTAGAGGTACATTGACTTGCCTCTAGAAAGAACCAACACACGAAGAAACAAAATTCGTCTTTACATAGACAAGAAACAAAATTCATCTTTACACAGACAGGAGAGAAATGTAGTTAACTGAGGTTTCAGGAAGACGTTAAACATGAGGAATCTGTATTTTCTTACAAGAAATCACCTGAGATGATTGCACGCGGCAGAGAAAAGCGTCACTATCAGTTCCAATGACTGAAAGATCCATCGTGTTGTGTGGCATGTAGTTATTCAAATATCCCTCGCGTTGTGTGGCATGTAGTCATGTGAATATCCTTCGTGTTGTGTGGCATGTAGTCATGTGAATATCCCTCGCGTTGTGTGGCATGTAGTCATGTGAATATCCTTCGTGTTGTGTGGCATGTAGTCATGCGAATATCTCTCGCGTCGTGCGGAGTATAATATTTTAACGACTGCGACGGACATTCGAACACTCCGTCAATGATTGATTCGTGGCTGTAAGTGCTATAGCCTGAATGAATGTTGACTATGCGGTATCAGTGAAACTATTAGTGTCGCAGCATGTGTCACGAACAACCCATCATCTCCAGACTACGCACGGGACTCCACCGATTTCGAGCACACCTGCATCGTCTCGGCCTTTCATACGCCCCTGACTGCACACGGAAGACAAGAATTCAGACTCGGGATCTGGAGTAACGAACATTAACAATGTACCCAGGACCCAAGGTACGGCACCAAACACACCCCCCCCACCCCCCAAAAATGAACTATACCGTTCACTTCTTTATATAACATTCATAAAGCAAACTGCATTCGTCTTTTCTCCGTGATGCCGGGCCCCCTGCCCTTCCGCAGTTCTGCCCCCCTCTATCAAGCAAGCCCAAGTCAGAAATGCCGAGGGGAAGCTAGCCCGGGAGACATAAGTTTGAGGCTCCCAAACATGTCCTCCAAAAGACTGGACTGCACAATTTAACAGGACAGTAAATACAGCTGTCTGAGACTAGAATTATAAGGAGGAGGAGAAGAAGAGGATAAAGAAGAAGTGCAGGAGGAGGGGGGCGGCGGCGGATAAGAAGAAGGTGGTGACAGTGGTGGTTATAAATGCCACACGCTCTAGCGTGCCAAAAGGTTAAGGAGAACAAGAGTATCAACATCATATCTCTTGTGGCTCTCTCTATAAGCATGACAAGACTACCTTTTTAATGAGGCCAAAAAAAAAAAACAAGTGTGAGTGAGATACAGGCGTGAATACGAAGCCAAGCCATAAATAATACGATAATTCCGGTCTTTAGTGGTAGGCCCGGGGCAGCAGAGAGACACAGACAAATCAATACATGACAAATATAAGTGTAATCAATTGCCAGGAGAAAGGGTGCAGGAACTATTCTCTAGACAAAGGTTTTTATAATCAAAGTCTGAAAAGATACGATGAGCAACCGATGTATATCATATGAAGTCTGTTCTTTACATCTATAATATTCTTCTTCCCCCCCCCCCCCTCCCCAACACCCCGCTCCAAACTGGTATAATGTTTCTTTTATTCCTCTTTCATGTGATCAGACAATTTGCTATTCAACTTTCCATGATTCCCCCCTCCCCCCATATTGCTATCTTTATTTTCCAATTTATCTATTTTTTTTAAACGATAGTTATATCCACGTGATTTTCTAACACTGACTCTGTTTTAAAATTGGTTGTGTATCAGATCCTTTCCGTGTTTTTATTCAGTCGAAACAGTTTTCTGCACTCTTTATTCCCGCCTACTTCATAAGCTATGCGCCCTGTTCACCGCTCAGTTTTCAGAATTCTTTGTTCCCACTTACTTGATAAACTATGTCTCTGCCCACTGCTCAGTTTTCAGAATTCTTTGTTCCCACTTACTTGATAAACTATGTCTCTGCCCACTGCTCAGTTTTCAGAATTCTTTGTTCCCACTTACTTGATAAACTATGCCTCGTGTCCACTGCTCAATTTTCTGCATTCGAGTACTCTATCTTTCTGTGAGGCTTCTGCTTTCACTACTCTGTTCTTCAAAGCCAGTTAAAAGCTTGTAAACCAGTACCTTCCAAAATGGGGAGGGGGGGGGGAGAAGGGGCGGCGACACGTAGTATCAGAGCCAAATGTGTGATAAAGTTTTGGGGAGGATGAGGTACCAGGAATGTGGCGTGAGTTATAAGGGGAGCGGGAAGTTCGTGCTTCACTTAAGTCTTTTTTTTTTTGTTTGCTTGTACACAGTACTTTAGGTCTATCCTGTGCCTCACACCGCATACGAATTTTCGCTGGATAAAACCAAAACTGGAAAACAAGGCTACTAGTTGGATTTCCATATGAGATTTTTCTACCAGGCAATAGGACTAAGAATGAATGAAGAAAAACTGAGTGTCCAGAGTCTAGGAAGAAATGGTGAAAGTTTGGGTTTCTACTAGGTATTAGGACTAGGAAGAAATGGTGAAAGTTTGGGTTTCTACTAGGTATTAGGACTAGGAAGAAATGGTGAAAGAGTGAGTTTCTACTAGGTATTAGGACTAGGAAGAAATGGTGAAAGTTTGGGTTTCTACTAGGTATTAGGACTAGGAAGAAATGGTGAAAGAGTGAGTTTCTACTAGGTATTAGGACTAGGAAGAAATGGTGAAAGTTTGGGTTTCTACTAGGTATTAGGACTAGGAAGAAATGGTGAAAGAGTGAGTTTCTACTAGGTATTAGGACTAGGAAGAAATGGTGAAAGAGTGGGTTTCTACTAGGTATTAGGACTAGGAAGAAATGGTGAAAGAGTGGGTTTCTACTAGGTATTAGGACTAGGAAGAAATGGTGAAAGAGTGGGTTTCTACTGGGTATTAGGACTAGGAAGAAATGGTGAAAGAATGGCTTTCTATTACGTATTAGGATTAGAAAGAAATGGCGACAGACCGAGCCACACGAATAGCAAAATCACGCAGCCTCATCTGAGGAGGAAACGAGAGGAAAAATTTAAACGCAACAGTCCCAAGTAAAAATGGAAAATGACCTTGCTATGTTGTGACTGTAGCTACTTTACCAATGGTTCTATCAACTGGTAGAATTTTTCACGGGACGGGATGGTCAGCTAAACGAAGGTATTATTTCCTGTAGCTTTTTGATTTTTTGTCTATGTTAAACTTTATGTACTCTGATTTTGTCCCACGTTTACCCAGAGCACTTAGAGTTTCCGTTTATATCATATGTGTTTTGCCGCGTTTTCTGCGTACTCTTCTCAAGAATCGGATGGCACGACAAAATATTATCTCCCATTTGTCGCTTTCCTTGTTTTATCCTTTTCATATTCGCTATGAAGAAAATGATTCGTCGAAGAAATGGAAGTGGTATGCTGCCAGTGTACATTTTCACCTTTGTTCTCACTTCTCACCTCATTCCACCACCTTTTATAATATGCTGATTCTATCACCGTTTGTAAAACGATTTTTATAATATCTTGTTTCTGCCTAAATTTACAGTATTTTGATTTTACGACAATTTGTAATGCCTTTTATAATATGTTGATTCAACTACTAATTTACATTGTCTTGTTTTACCACATATGATATCTTGATTCAAACATCAGTTTCAATTGGGAGATTATATGTAATCTTTAACACCATTTACAAAAATGATTTAAGTATGATTTATAATACGTTACTTCAGCCACCATTTATATACGCCAATTTAAGCACCGTTTATAGTATCTTGAATTTAGTATCATATATAATATTTGGTTCTACTATCATTTATATATGCTGATATAGGCACCGTTTATAATATTTTGAGCTTAGTATCATTTATAATGTGTTGGTTCTACTACCATTTATATAGGCCGATATGCGCACCGTTTATAGTATCTTGAGTTTAGTATCGTTTATAATATGTTGGTTCTACTACCATTTATAGACGCCGATATAAACACCGTTTACAATATCTTGCGTTTAGTATCATTTATAATATGTTGGTTCTACTATCATTTATATACACCGATATAAGCACCGTTTACAGTATCTTGAGTTTAGTATCATTTATAATATGTTGGTTCTACTATCATTTATAATATTTTAATGATACCACTGTTAACAATATCTTGATACGTTGATTCAAGCACCATAATACATCGATTCTACATCATCTTTTATAACATCGCGATCTTCGTCCACTGTTATTATGACAAGCTTCTTGAGTTATTTCCAGTGAACTATGACTTGACCTGCACATTATTCTTCTCCCTCTTTTTTTTTTTTTAAGACGTCTCTTCTCTAGGCCTCGTTTCACCATATCTCGAACTCCTATTACTAGCAGCAGCATCTTTTAGATCATCTACAGACGTCCTCATCGAACTCTGATGTCCCGCGTTGGAAGGATATGACTCTTACACGGGTGGAATTGGAAACGGCGTATTCTCCCCCAGCGCGCTCTCTATACCCGCCATTCAGGAACCAATCAATGCGTCCGTTTCGATACATATTAAAGAGGGACGACTGCTATCTTGGAGACCACTTGGCGGAAGGCGGCTACACCGGAGTCTACTCTTGTATATGACATGACAAAGGTAATGTCCCCTTTGCTCATTTTTGTCTTTTCATGTTTTACATCTTGGCTTTAATAATATTGAATATAAAATCGTTATGCTGACTAGTAGCTGTTAACAGACGTTTCTGAAACAGAAAGTAGGTCTAACTATTAAGGGGCGTCCCCTGTAGATGAAATGGAAAAAAAAAAGTTCTGCGTGCGGTGTGTCGGGAGATTTCTTCAAAACCGCGTTACTAGTGTTAGTAATATATACCGCGCCGAATAGAAAGTTATCTAGAACATTTCGTTAGTTTCTGTATGTGTAAGTTTTATCTGCCGGTGCACCTGTAAGCGCATAAAGCAGCGATTACAAACTGGTCTGCCGCGGTGCACTGGTCTGCCACGAAGGGTCCCCACAGGTGCGTCGGTGAGATTCTAAACTATCTGCGGAATTTGTGTAATCATTTTCTAGCGCTAGGTCAGGGTACAGTGCCGCAAGACTCGACATTTTTATACCACGTACGTCGCCGCTCAAGTGCCCTGGCCACCGCTGGCGTTTAACATAAATTACCAGGTGTTCTCTAGTTGCTTATCCTGCCAGCCAATGATAATGCGCCGATGCTTCCCATAACTACCTCACTGCTTGGTATTAAATTTTAAAAAAAACAACTTCCAAATGCTTCTATTCTGAGAATTTATGAATGTGGTCATGATGTAGAAAAATGAAAATGAATTCTAAAACCAAAGTTTGTTACATGTACCCCCTAAGTTGTTTCTCCAAGGGCTAGATATTAGGAATTGAAGATTTTAATCCTTTAAGTATTGATTTTGGTCAGTCAGATGATATGACGCACACTGAACAGCTATACCAATTCGTTCTTATAATTCAACATCACTTTTAAAGTCTTCGTCCCATTACCTACAGTTTTCCCGTATGTATCTTTCCTTTCAATCTACTGCACAGATGTTTGACTCCAGCCCATCGAGTCGGACTCTACTTACTTTAAGGCGATGACTAGGAAAAAAAGAAAAATTCACCAAAACATAGCCAATTCAAATGTTTACGTTCTTAACAGTTCATTAAGGTCACAAATACATATTTTTTTAGTAAAAATGTTAACTGTGAACGCTCTGGAAATCACAGATATGGTTTAAATGCCCATCCATCCCATCCCCATAAAGAATTTAATATCACATGAGGAATAATATTCAAGAAATGTTCTCTCGACTTGCGATTTGACATTTGTTAGTCAGTCAACTCAACGAAATTATTTATCGCCTGTATTAGTGAGACAACAAATGTTTCAATGACATCATTCCCCTGTGTGCTGTAGGACATATCTAATCCGAATCTACAGTCAGTTTAGTTTTATCAACTACAAGTCCAGACATGTAGTAATCCGCTCGCTCTAGACACAGTAATGACCTCTAGGCCGTCACTAACGCATGTACAGCTGGGCAATACGACGCATATGAGGCGCCATAAGAGGAAAGATTTACATTAATAGCCAATAAGACGTCACTAGCATGTCTGTATTATCACGTGTGTCCTGTAAGACAAAGAAGTCAGATTCAAAGGGCATAATTCACGTCTGGATCTGTGCAGTCGTTCACATGCTTCTGTCTAGTAACTCTACTGAACAGTTAAAACTTCGTACGAGGCTAGAAGTTGTCTTTTCTTTTCATAGAGTTCCATAAGAACACTACACATCTTTCAGTCAGGAGTTTACCATCTACACCAGTTGGGTTGTCACTATTCTCGTACGTTTATTACTTATGTCCACCGACATTTTCCAGAAAGCTGTCACTGTAACTGACTACTTTTGGTAGATACAAATGGATATACTTCTAGTTTTATAGATCATTCAGTGGTGCTTATATATAAAGAGCTGTTAGCAGCTTTTGTTACCAGACAGCTGAAGTGTTATCAATGGAAGTACCGCTTTATTTTAAATGTGAAACTTAGTATTACTATTAAATGGACAATGTTGGCTATGTAATTCTCACAAGAGGTGAGCTAGCAAATACTAGATATTCTGACAGATGATCAATCTTCTAGAAAGTAAAAATATGACCCAGGTCCGTGCGTGTGTACCCATATATGCATTTATGTAGCAATATGTAAATACACAGCCACAGCTTTTGGCTATACCATCAGTTTCATCTGCTGAGAATTGACTTAAGGCTGCTTACAAGGACTTGAGACTTGAAGGTAGTTACCCAGGACTTGGCTTGACACTTGCAGGTAGTCACACAGGACTTGATTTGATACTTGAAAGCAGTCACCCAAGCCCTGACTTGAAGCTGCCTGCAAGGACTTGAGACTTGAAGACGGACACTTTAGACCTGACTTGAGGCTGCTTGCAAGGATCTAAGACAGAGTTTGACACTTATAAAGAACACAGGAATGCAACTCCGGCCTACTGCATGCATTAAGTCTTTCTTTTTCGTTCTTCCTTGTTTTCGTGATGAAGACCTTTCAGACCGACGACTCTGGTGAAAACTGTTGCAGTATTTGAGCATTACAGCTGTATTCTTTCTCCCACCCTCATACATACATGCGCGCGCGGTTCTGTGAGACATTTAATTATGTTTTAGTCAGAGTTCTTCTTATTCTTCTTTTCATAGTTCTAGCCTCAGACATATATGTTTACTGCCCGGATAAAATAGAGCAGTCTTTTGGAGGTCGTGCTTTGTGCCCCAAAATGCGTCCTCCAGTGTAGCTGCCCGTGACCTGAACTGGATTTGGGCTTTTTTTTTTTTTTGTAAAAGGGGCGGAACTGTGTCTTGGAATCTAGATATGAACTCAGAGGCAGGTCGAGGGGGTACATGTGTGCTCGTAAGCGGCAACGTCCTGTGATAGTCTAACATGGAGGTCTGTTCTTGGAGCCAGAGTTGCGGCGTCTGGTCGTCAGATGGTGGTGGGTTGTGATGGTCAGTCCACAGCTTATAGTACTGATGCTTCATTATAGATTTGGCTTCATGTATGAGACAAGGTGCTGATGTTGTGGGTATCTGCTATCAGATGTGGCACGTCGTATATATTAGGAATTACTGATTGAGCTTCATGTCAGTGTGTTCTGTAATCTCGTCTGACGAACCATACTAAACTGATGTTGCATGTTTGCGTCTAGTACCAGTTGAATGGGGAGGGGGGGGGGGGAATGCCATATGGGTTTTCATACATTTCAAAATAAAGTTCGCGTGTTCCCTCTCCCCCCCCCCCCCACACACATACACACACTTCTATTAGCAGAGTTAATCAAACTTTGCTTGAATGTAATCGAGTGAAAAAAAACTGCAACAAGATTAAGGAAAGATTATTTTAGGACATGCCAGGAAATGCTAGGTATCCAATATAATGAGGTTCATTAGACTGAGAGTAGGTCGAGGGCCACGAGAGAAATACGTCCAAATTAGCCTCAGTCGGAGACAGCACAAGACTAGAATCCGGTCGCCAGACATAATAGTGACAGTATTTAAAGGTCAGGTTTTCAAGAAAGTGTGTGTGTGGGGGGGGGGGGGGAGAAAGACAAGAAAATAAATTTCCTTTGTATATTATTAGGGGCGCTCGGAAAGTAATGTACCACATAGTTTTTTTTCGGCTAATAATGAAAATATAAGCGTGAAATTTTGCACACTTTAAATATGGCATATGCTGATTGTGTGAACCAAAGCACACTGCAACCGGTCAAAGAATATAGCTGCCCTACTCGTTGAAATGGAGCGTGTTAGCAACTTGCGGTATAAGCAGCGCAATGTGATAGAATTTCTCGTTGCAGAGAAAGAAACTGTTGTGAAAATTCACAAGCGCCTATGTGATGTGTATGGAAGTTTTGCAGTGGACAAGAGTACAGTCAGTCGCTGGTTTCAGAGAATCAAAGAATCAATAGATAAGGAGTTGCATGATCGGCCGCGCTGTGGACGTCCTGCCACAGCCACCAAGGCAGAAATGTTGAAATGCACTGATGGCATTATTCTTACTGATAGGCGTATCACTACTCAACAACTGGCAATAAAGCTGTTAGTCAACAATGGAAGTGCAAATGCAGTTATAAAAGCTCTCGAATTTTCTAAGGTTTTCGCAAGATTGGTTCCTCGAAGTCTCACAAATGAACATCGACTGCAAAGGAAAGCATTGTCTTCTGAATTGTTGAAGCTTTTCAATGCTAAGGGAGAGAACTTTTTGGCTAAGATCGTAACAGCTGACGAAACCTGGGCACATCACTTTGAACCCGAGACAAAAAGACAGTCAATGGAATGCCATAATCTGCAATCGAAGAAAGAAATCCAAAACAATTCCTTCAGCTGGAAATGTCATGATCACTGTCTTTTGTGACACAGAAGGTGTGATTCTTGTGGATGTTATGACAAGAGGAGAGACAATCAATTCGCAAGCTTACATTAAGACATTGAAAAAACTCAACAAAGTTCGGCCGCACAAGAATCCATCAGACCTGCTTCTCCTTCACAACAATGCGCGTCCTCAAGTCTGACAACACGGGGAGCAATCACCACATTGGGTTGGACTGTACTATCTCATCCACCCTATAGTCCCAATTTGCCACTCTCTGATTTCCATCTGTTTGGTCCACTTAAAGATGCACTCCGATGGTGTAAGATTTGAAGATGACGAAGGAGTGATTCATGCAGAGAAGAAATGGCTACATAATCAAGAGAAAATTTGGTACGGGCTAGGAATACATGCACTTGTTTCGCGCTGGCGTAAAGCAGTACAAGTTTATGGGGATTATGTTGCATAATACCGATTGTTTACATGACATATCCATGTATATTGTGTATAAATTTCATGCTCTTTGAATAAGTAGCTCCTGAGAAAAACGATGTGGTGCATTACTTTCTGAACGCCTCATGTAATTCAACTTGGGGTGTCCATCTTGCATCCCCCAGACTTTTGTTGTTTTTTTTTTTTTTTGTTTTCTTCCGGCCGGCGAGTTTGTTGCGAAAATGTAATTTATTTTACTAAAATTAATATTACTATTCAAAAGACACGAGTTTTAGCATTGTGCTGCTAGAGACAGAAATCATCTACAGCTTCAACTGATCGCGCCGTCAACAGTAACATTCATCAACGCGTGGTATGTCGTTGATTTACAAGGGCAAAGACCATCCAACTTTCAAAGACATGTGTCCGCTGGGCACTCCTGACTCAAGCATTTACTTTAAGCAATGGAACTGAGAAATGGTGTGCAATGAAATGGTACCAAGTTAAATTGTAAAACAAACGATATAGTGATGAGCTTAGAAATATTTAGTAATACATTTTTAAAAACGAATAAACATAAAAATAAAAGTTTTCGGCAATAATTTCCACTCTATTTTCAAATTTAATTAACTTGGGCTACTTTAAATGCAAGTGCATATTATTTAGATGTGGTACCACTTTTCAGATAAGTGCAGTTTGTTATCTACTTTATCTCTTTAGAGCGAGAGAGAGAGAGAGAGAGAAAGAGAGGAGACGAAGTCCGTTCTGGCAATCAACGATCCACAGCTGACAAGCCAGCGTCAGGGTTAGCGAACCATAGCTAACCGAGATCCTGTCCCACCTCTCCGTTGGTAGCCCCCGTAAGACGTTTTGTATAGCTACCGGAGTAGAGATCGCCGTAGTCCTCATAGTGGTGGAGTGTGCTGAAGGATTAAAATTCAAAAAGCTGTCATAACAAGTTCCCACGCCGATAATATATGTGTCTCAACGCCTTCACAGCATCGGCTGCAAAGAACACGGTCTCGCAGTTTCTGGGAGATAGAAGACAAGACCAGACAATCTCTTTAGACAGTCTGTGGTAGGGTTATCGTAATCTCCACGGGGAAAGTCTACGCACAACACTTCGTTGCTTCTATTCGCTAGACTGAAAGATAAGCACGTCTATGAACTGACGATCCTTATTTCAAACATCTTTATGCATGTGTCTGAGAGAGAGAGAGAGAGAGAGAGAGAGAGAGAGAGAGATCTATCTTGGAAATGGAGGAGTATATGCATCTTTCCACTTGTAGTGCATTCTTCTCTCACACAATGACACAGAAAAAAAAAACCGCTGGTAATATGAATTTCAAGACAAGGGAAGCTTGTGAACTAGGCCAGATGACAGCGGAATGAAAAAAAAATTCTTAAAAATATAAATCGATTTTTGCAGTTCACCTCCTCCTTCTCCTCCTCCTCTCTCATTCAGACCAGCCCTCATCCGCTCCCCCAAATTTTTCTTCCCTACCCTAGCACTTGTCATTTTTCCACCTCAAGGCCTGTCAGAGACAAGCAGTACCTTCTTGAAACTAGAGTATGGAATGTTACGATGTCACAACTATTTCTTCTTCTTCTTCTCTCCCAAATGAGTCACAGAATCCTGAAGGTCATAATAATTTGTGGGACAAGATACCACAGTTCATTTCAAGACGAGTCTCTCATTTCTGCAAACAAGAAAATGAATTTTAGAGAAATTGAATGGAGGCATCTGGGTCACAAGAGGGCGAAGGGAATTAACATATCTCCTGGGGGTTTGATTCTATAAATCTTGGGGTAAAGGTGTGGGGTGTGTGTGTGTGTGTGGATACAGACAGAGAGATGAAGGGAGTGTGAATAAAGACATGGAGAGGGACAGTGATGAAGGAAGGCGGTGAGAGAAGAAGAAGAAGAAGAAGCGACAGAGACAAGATCAAGGTAGAAAATACAGCATTTTATGACAGTAGTGGTTGGGGAGAGGGGTGCCCGAAGACGGAGTCCGATGTGACAATTAACAGCCCACAGCTGACACGCTAGCGTCAGGGCTGGCGAACCACAGCTAACCAAGACCCTGTCCCACCTATCCACCGCTACCCCCAATAATAGATCTAGCCAGGCTAACTGAATCAGTTAGGACAGTCACAATCCCCATACTGAGGGTACCTGCTAAAGAATTACTTCACACACTCAAGGACTAAACCCACAGCCCGCTTCCAAGCCGACACGATCTTGTGCCTCAACATCTTCACCGCTTTCGCAGTTCCTTGGAAGAAGAAGAAGAGGAAGAAGGAGGAGGAGGAGGAGAAGGACAGTGGTGATTACTACGTTACCAATAAAACACTACACTCCCAGTGTTGCTATCATAGGGTCTCCTGCAACATGTAATAAAGGCATCACATAGCACTTAGCACGTACTGGTGTACTTTCCTTTCCCTCTCAGACAGAACCTTAAGAAGGTTTCTGATCAAGTTCTCTACCATGGAATACAACCAGTCGACACCCTCCCCCCCAACTTTATCTGACTCCAGCATTACCGGGGTCGCTTACCAGAAAAACTCGTCGCATTACAGTGACATCGGTGTCAGAAATGGAAGAAACATTGGGCACAGTCGAGCGTCAGTACAGATGTATCATTCTATGACGGAGTCGGACGCAGAAACAGTTGAGAAACAGAGGTGCCGTAACCGGACTGTTGAGAAACAGAGGGGCACCTGAGCTGGATGAGATGAACAGTTATGAAAGATCTAACGTCTGACCCAGTGACCCAACAGCCCTGATGACAAAGTCTGGATGAAACTAACCAGCAATAACTCTTCACGTTAAGAAGAAATAAATAACGGACAGTTTAGCAGAATGTGGAAAGACAAGATGGAACCATAATAACATTTAGCGCTGGCTAGAAGCAAAAGCCAAGCCGGCCCACATGGCACCTTCTACGCAAACTAAATTCGTTCATGCGAGAACTCAACATTTAGAAGGTTCCAGAATGAAATCAAACGAAACGAGAGAAATTTTCTCCAGTGAAACGTCGTAAAAATTTTTTACTAGCCCTTGAGTTTAGCTAAGAGAGAGAGAGAGAGAGAGAGAGAGGAGAGAGAGAGAGAGAGAGAGAGAATCCTGGATTGGACTGAACTATGTTTAAATTTATAACATTGTCCGCCACAGGGCATTATTGCAGAGCAGACGAGTGATTATGTGCACAATTTACCGTTCTTTGCGCTGGAAATCACAGAAGATTGCAATAAGATTGGAGTAACTCGTTTTTTGTGGAGAAAAACTGTTCCATGTGACGTCTTCATAACTGTTGCTTTTTTTTTTTAAACAAAGAAATCCAGTTTTGGAATAAAATTACAAGTGAGGCTCTAAGAAATAGAAGCCAATAAAATGTGCACTGTTTCAGATGTCAGTGAAGGGGTGGGTGTTTAACGTAGCACAAATACCACAAGCAGCGAATAATGAAATACGGTCCAGCCGTACTCCGTGTAATATCTGCACCTGCTTATAATTACAGTGTGGGATGTAGCTGATAAGCTATGTCCAGGCAGTAATTAGGGTCCAGATACCATCAGTAATGAAGAGCCATGGCAGAAAACGAGCCAGCCCATAGTGAAAGAAATGATAGGAAAAGACGCTGGACAAGCACTTCGTAAGCCTACCACAAACCAACCAGACAAGCTCTCACCTGGACTCCCCAGGGAAAGAGAGGAAACAAGGATGACCTAGAAACACCTCGCTATGAAGTCCTGAAACAGATAAAAAAGATCGACTACACCTGGAGACTGATAGAAGAAACAGCCCAGGATAGAAATAAATGGAGAGCCTTTGTTGATGGTCTATGCCCTAGACAGAAAGAAGGCGAGAGTGAGAAGAGAGAAAGAGATAGAGAGAGAAAGCTCACAAAGTAACCTATTTAGTCCACGTGGTTAACGTCTGAAGTAACAGAAGACAGCCCTGCTGAGGGTATTTCATAGCATAGCATAGACTGCAGTGACTTTGTCCATGCCCTTATCTCTCAACTTTACTTGGCCACCCCTGCAGGTCCCTCCACGACAATTATGTATACTAAATAATTGCAAAATGTTTGTCGACTGCAGGCTTAATATACACGTATCCCCTGTCTTCCTTATTCAGTCTTACCAGCCCGTGTGTGTCCAGGTACTTCAGTTTATTACTATGTTGTCTGGAGGGATTATGACCGGAAACCTACATGCAAATGACGCATTCTCTGTCTGGCATCCATCAACGGGCCATGGGTCATATCCATCCATCCATCTACCTACCTACCTAACCTACCTGTCTGTCTGCCTGGCCGCCCGCTTGCCTATCCACCTACCTCTGTAAAAGATAATGTCTATAATATCTATAAAAAATCCCGGCTACCATTTCTTCTGCGACATTTAACAATGACCAGTTCTTCAGTAATCAAACAGCTACGGAGCCATGGAATAATCTGCTGTTATAACTACCAGTGTTAATGCGAAGTCTGAAATGTTAATGTCACAACGTCGAACAGACAAAAACACGTGAAGCGTTCACAGAACCAAAGAGAAAAAAAAATAGTTCGCTTCAAATAAAACGTGGTCACTCTATCTTTCTGACAGTACAAGGTGACGTTATACAGTGTCCCAGCCTGGATAAACTACTCGCGGAGGAGTGGACAAACGAAGCAATGAACAAACTGAGGGATTACTGGGTGTAAGAATGAAAACAGAGATAGAGAGAAAGAGAGAGAGAGAGAGAGAGAGAGAAGGGGCCCCAAAAGCGGATTTCAGAGAAGAGACTCCGAAGTGTGTCTCTCTGCTGCGATAATGACAATTCGACGCTGAAGCATGGCTTAAAAGCAGCTTGACAAACAGGCATTCTGATTGGATGCCTCCAGTTTGATGCGCGTTAATGCATACAAATGTCATTTGCACGCGATCACTGCATCAATGGATGGATGCTGCGGCCTCCCTATTTTCTGCTCTCATTTATTTTAATTCCGGCTGGCGCATACGGCTGTTTATGTGAGTCAAGTTACTGGACATAACAATGTGTAAATGCGTATTTATTATTCCAGGTGACTGTTATTTCATGCCCTTTTCCTGCAATTTAGAATGGGAAAATTGTGTCTGATCGCCAATGCACTTTTTCAACTTGTATTTATCATCACACATCGCCACCGTTATCAGAATAGACCTAAAAATCTAAAAAGTCCGACCATTAACTCCTCTTACCAGAGTTGATGCTGTGTTGTTGTTGTTGTTTATTTCTCTGACGAAGCTTTCTATCTCCATGATCTCCAGGACCCAGTGCAGTTTTTTTAAAACTCTCCCGTCCAGTCACTTCCTATAGCAAAATCTTTCTCCGGCCTTGTCCCGTTTGTATCAAAAACCTTTCCTGTTAGCTTCAGTCACGCGAGGGAAACAAGCACGCTGAATGCTGTTTATGGAATGGCCATTTCCCCCATGTATAACGTCGGGGTGGTTTTACATGCTTGCTATTGTCCGTGGTTTTGTCTGCTGCATGTTCAGCCGCCACACAATGCGGAGTGAGGTACGAAAGGGAGTGAACTGCAGCAGTAAGACAATCCTGCATCAACAAGGCAACAAACTTCAGCATGAATCTCTCTCCTCTTGGAAGAAAAAAATGGGGGGGGGGGGCTATCACCCACACCAACACAACTACAAATCTTTCACATTATATTTCTTTTCCTCTTCAAGTAATCTCTGCATATCTATGCTAGAAAATGGACACAATGCTGCTATCGTAAAGGCAACACTTGTGTCCATGTTGTCTCGTTTCCTTATATTTCTCATTAGACAAGAAACCATTCATACATTTATAATGGAAAACATCCCAACACGTACAACTGGGCAGCTAGAATTGTGTCCTCAGGAGCTGGGTTTTTATGTGCATCATCCCACTCCCTGGTTACGTTAATTGGACATAACCTTGTTAAAAACTTTCACAAAAACTGATTCTAAGAAAAGAATTATCACGGTGTAAGATCTCATTATCCGCAGGCTAATGTCTCCTTGGGAATCATGCAAACTATGAGACAGGTTGATTAGCGGAAGGCAGGAAGCATATGAAGTGTATAATAATGATATACTGCGCACATCTTACACTGCTGCTGTGTGTTTAACAGTGTTTATAGATAAGGAAAAGGCTAGGAGACATGTGTGCCATTCTGAGCTGTGGGCAGTGGAAAAAAAAACTATTTATTGTCTTCAATAATGATAACAACAAGATACAACACAGTAAAGGAATATGAAGAATGTACATAATTAATGGTTTTTCAAGAATGTGGACAATGATAATGAGGACTGATAGAAAATCGCGTGACAAACTCCTGCTGACGATGAGACTCGTGGAGGTAACCTGTCTCCTTGTTCAGATGACCGAGCACGCGGAAATGGACGCTCCAGTAGACAACTTAAAAGAACTAATGTGGTGGTAAATGTGTCTCCTTTCAATGCTTCGCGGCAATCATAAGCATGACAACCTTAGATTTCCTCAAATAATTGTCCAGAAAGAGAACCACAGCAATCTCTCCCCCCCCCCCCCTCTCTCTCTCTAATTATACATGCGTCATGCGTGCCTGTGCTATTATTTGACATATGAAAGGATATGCATTACTGACAATATTTCACAGCTTTTTTTTTTAAATTGTACACAGTGGTGCCAGATAAAATTAATTAAGACCTTGTGGTTAAATATTGTCTGATTCGGCCGTAAGACGAATTTATACCAGAAACCCGTGGAATAAAACAAAGTGAAAGAAAATTACTATCCTATGGAGAAAACATCACTTGTAAATTCTTAATGGGTGCGCACGAACAGAACACAACCATTAAATAACAACAAAACAATAAGAACACAAGCGTTCATAAGCAAACACTTTAAGGACAGAAGGGGAAAGAACGCTCGAGCGTTTTCTGCAGTTATCCCTGGGGTTATTAAACTTTTTTTTTAACCGAATGAACTGTCTAATATGTCCCGCTGTACCTTTCGACATCCATTCCTGACGCACACCGCCGGACAAGCCACACCTTACAATTTACAGCTAAGTACTCTTTAAAAAAATTTTTTTTTAAATTTTAAATTTTTAAAAATTTATTTATTTGTTTATTTATTATTATTTTTTAAAAATTATTTTAAATAGCATTCATGTGAATCCATACTTTATCTCCTCTCTCTACTTCTTCGTCCTGTATGTTTTTGTATGATTAAGGCTCACGCCGAAACGTCACAACTTTGTAATCGTTAAGTAATAAAGATGCTCCTACTTTTTCCTGTTTTATACATTCTAGTATCACAGCTTTACTGCAGTGCTTCGTGTATAGTTATATACTTATACACTAATTATTGTGTACCCTTCGACAGATCCTATCAAAATCGTTATCATCACTAAACCTATGACACAAATGCATGATTTTTAAAGAAGCCAGTGCCTTGGTTAAGCTCTGAATATGGAGGATAACTAGGATCAGCACCTGAACATTCTAATGTAAGAGAGATCAAGTTAGAGAACATGTTTCCATTACACTGCAAAATCTAAGCCCCACCAAAGAAACTGACGAGCCACAACGCAATATCCAGTCATTTCATTGCCTTTATAGCTCTTCTGGGACTCGTGTATGTGTCCGCACGGCATACAATGATGCATATTCTCTGCTTACTTTAGCTTCAGTAGAGAGGAATGTATGACGCACCCTGGCAAAAACGTACTAAAGATCTGCAATGCATCACAAGCCAAGAAGAATCGCTTACATTTCTGATATGAATAAGCCTGATCTTCAATCAAGGCGTTAAGGGGAATTTATGAGCCACAAGACACTCGTTCCTATAACCACAGCAGCAAATCTAAGCACAAATGATGAGGAAAGTCGAAATGGCATGGATCATAAAGATGTGAAATGATTACAACTACATTTCAAATTCTATAAGACATTTCTATAAAAAAAATTCCCCTTATTTAAAATAAATTACTTACAAAAAATATTCACACTGGCTTTTCACCAAAATGAGAAGAAACCACACAGCTAAGATAAGGCCGTACTCGTTTGATACAGAAATAATAATGCGAGGGGAAATAATAGTTCCATAGCAGTTCTCCAAGTGCAGCCAAAATTAAGTCACCAGACTACTTGACCCCAGTCCAGATCCCTTACATTTAAAGGTCCCCGTTGGTGTTAACTTTATCCTGCTTCCCCGAGATGAAATGTGACGACACTCGGAAAGCTCTTCTTCTCGGCATTATTGATGTGGCATTTAGAACTGTAAGACCTGGTGGCTTCCCACGCCAGACTTCGGAGAGCTCGTCATGAGAAAATAAAGACAGAGATAAAAGTAAGATAGTTCCTGTCCGATACACGGCCCATACCCCCCCCCCCCTTGACTTAATACTGTACAGCAATATGACTCTGACTTAATGTTGCACAGTAATTTTACAACATCGCTTCACAGGAGACTACCGTTTGGGGCAAAACAACTACTCAACGTAGACTGACAAACACGAGTAGCATGAACCAAATGAACGGATGGACGTACATAAACGCACTTCACAAACAGAAATGAAGGCGTTGAACACAGAAGACTGAACGTTCTTTAAACTTACGCAATGACAACAGAGTCCTTCCTCGTGCAGTATTACCTATAGCGTATTTTTCTCCTCTTTATCTCAGTAACACCTGATGGAGCGGAGATCTGAGCTAGCTAATCACACCTGACCAAGATCTATTCCACATCTTTTTGTGGTGCTCCTAGAAAAAGGCTGCTGTGCTCATTCAATCTGCTAGGACGCTTATCAAGTTCGCTCTTGGAACTCGCTTAAGCCTTTATGACTCATTCTATGTTCAACTTCATGCCTGCGTTTTCCAGGTCACCAAGATGTCGAGTGCAACTAAAGTTCGCAGCTACAGGGAGTTCTCACAACAAAACTAAACTGAGTGAACTGTTCTAATTTCACCTTGGTGAATTTACCCCCCAAAGACCAATACCATTCAATCAAGAAACAGCGCCAGACATTACTTCATTAAACGAATCCCACAAGGCATTTGTGCCAGTAAATTGCTTCACGCTTCACATGATGCAGCAAGCAGATCCCCGTGGGTGAACCTGATCTCTAACCAGGTGAAACATCGTAAACACTTTGTTCTGATGGGCAAGTCCAGCGTCATGTCCGCAATCTCATTAACACCGGGGACGGGCTATCGATTTCACAGCGCTCACAGATTAGGCGTGTTTAGAATCCCATCGGCTCCGTCAAAGAAAGTTTGGAACTCCATGGCTGAAAGCGTTCGATTCTCCGCTGTAGACTGGAAGTAGAACGAACCAGTTTGGAAATAATGAGATGGACAGAATCTACACTGAATGCTGAAAGCATGGCCTTAAAAAGAAAGAAAAATCGCCGTGAATTAGAGCAGATAAATAAATTCACGTGAATGAATCTAGACAATAACAAGATGGAGAAGATGAAAAAAAAAAAGGTTGGCATGATGGAAAACAACTTTTATAGATGTAGAACAAAAAAAGGAAATGAAGAGGAAAAAAAAACCAATATGGAATGGCGGGGACTTGTGAAGAAATATGTTAGTAAATCAAGTTATTCGAATATACGAAGTTTCTCATATGGTTAATGTCTTGTTCCCATCACGACTACCAAAAGTACATCACAGTACGTAACACTTCATTGACGTATTCTTTTCCCCTTATGTCTTCTGTTAGCAGAATCTGGAGCACCAAAAGGGACGCCCGTCCCAAAAGAAATACTTTTTTTTAAAAAAAACTCATAAAACAACAAAACAAATATCCAATTATCGATGTCAGACAGGACTGTATCGCAGACCAGACTTTAGATTTCGGCCGCAGAGCCAGTCGTGCATTATTCGATTGATTCCAGTCAGGTCAAATTCTTCATTACTTTGCTCAGAATAAAACTGCACTTTGACGGCAAGCACATATAGTGTCTGACTAATACAAGAAACGGCCCGTCTTTGTGTTTACACTCACCAGAACATATACATCACAGGAAATTATAATATAAAAGAAAACCACATAAAAAAGGGAGACCGAGATCGAAGCCGCCAACTACTCTTAATTATTATTCAGTGGTCTTCCCAACAGTCTTCTTCTTCTTCTTCGTTCGCATTGTCTGTCTATATCTGCAGTCCTGTCTCTTGGATAAATTTCACTGTTTTTGTAACTCATGTATGGAACCGTAGAGCTTATCTTCTTTAGTGGTTTCACTGGGCCAGTAATTATTTCTCAGTGTCTCGTAGTTGATGCAGTTTTGGAGGATATGTTCCACAGTTTGGGGCACCTGGGCACATGTACATAGATTAGTAGTACCAACCTTAAACTTTGTATACATATTACTTCGGAGTCGGCTGTGTCCTGTTCGGAGACAGAAGATGGTGACTTGCTCCTTTTTGTTTAGCATGTGATAGTCATCATGTGGTGGTGTTTGTGGCTTCCTGTAGGTTTTTATCATGCTTTTCTTCTGATTATAGGTGATTGGTATGTCTGGTTGCTCCATTTCAGTGCCCTCTTTGGCCAGATGGTCAGCTTTCTCATTGCCTGGTATCCCACAGTGGGAGGGAATCCATTGCAAAGTGACTCCATGTTGTAAGCCAATTTTTGACAAGGCATCTTTAAGGTCTGGTAGTTTGTTGCACTGAAGAGCTTCCAGTACTGATCTCGCATCTGTGAGAATTACTACAGGACATGTATCAATTCTCGAGTCTGATAGTTTTTCAACTGCAGCAATAATTGCCCTAACTTGTGCATCAAAGTTATTGCAGTATTTACCAGTGGGTATGGAAATCTTGTCAATGGTGTTGTTTGGATATTCAATATATGCTCCTGCCCCTCCATTCTTTATGACATTATGTGCAGATCCATCTGTATACACACGTATCCAGGTGTCACATGGATATTTGTCATCTAGAACACTAAGTGTGGTTGTTGATCTTACAAGACTGCTCTGCATCTCACCATTCTGCACACCTTTCACTTCAGTCTGAATAGTTATCTGTGTATAATCTGCTTCTTTCCATGGTGTATGCTCTGGTACAGATGATAATTGAGCGACTACAGTTGGAAGGTCAGGTATCAGCTTACGCATACGCTTGGCCTAATGCCAAGTTATTGAATCTCTCCTTCAGGGGATGGCGTACAGAGCTAAGGAATTTTTCTCCCATGGTCATGACCTTTGTGTCTCTACGTTCCTTTAGCGGTTGAACACCAACTATTTTCTGCATTTCTACTATTGGTGTGGACCTCATGGCACCTGTGATAATCCGTAGTGACTGATTTTGGACCTTGTCTAGATTATGCAGCGTAGTGTTTGATGCTGTGCACCAAGATGTTGAGCCATATTCTAAATGTGGTAGAATACTTTGCTGATATACATTCTTGAGGATTCTTTCACTAGCTCCCCATGTGGTTCCACTCAATTTTCTTAATATGGCTAGTTTTCTTCTGGTTTTTGCTTCTGCACTGTTGATGTGTTGCTTCCACGTCAGTTTTGAGTCAAGAGTCACTCCTAAGTAAGTGGGTTGGTTGTCCATCCTTAAGGGTATTTCATTTACAAAGATCTTACCTGCTTTCTGTTTAGATGAGACGGTGAACAGAGTGGTACTTGATTTCTCTGTGTTGATACTTACACACCATTTGTTTGTCCATGATGTCAAGATGTCTGCTGCTCTTTGGAGTCTCTGTGTAGCAACTGTCGCATATTCATCTGTACACCACATGACCAGATCATCTGCATACAATGCCACTTTGATTCCATAGGGAAGTTCCTTGACCAGGTCATTAATGAATACAAGGAATAGTGTAGGCGAAAGGACTCCTCCTTGTGGTACACCGTGTCGCAGAAGTACTTTCTGGCTTTTGTGTCCATCCATTACTACTCTAGCTCTTCTATTGTGTAAATAGGACTTTATCCAGTTGTACAGTCTTCCATTCACATTGCAGTTTCTTAGTTTCCACAGCAGACTTTTTTCCATACTTTATCAAAGGCTTTCTTCAGGTCTATCCACGCTGCTAGTACAAGGTTTTTCTCTTGGAATGCATCCTCAATCTCTTGAGAGAGATAGGTAACTTGATCTTTCGTACTGTAGTACTGCCTAAATCCTGCTTGTTGTGGAACGAGAAGGTTTTCACTTTCTAGGTACCATTTTAGCCTCAGCTCAATGATGCGTTCCATCGTTTTGCATAGGCAGCTAGTGAGACTGATTGGCCTGTAGCTGGAGGCAGTATCACTGTTTTTCCCTGGTTTTAGCAGTGGTATTATGCTTGCTTCCTTCCAGATTTGAGGTAACTTACCTGTGCTCCAGCACATATTGAAAATATCCAACAGCTTTCCTATTGTTGCCTTTCCCAGGTTCTTGATCATTTCATTGGACACTCCATCAGGTCCTGGTGATTTCCTTGGTTTCAGTTTACTAACTGCTAGGTCTAACTCACTGCGTGTGATTGGTGCATCCATGACCTCCACTTTTCTGACTTGTTCCTCCTCTTTCTGTGGGTCAGTGCGCACTACACGCTCCTTCTCTGGATGGATATCAATGTTGCAGTCCTGTGCAAACATGCGAGCAAAGTGATCTGCTACCTGCTTACCTGTAAGAGTTTTCCCATTCTCTATTAGTGTAACCTTTGTACTTCTTCCAGTACTCTCATCATTTAACTGTTTGATTAGTTTCCACAGTTTCCTTCCATCTTTTTCAAAGTTTAGGGACTCTGTTTTCTCTCTCCAACTTTCCCGTCTGGCTTGCAGCTTGGCTCTCTGAAATTTGGCCTTAGAATGTTAGTAATTATTGTGGTGTTCTTGGCATGGTCTATTTTCTGCTTGCTTTCGAGATGCTTCCACGTCATCATGGAGTTTTCCCAGCTCACTAGACCAGTATGGTTTATAGTCCCTGCGAGCTCCTCTGGGAATGGTTTCACGAGCGGCCTGAAGGATACAAGCATTGAATTCCTTCACTATGCTGTTGATATCCTTTTCCCAACAGTAAATTCAGGCAAAGGTATATTTAGCACAGCCTGTCCGATTCTACCACACAAGTGTAGACTTCGGTAGTGTCCAAAAGGTTTCTCCGCGTCAGGACTACATAGAGGCTGCAGGTGATCTCTGAATTATCAAAAAGCTTGATTGTCCCGCGCTATACAATGGTCTCTTACAGTTGATTTCCCGTTCCTCAATCAGTGAAATCGTTCATACGGACACAATAATGCACCGTGTAATCCACTGTGTACTTCAATGCCTCAGACTTTCAATGCTGCATAACCAATATCATAAGCACAGATTCGCGTACAGATAAGCACTGCCTTGCATGAAACTACACTGGCAATGCTGAAACTATATTGGCCAATGCTTTTCCCTTGACCCGTCGCGTGTACAACATCTTGATTTCTAAATCAGAAAATGCTCAAACCTGCGCTTTAAAGAAAATAACTCACTTCCGACATGCCATCATAAATACTAAGGACTCAGACAGCTCCTACTTCTGATACAAAAAGGGCAGAAGAAATATATATCTGATACAGGCAGACGTAGAATGACGAAACAAGCAAGATATCCTGGCCTATGAGTATCCTTCGCTACTAGCCAAACACAGCTCGTTATGTGGGATAAGGAATAAAGCATTTGCAGACATCACCATCCAGCACTTGGCAAAAAGCTGACAGCCAATAGGGAGCCTAGTTTCTGACAACCACAACAGAAGAAGTGAATGATGGAATCAATCTGCACGGAGTCAGCTTGGAAAATTCTTAATGAAACATAAAAAAAGACTACTTGTTGGAAGCTCTCTTCCCCCCCCCCCCCCGCCCTTTTTAAAAAATAATAATTAGCTTCAGCAACAGCCTGGAACACAAGAGCTTGACAAAGACTGAAACAAGAAAGAAAATCTCTGACAAGAGGAAAATGCTGAAAACATAACGGAAAGATCTTTCCTAAGAAATAACGGGGATCTCATGTTTAACTACACTGAGGTATCGGATAGGTTATAAAAGTCTGCAAGTTCAAAAAAACAACTGTCATATCATCATCATCATCAGGTGCCGTGCCGACTGGCGTTGGCTATTATGCTTCTCCAGAGTACCCGGTCCTTCATGCAGGCCATCAGTTCAGCTGGTGATCTCCTCTCATACCATCCCGTCAGACTGTCCAGTATCATATATATAGAAAAAAATTAGATTGGAAAGTCAAAGAGCAATTATTCACTGATTATGCTAACGATACACTTAAGAAACAGGTTTGTGTGCGCGCGCACACGCACAGAGCCTGTCGCCCACTGCTCTCGCTTTGTGACGCATTGAAGAAACAAACAAAAATAATGGTATTAAACTACAGATGTTCATTCATTCATTCATTTCCATGTTCCTTGCAGAACTTTGCCTACCTAACAGCACTCCTGTAGGCCTCTCGGCTGTGACCAAGATGGCCTGCTGCTGATGCGTCCATCTGCAGATTATCAACGATATCTTGCAGTCATCTTCGCCTTGGTCTTCCTCTCTTTCTTTTTCCCATTATGTACCCTTCCAAGACTGTCTTCTCTAATTTATCATGACTTTAATGTGTCGAAAATATTTAAGTTTTCTTTGTTGAATCCTCTTTACTAGCCAGCCTTCTTCAATATTAAGTTCTTGTAGTATGGATATATTTGTTCTTTTTTTTGTGTCCATGATATATAAAGAACTCTTCTGTAGCATTTACATTCAAAGGCATTTATGCATTTCTCAGCTATTTTGTTAAGTGTCCAGGTCTCACATGCATATGTTGCGATGGGAAAGATGCATGCCCTTAAAAATCTTAATTTTTGTAGTTCTGTCTGTTCCTCTCCACAGATTCTTTAGTTGTTTTACTTTCTGAAAAGCAATAGATGTCCTTTTAGTTTCCCTCACTGTATCTCCATTATTAGTTAGTACTGATCCAAGATATTCAAAACTTGTTCCAATTTTTCCTACTACAGATGAAACTTATCAAAATAATGGCGGGAAAATAACATCTGAATTTTACCTCACTACTAAAGAACTGTGCCTCGAAGTAACGGGAAACGTAAAAGAACGCTAGCTTCATGATCCTTTCGATTCTTCATATTCAAACAACTACTTCGTAACAAACAAAAGCTACATCCTTGTTTTTAACGTGCTGCAAGTCTAGCTTCCTTTAAGTAATCTCCCTTTAAGAAGGGAAAAGAATACAAGAAGACAGGCAGAACAGTTGGGATCACAACCAAAACCCTCAACACATACATAACTGACATTCATTTGTTACGTCTGTCTATTACTTCGACGCCGTTCTCTTTCTGGAAGTTTCCGCTCTCGACACTTCCTTTACTCTGCCAACAATAATTAACAGCAGACTAATGAGTCAATAACGCATCAATTCCTGTCCCCACAAATACTGCCTCGATTCTCTCAGTATTGACCATCAATTTACATGATCAAATCTGGCGAGAAAACAAGCGCATGTTGGATATTATTTATGGAAGAAACAGAAATCGCCTACATTCTTTTTAAAGCAATAATCGATTGATACAGCCTATAAGGGTATACGCGGGTCTCATTCTCTCTCTCCATGGCCTCCCCTTTGATCGGAAAAAAAAAAGAAAAACGCGCATGCTTAGACTACTCATAATTCACCCACAATTAGACCTAGGATTTTTCTCCTCTTAAACTCTAGATGACAGAATAACTGAACACTATGCTCTATAACCATAGGCCTAATCAGTGTAAAGAAGAAGAAATTTTTTTTTTTAAATGGGACAGCGCCCCGTTAGTAACAAGACTCCTGGCTCATGATAATTTCACAGGTGCTCTGATCTCTTCGTTTTTGAAGAAGGATCCTTTGCACTGAAGCAAGTGGAACCAAATTTCACCAAACAGCTAATGGGAGTTCTGTGGGAGGAAAACTAACTTCATCACTGGGACGAAGTTTCCAACTGATACAGACAGACACACCTTCGTGCTTCAACGCTCAAGAAAGACATGAAAAAGAATTTCCACTTCCCATTTTTGGAAAAAAAAAAGCTGGCGTCATAGTTCTGCAATGATAAATCTGGAAAAACGGGGCACACTTTGAATTCTTTATTTACGACCAATTCTCTACACTATTCCACGACACGGCGGGATCGTCTGACCAGTTCATAAAGACTAATGCTCGGCTTCCCACTCTTTTTTTTTTTTTTGCGCTGGGGTCGTGAGCCAACTCCAGAAAGAATATTCACGACTCACCATCTTTATAATCCACGGTCATTTGCAGAGACGGTCGCCATCGATCTTACAGACCCGTAGTTAGCAACAAAGTGATACACTTAACTAAACTGCTATTCCCGTTGTTTGAGTACGGCGCCGAGAGACTGAAACATCGTATCGAATGGGCTGCTTGAAATCTGGGTGCATGAGATCAAACTAGGCTTCTCAACAAACTCCAACGCCCTAGCAAGTTCTGTTATTACGACCTTCATAGACAGATGATACATGGTCTTAGTTAGATGTTATTACGACCATTATAGACAGATAATATATAGTCTTAGCTAGATGTTATTACGACCATCATAGACATATGATACATAGTCTTAGCTAGATGTTATTACGACCATCATAGACAAATGATACATGGTCTTAGCTAGATGTTATTACGACCATCATAGACAGATGATACATGGTCTTAGCTAGATGTTATTACGACCATCATTGACAGATGATACATGGTCTTAGCTAGATGTTATTACGACCATCATAGACAGATGATACATAGTCTTAGCTAGATGTTATTACGACCATCATAGACAGATGATACATGGTCTTAGCTAGATGTTATTACGACCATCATAGACAGATGATACATGGTCTTAGCTAGATGTGGTTCGCAGGCTTGACAATCGTGACACCACCTTAGAGCCTTAGAGCAGATACCTTTCTTCCTTCCCTCTCCCCCCCCCCCCCCCCATATTTTCCTTCCTATAATAGACTTTTCCAGGTGCTTTCCCCCATTTTCTTATCCGGAGAATGGACAGTGGCAAGAGTAGGAAAGTAAATAAAACTGCTATCAGATACAGTGTGTCCGTAACACCATGGTCCGGCTGGAAACTCATAAAATATCAGATCTAACTGTAGCAAAGCCATGAAACGGACACTACAACTTTTTTTTTTCGGATTTGGTTTCGCATACATAGTTAGTCACGTGACAGTAACGCGATACAAAACGTCATTCCGCCAACACGTGACGCGTCATTTCATGACGAAAAGACAGTGCGGAGGAAGTTTCAGTGCATTCTCTGGCTTGCCAAATTTGAATCCGTGAATCGCTAAACATGCCCAACAAAACTTTATGATTTACTCTTTCATCTATTCGTATATTTTCAATATATAATATGTACGATTATACAAACAAATTTGGCAGAAATGCAGATGAAGCTACTGACAGCAATTATTGAGGAAAGACGCTGGCTATGGTTGGAACATTGTGTTCCGGATGACTGACGGCTCACTACCCAAAATAGCACTAAGACTGACACCACAGTGGAACAGAAGTAAGGGTAGATCAAAGGAGACATGGAGAAGAACAAAGAGGATATTGAGCAGAAGAGGGCTCACCTGGCCAAGAGCGGGGAAAAAAAGCAAAGGACCGGCGTTTGTGGAAAACCCTTGCGGAAGCCCCATGTGCCTTGAGCACCTCAGGTTAAGAGAGCGAGCGAGAGAGAGAGAGAGAGTGAGAGAGAGAGAGAGAGAGGAGAGAGAGAGAGAAACTGTTTTCAAATCGCACCATGATTTTACGGACACAATGTATATCTGGACAAAGCTGTACGCCACTGAAACTGAAAAAAAAACATAAATAAATAAACATAAGATTACAGCACAGAAGAGGACCACAAAAGAGTTCAGGTTGAGAAACTCTTGCCATGTTGCTTCAGTTAATACCCTTAGCAGTGTCCGAACGTCAGATAATATTGTATCGTTAAAGCCGGGCGTTAAATAACCGCATTTATCAATAGCGTCTTCCTATAGAGCACGTTAATGCACTTAACTTGTTTGGTTTCGTGCGCCAAAGATAAACCAAACTTTTTCCCCGAGTCGCTGGAATTGGCGCATACTATTATTACAAGACCTCACAGTTCATGGGGCGGAGCTGGTGTGTTTGTGTGAATCCTCGCTGTTTCGGAAATAATGTGAATTATGAAGACAGGGGAGCCCATTCATAGACGCGCGCGGCAGCCGCGCTGTCCGACTTGTGTACATCCGAAGAGGGTAAGAAATGTCTCAGATGAAACTACAACTATGGTGTTTTATAGCCTCCTTTAGTTCTTCATCATGACTGTAGCAGGCCTAACTCTGAAAAAATGGTTGGCAAAACTGATTCTCCAGCTCTGTCTTCAATCTCCGTAACGGTGCAAATGAACATAACGGCGCAAATGAACATAACCGTGCAAATGAACATAACGGCGCAAATGAACATACCGGTGCAAATGAACATAACGGCGCAAATGAACAATCTGTCGTCTTCGTCTCTTTATATTGTTCGCGTATCTGCTGAGAACAGCTGTGGGCCCCCCTTTTCGGCCCGAGAGCAGATAATGGACTCCTCATGAAAAATAAAAAATAAAAAACCCACATGATACTAAGAATTTTTTTTAATCGAGCCATTTCATTTGCTGATCCGTGGGGCCACAGCGGGCCCATGGACCCTAGGTTAAAAACCACTGCTCTAGATCATTTGTCTTGAGCTTTTCCTTGTAGGCTGGTTTTTGGTTGTTATTTCCAACATTCTTGCACTATCTAGCAGCATCGGCTGTATGGAAACTATGGGGATCACATGTCCTGCTGCAGAAGGGAGTAGTTAGATTCCCAAAGCTAACTTGTACTACAGCCTGAGGAAATCTGGACCTATTGATCTGTTGATAAAGTGTGTGTATTACCCCTTTATCCGGGATATATCAGCCAGTCCTATATTTTGTCCTCGATTTCACAAAGCCCCGTTCTTCTGTATGTCCTATTCTCTAGGCCGCCTCAATGAAATGTTAAGCTTGCTCAGCGTTTGAGAACTCTACTTGCTGTTCTGTTTGTCTGGACATACTAATCTATCGTTTCTCCATTCAAGTGGCTTTTATCATTCTCATTTTGATGATTTTTTAAAATATTATTATTAATAACCACTTACGGTTAATTCAGTATTCATGAAAACCTTTTTTGCTTTGATAGTTGACAGTCGGATACTTTTGTAAAAAAAAAAACAACTGAAAATAACATTTATACAAATGCATCTAAACAATTCTGTCCCGGGGGAGAGGAAGAGGAAGAGGAAGAAGAAGAAGAAGAGGGGGAGGAAGAAGAGAATTCAATATTTTGAAATACCACATAAGATGAACAGCTGGTTAAAAAAATATCGGCAGTTTACTGTAAATTTTTCTGTGTGGACTGGAGATTTTTTTTCCCCCTAGTCTCACGGTATAACATTTTGTAAAATAAGTATGCCACTGAAGGCATATATTGCCTTACACTGACAGTTTTCTTCTACCTCCCCATTATGTGTGACACCTCATCACTCTTGTCTTACCCCTGGCTTTTACTGGCTATTATTGTTATCAGAAAGTCAGCACACCCCCGGCATCCTGCACTGCAGCATCTGTGCTTCCACTGATCGTTGCTCATTAAGCAACATCCTGATGATTATCTGCGCTAGCTTCTATTGGCTGTTCCAGCTAATACACTGGACTTACCTACCCCAAATTTCGCTCATCAACGGTTAAGAGTACAATGAGTGAGTATAAAAAAAACCCCAAACCTCAACATTAACCTTTCCTTTGTGATCAGCTATAGGTAGTCTACAATACTTCTAAATGAAGGCAGCACTGTGTGGTTTGCGCGGCGGAGTCGTGAAATCAAACATGGGGAGAAAAACAGGAACGAGTCTAATGTTGGGCGTTCTAGGCGGCAGTCTCTCGTTATCACACCAGACAACTGCAGGGGCGTTAACTCTTACTGCGCTATTTTTATAGGTCAGTCCTGTCCGCACTCTACAATCGCTCACTAAGAGAACAAAAAAATTCACTGCGCACCCACCAAGAATAGAAATCACGGTCATTCCTTCCCAGCGTGAGCAGATTCCAGAATGTAAATTAGCTGAGCGAAAGAAAGAAGCGCTGAGTGCCAGATTACTGGTTGTGAGGTGCTTGTGTTTTGGCATCACAAAACGATGCTTGCCTTGCCCCCTAAATACTCTTTGAAACAAATCTGGCATGACCTAGGAGAGGACACTTTTTTTTTGGACTCCTTAACTTTGTCTTGGCCAATGTGAGAGCAGTTGCAGGTTTTTTTTAAAAATATAGTAATATAATATTTTAAACCATTAAAAAAAACGTGCGGACAACAGCTGTTTTTTTAAGTCCTGGCCTACGAGAATTCGATATTTCTTCGCTAATGACGGAGATTGCTTGTTTATTTAAACATCGAAATATGATTGAAATTATTTTCACTCTTTAAGCAAATATTCCAGGAAGAAACAGGAGGCACAAACATTAAATGAGAATTAATGTCTGATCAAAGAACAGGCAATAATGCCTCTCTCTCTCTCTCTCTCTCCCCCCACACCTACCGACAGCACACTAAAACTCCTGTTTCTAAAATCTGTTTTCGTTTGGCTATCATTGTTGCTGCTTCCAAGACTGGCATTATTCCAGGCACTTACTGACGAGGTCAACACCGACAAACACATCGGCTGAGTGAGCACACAAATAAAATGACGAGAACGATATCACCCGTACACGAGGCGGCACCAGGGGCATAAAGTCGTGAGGGTCCCCCGTTCATGTACGTTTTTATTAATGCTCTTTATGCGACTCATGATGATGATGATGATGATCTTAGCAACCAAATACGAGTCGACTACTAAACACTAGCAACTAAATAATTATGACAGCACTAAAGCAAAAATAGCACAACAGAGTGCTCATCTACACCGTAAGATTGTGAACGTGCATGGGAACATCTCAGGAAACACAGAACAACCATATGCAAACTACAAATTCTGAACAAGGTGTACATCCAGTCCAGCCACAAGGCTGTTATGTATAACGGGGCCCGTTTTCCTTATTTTCTGTTAAACCAGCTGTGAACCTTTCATACTTTTGTGGTATTTCCATATAACAGTACTAGCTTATAGCAATGTCGCTTACATCATGCGTAAAAACATGCATCATGTTTGATATGGAAGTGAGTTTTGTGGGGGCAATCAACAACTCCCAGTCAATCCCAAGTAAAGAGAATGGACTTTCTTTTCAAATAGATTAACAACTTAGAGAGAGAGAGAGAGAGAGAGAGAAAATGAACTTTATTTTCACATGGGTTAACAAGTGGGCGAGAGTGAGAGAAACACCTGGACAAATTCCCCCGACCTCTCAATATGCGCATCGCTAGAGTAGGCCGCCAGTGACAAAAACTCTGGCCCTTGTCTTGTACTCTGCCAGGCCGGCCCAGTCCAACACACGTCATGAATAATTCAGGAAATAACCAACAACCTCAGACCAGATTAGCACAAGCGAGGCTACTTTTAGCAGACTTGAGGGAAGATACCAGGAAAGAACAAAATATCACGCCGGCAAATACAGCTTTACATTAAATACCAGGTTATGTAAAATATTTCTTTGCTTAGAAATAACCAGGAGAAATTGGCGGGGGTTTTTTTTATAGTCCCACCTCTCCCTCTTTTTTGTCTCTAGAATCTCCTCATCTCTATTTCTCTCTTGATCTCCCCCCTCCTCCTACTCCTTCTATCCACTCTTTCCCATAAAGCAGCACAATAAAACCACACACTATTTTCTTTTCCTAGCATCTCCAGACTGATAAATGGCATCAACAGGACTGGAGCAGTGATTGACAAGATAAATACAGCAGCCGACAGACAGACAAACTCAAGCTGATTAATACATTGACAGGGAGGAGAGAAAGCACTGAAAGAGGAGGCAGACAGCAAGACATAGATGATTAAAAATAAATATTCTGAAACAAGCATAAGGACACTAAGACTGACAGGACCAAATCAGTCAGTCATTTGTATGGCCCTTGCTGAACTTTGCCTCCCTAACAGCTCTCCTGTAGGCCTCTCTGCTGTAAGCACTGCCTCCCTAACAGCTCTCCTGTAGGCCTCTCTGCTGTAAGCATGATGCCCTGCTGTTGATGCGTCATCTGCAGATTATCAACGATGTCTTGCAGCCATCTTCGCCTTGGTCTTCCACCCTTTCTTTGTCCTATTATGTATCCTTCCAAGATGGTCTTCTTTAAATTCTCATCTCATTTAATATGTCCAAAATATTCAAGTTTTCTCTGTTTCATCCTCTACTAGCCAGCCTTCTTCAATATTAAGTTCTTGTGGTATGGATATATTTGGTTTTTTTCTTTGTGTCCATATTTGAAGAACTCTTCTGTAGCATTTACATTCAAAGGCATTTATATGTTTCTCAGCTGTTTTGTTACGTGTCCAGGTCTCACAGGCATATGTTGTGATGGGGAAGGTGCATGCCCTTAAAAATCTTGTTTTTAAACCAAACCACAAAACCAAAAAAAATTCCTCCAACCACACAAACATCTTTCTTTATAAGTAATATAACCGCCATTTTTTTTTTTTTTTTGGCTAGGTAATGATGTGATGCTAGTTAGTACTCAGTTTATAGCATTTTAAAAACCAATTTTTCAAAACCTGGAACAAAAATATACACATATAGTTGTTTTTTAATTTACAATTTTTCACAAACTCATGTAGATGATGGATACCAGGAACAGACTTAACAAAATGACATTCTCACCTGCAGAAAGACTCTTCTCCAGTGACTCCACCTTCTCTTTCAGGTTGGCAGCCACAGCAACAAACACCTGGGTTAGCTGAAGCCTGCACAGATTCAAGTCAAAACCTCACTTTCAAAATGGAACTGGCAAGTGATGAAACTATTTTTTTTTCTTCTATGACTGACAAAACATATCAGTTCCAAGTTAAACGCTTTTACCCAACATAAAACTCTGAACCCCACGAAACTGATAATGTTCAGAAATAATTTTCAGGAAATTAAATTTCTCACTGGCTTCGGCCGAGTATCCTTTTTTTTTTCCCCTTCTCAATTCATCGTCATTCATTCTAACTTGTGCCAAGTAATGAAATGTGTTGATCTATTTTTTTGTTTCCTGTTCTATAAGTTTATTTGTGATGGAAGAATGATAGCAAATATTTATATAGATCTTCAAAATGCACCCACCAGACAGTTAGAAGGTCTCTGGTTCAATTTTTTTACTTGGGTGGAATTTTTTTCAGAACGACTGGTACTGGAGCCAACAAAGTCTCAAAAAATGGGTACCTGGGGTTTCCCTAGGAAAACAAAGGCAGCAAGGATAGCCGCTGGCATCCCAACCTTAAATGTAGTGGCCTAAAATATGCCCTTGATGATACTCTTGTCAACCATAATATGTGCTTAATGATACTCTTGTCAACCAATCTGTAATATATGCTTGAAGATACTCCTGTCAACCAATCTATATTGTGTTTGATGATATTCCAGCCAATCTACACAACACACACCTGATGATACTTTTCTCAACCAGTCTATAAGACATGCTTTAAACTACTACTCTTGTCAATCAACCTTGAAGCAGCACATACCACTTTTATGAAGCTGCACAGAAACAAGCACACTTTACTAGAAAACTGATGACAGCATCTAGGCAGGCCCTGGTATACTGTGTTGAGCATGTACAATTCTCAAACCTTACTAACTGAACTCAACCTGTAACAGATATGGCACTGAGGCCTAGAGGCAGAAGAAAAAAATGAAAGAATAGCAGTGCTGTCAGAAGCAGTGGTTAGTGCACTGGTGTCTCATGGAGAAGGTCGGGGGTTCGAATCCGGCCGGCGGCACCCCAGTCACCCAGCTGTAGAAATGGGTACCCGACTTCTTCTGGAGTTGGGGAAGGAAAATGCAGCCAGGCGTGATACTGACCATATCACCCTCTAGTGTGCTGACAGGTCAAGGAAAATATGGGCACTAACACCATATCCCTTTATGCCTGTAAGGCATGACAGGGTTACCTTTACTTTACTTTTTTACAGAAGCAGCCATTGCATCGTTAATACATTTTGATTTTAAGAACAGGTGAGAAAGAAAAGTGAAAGTTTCACATATAAAGTCACACACCTGCTGATGAGTTTTTGTACTGCATCCAGTGCCAGTGCCCCCTCGCTTTCAAGTTCTCTCCCACGCTGGGCGGCATAAATGACAGCAGCTTGCTTGTCTGCCTGTGGGTTAAATGTCAGATCCCACGGCTGCTCCCTCAACAAAGACAGAGCTGGAGGAGAGAAAAAAACAACAATCACTACGACTAACACCGCAGGTGCTACCACTGCAAAGCCACTACCACTTAAAGCTGGTTGAAAAAAAAACTTGATCACAAAAAGAAATGAAGAAAATATAACCAGTCAGAGTCACAGTGACTGCAACATACATATAAGGAAAAACTAGACTTCAGTGACTGCAACATACATATAAGGAAAAACTAGACTTCAGTGACTGCAACATACATATAAGGAAAAACTAGACTTCAGTGACTGCAACATACAAGGGGAAGTCACTAAGTAACTCGCAAACTGAAATATTTTATCAGTGGCAGATATCAGGTAGTACTTAAATATGTCCTTAGATAGTACCATCATCCAACTTTATAACAGTTGTATGTAAGGGATGCTGGGAGTTAGGGCGCATGCGCAAAGCAATAACAAAATGACTGCCCAACTGTTAGTGTGTACCAAAGAACAGAGAAGTGTAGCGCGATTTTTGTGGGCTAAAAGGACATTCAGTTGAGGACATTCATAAGGAAATGATTAGTTTATGCTGAAAAGTGTTTATCACGTAAAGCGGTCTATAACTGGGTAAAAGAATTTTCTCAGGGACGCACCGAAATTGTTGACAAAGTCCAACTTGGCTGTCCTGTTCAGACTGCAACAGCTGCGACTATGCAACGTGTGAATGAGATTATCAGAGCTGATAGACGAGTAATGATAGACAGTGTAGCAAGTGCAATCGGATGTTCACATGGCTTAGCCTACAGAATAATGCATGAGCAATTGAATTTTCGGAAAGTCTGCTCACACTGGGTACCAAGAGATCTGAATGATGAACACAAAATGAACCAATTTGGTTTGTCATTGCAGCATCTCTGTTATTAAGCATATGAAGGTGAAGACATGCTCCAAAAGATTATTACTGGAGATGAATCTTGGGTGCACCACTACCAACCCAAATCAAAACGTGCCTCAATGCAGTGGAAACACCGTCATCGCCATGTGCAAAAAAATTCAAGATTACATCTTCTGCAGGTAAGGTTATGCTGACAGCGTTCTGGGATTATCAAGGAATGTTGTTAACAAAGTTCCAGAAGTATGGTGACAGTGTGAATTCTGTATCATACTGTGAAGTTCTGTCAATGCTACAGGATACAATTCGAAGAAAATGTTCTGGTCTGTCGACTAGAGGTGTGTTTCTCCTTCATGACAATGCTAGACCACATACGGCTCGGTTAACCCAAGAGAAAATTAGCCAGTTGGATTGGGAAGTTCTTGAACATCCACCCTATAGTCCTGACTTAGCTCCAAGTGATTTTCACCTGTTTGGTCCATTGAAAAAACAACCTTGGTGGAAGAAGATTCTTGAGTGACAAAGAAGTGGAAAGAGAAGTAAAAAAAATAGTTCCCAATTACCATGGGTATTGCAACGCTGATTACACAATGGGACAAATGCATCAATGTTGGTGGCGATTACGTTCAGAAATATGGGGAAATGTAGGTTCAAAAATTAAAAGTTTTCAAATTACTGTCGCATTTAGTTTTTTTTTTGTAACAGGCATTTGCGAGTTACTTAGTGACTTTCCCTCGTATATATAAGGAAATACTAGACTTCAGTATTGACAGAGACATTGAGAGATGTCTCACAGAAAATGATTACTAAATAATGGTAATATAGAAAAAAAAAACACTGGAATATTGTTGAAAAGAGTTGTATATATAACCTCAAATTGGTTTCTGGACAACAAATGTCAAAATTACTTTAAAAAAAAGAAAAAAAAAGGTAAAAAGGTAAAATTCCTGTTTCCATGTCATTACAGCATACTAGGGGATAGTGGACATTGACACTCACAACAAACATTTTACTCTCAGCAATACCAATGAATGCCATCATCATGTGGCATATCCTCTACAGAACACTTAGGTCAGTCTGAAAACATATCACTGCTAGTGCATTTTGGTGTTATATATATTTTGCAAACATGAATTCTCTAACCAGTAATACTGCTATATTTCACTACTGAATATTTTTATTAAAAAAACCTCAGTTTAAGAACAATTACCATACCTCTGGAACATCTAGAAAATGTATTTTCTAAAGCCGTTCTCAGTTCAGCCCAGACTGAACCTCCAAACACTTGTTTTAGACAGTCTGCAAGAAATGTAACCCAGTGATCCAGTGCAATCTTCATAACTTGTGCGTCCATTTCACTGCCGGAAACTAAATGCAGTCTAGACATAATTTCTGGAGCCACTGACTGAACCCAGTTTAGTGCCAGATTCCAAGTCTGCTCTGACTGAAGTGATGAGAAGATCAGGGTCGCTGTCTGGAGCTGAACTTTCCACACGGAGGGATCACTTCTGAAACTGGAAAAAAAAAAAAAAGAGCATTAACATAAAAACTAGGCAACAATTGATTATGACCTTGTAACACTGGAATGTGACAGCAGCAGGCAGGATAGAAAGTTTGTACATGAATTGCTATGAGGAGATTTTATCTTTGTAACCTCCTAAAGATGACTGGTACTCACATTTACAGCTGCGTTTACTGGAAAATAATGCCAGCCTCCCCACAACCCATTAAGTTATTTCATAACAACTGTGAGGCTACCGTGCTCTCAAACTTCCTTGACTTACAAAAAGAAAACAAAAAACAAATCCATACCATGATGACTGTAACATTTCTCTTAATCAAGTGGCATCCAGTGGAATCCATCACGATAGAGTTGGTAGGATGGTTGGACCCTGCCATCACTGTAGATGGACAATCACTTGATCAAGCTGATATTGCTAACAAGCTCAGAGAGAAATGCAGAGTGGAGGACTTCGAGAGCAGCGAATCCACACTGCTGCAGACTGAAAGATCTGGGTGTACAGATCAGCACAGCAAGAATGAGAGGCTTACTGGATGCCAACAGAGGACAAGCACTATCAGCCACAGGATGTTGATGGGGGGTCTGAGCACATATGGACATGTCTGGAGTGCAATGATGATGATTCAGACCATAAACTATACACCAGGGGTGCTGATTTAACAATTTATACTTGAAATATATGACTATTTTATGACATGCTACATTAAATGCAACCACATGAAACACACTGCGAGCACTAAGTTTGTTTCTAAACGGCACTAAAAAGAGGTAATGACTGTTTACCGTGAAGACCTGGTGACAAGAGCATCAGATAAGAAATGGAATGTGTTGTGGTGATTGTTAGGAAAAGGCCATGACTAACAAGTGTAATGAAGATCTTCGAATTAAACCATCACATCACACAAGGAGTGCACTTGCTATCTTCACAGCATACATGGGCAATCCTTGGCCCACAGCAACATTTTTCGTGGCCAGGTAGTTTTTTTAAAAATTGCATAATTTGCTGGAAACATTAACAATACTGATTTTACACAGTACAGTTACAGCAGCCTGGATTGTTGGTTTAGTAATATAACTCCACTATGTTCATAAATATATTTCCCACTATGTTCATAAATATATTTCCATTATATTTAACTATGTGCATTCTGCGTCTATGAGGCTTGTAAATTTGACATTTTTAAAAGTGTGTGGTCTCCATGAAAATAGAAAAGGTCTCTTTTGGCCCGCTGAACAAAAAAATGTTGCCCATGCCAGTTTTAAAGCTTTAAAAGCCGATTTCTCATCAGACTTCACTATCCATTGGGCACCTTACTGGCTGCGGTTGTAACAGTCCATTACCATGATGGAAGTACAACCAGCTTGGTTTATAGATCATTTCAGCTCCTAGAAAATAGAGATAGCGAAGTGAAAAGGGTCTTCAGGTTACCACGTGGGAGCTGAGGTTTCATGTGCAAGTGTGATACAAGCTTCATATGTGACATTCTTAATTCTATGACCTAGGGCACTTTTCCTAGCCACTTTAGTACATTTATATACCATTTAGTGCTGCTCACCTTTGATTCTGTGAAATGTTCTCAAATATGGAGAGCATCAACTTAGCATCTTCTTTGATACCAGCCATTCTCCTTGTGTCTCCAGCCCAGGAACTGGTCAATGCTTTAAGACCCACTTCTTGACATGATGAATCTGGAACTTGCTGGAGATGCTGTGTCACAATATGTCTTGCTAGCTGAAAACAAGAAGCAAAATTTCTTGTATGCATCATAATCTGCAAATCTTTGTGGTCTGTCCAAGTCTTAAAGCATACTCTAATGTTTCCTTTATGAGTTGTCCAACTTTTCCAACCATGCACTGTCATGCTTTTTTGTGAGCTGTCAAAGTCTTACAACCAAACACTGACATGATTCTCCATGGTTTGCCCCAGTCTAAAAAGCACATATTAATTTGTTTCTTGCAGGTTAGTTTCTTTACACAAAGGCAAGAGTAGAAATCTGCAAACAAGGAAATGGAATGCCAAGAAAACCCATCACTAAATCTTCATTTCTCTAGTTAAATCATTCTTCCCTAGTTTGTGAATAAGATAAATGGTGCAGAATGTAATAATGAGGAAAAGAATTCTCTAACCAAAAAAGAGATTTTACAAAGTGTGATGATGATCTTACCTGTTTGGTTGTGGAATTTCTCTTTGTGCTCACATACACATCCTCTGCAGCATGAGCCACAGCCACCTTCAGGCTGAAGCCTCTGTTTGTGAGCTGTGTACATACAGCACCTGCATGCAATAGATCTACTACTGCAGGCTTCTCACTGACAGGCAGCTCAGACTTCAGTGCTGTATGCAATGCCTGCCACCAGGCACACATCTTGGCATCCTGCAGACCTGCTGCTTCCATCATAGACAGGAGATCTATCTTGCTATATGGGCATCCATCATCCTGAAATATTTAATCAGGCAGACATGTTGCTTTTGTATCATACTGTAACTCAGTCAGTCAGTCATTTGCATGTCCCCTACAGAACTTTGCCTCCCTAAAAGCTCTCCTGTAGGTCTCTCGGTTGTAAGCAAGATGCCCTGCTGCTGATGCATCCATTTGCAGATTATCAACGATGTCTTGCAGCCATCTTCGCCTTGGTCTTCCTCTCTTTCTTTTTTCCCCATTATGCACCCTTCCAATATGGTCTTCTCTAACTTCTCATGTGTCCAAAATATTTAAGTTTTCTTCATTTAATCCTCTTTCATATTGTAACTATGAACTGATATATCCTACAATGAAGATCTTGCAAGTGAACCTAACGATCCTACTTCTTACAGCGACCTTAACAAGTTTTTCAGCAAGTTCCACAATTACTAAGAGTATGAGATTAAAACAGAATATGTCTGGGTCGAGAGACATATAGCCTGAATACCATAAGTATCACTGGAGATAGGAAACATGGTGTTGGCCAGGTTGCTAGTTCTTAATGACAGTGACATCTTTCTAACATAGTCACCTTTACTCATATCAATGTGTGTATATGTATTACTGAAATGTCACTACAGATTTGCATACACATTACCCTCATGTCTGAAGACACTTCTGCCATCTTGTTTTACACAGTAAAGTTGCTCAGTAACACTGCTGCTAATGTTCTAAATACTCTGACCAAGAGTTTTGTAATACAGTCTCATCATCATCATGTGCCTTCTTCAGAACAAAGGCTGGCAGTAATGAATCTCCAGTTCCCTGGCCTTGATGGTGCACTCAGCCAGGCTGTGTCCTGTCCACTCTCTTATGTTGTCTTCCAATCTACATCTCCGTCTACCTCTTGCTCTTTTTCCTTCTGCCTTTCCTTTAGTATGGTCTCCATTATGTTGTTTCTTTTGACAGGGCCAAAGTATCTGTTTTCTTTATCCTTATTTCTTTGAGAAGTTCATACGGCATTTGAAGTTGTTCTAAAGCTGTGCGTTTGTTCTTTTCATTCTTCATGCTATATGACCTAGTTTTCTGTAGAACCACATTTCTGCTGCAGTAATCCTTCTCTCTGGCATTTTGCTTAGAGTCCAGGGTTTCTGGTTCATACAGTAAAACAGAGCAGACATAGCATTTTACAAATCTCTATTCTTTTTTTTTTTTAAATGAGCAGATGTCTTCATGGTGCTGAATGTATCTTTTGCCATTCCTATTCTTTCTTTATCTTCGTTTTATATCTACTCAATCTCAGTGTATACACCAGGCAGTAGGAGTTCATCACTTGTTCCAGTCTTTGTCTGTGATTATATCCATCTGTGGCTTCTGGATTCTACATAGTGATGGAATTGTGACTGTTATAGCTTCCCTCATGTTTCAAAGTAAGGACTTAACATGCCCCAGAACTAAAGTAAGATCAAAACCACCATGACCTTGGTGGCTCCTACTTCAATCTCCTGGCTGATGCTCCAGGAATGTGAGACAGGGTCTCGGCCATCTATGGTCTCGCCAGACTTGACATCGCAGAAGAAAACCTCTGCACTCTACTCAGTTAAATGAAATAGCACAACTACAATAAGAGGCTTATTTCAACAATGTCACCAACTTCCAAGAGTTATATCTGCTCATATTTTTTTTTAAGAACTACACTCTTCACAAAAATATTCAACAAAGGGAAGAAAGTAATACAATAAGCCAAACAGTATTTGACTGTGTACATACCTCTCCCAGCATGTAGATTTCTATGCCCCTGTTTCTCATGGCTCTTGAGATTTCTCCTTGCCGTGGATCCATTGAAAAGAAGATCCTGAAAGCATGAAACAAACTTTACACTCATGAGCTGACTTCTCCTTGCACAAACTCCCTATAACTGTGAGTTGTTCTTCTTTGCAGTCAATGCTGTAGAGATGTTGAGGCACAGCATCGTATCGGTGTTGGAGCAGGTTAAGGCAGCTAATTTTTCAGTCCCGGAGTACAGTGAAAAAGCAGGGGGTGTGCAACACTTCTTTAACAGACTCAACCACCCATAGGGACTATGGCGATCCCTGCCCCATTAGCCAGGCTATGCCTGTTACAAGGGGCACCACAGAGAGGTGGGACAGGGTCTTGGTCAACTATGGGTTGCTGATTGCTTCATTGGACAAGCGTCTTCACCCCTCTCATGAGCTGAATAAAATACATGAAACATACACTACTTCCTCACAGCAGTGATATGAGTCCGTTTTCTAAAATCATCTTTCACAAATAGCATGTTAAATATATTTATCTCTCATTTCTCATGTGCAGGAATCTATGTATTCTTTTCACTATCTAACAAATATGTCAGCCCTCCCATCCTATAAGAACTCAGTTTTGCTGTTATAGTAAAAAAGATGACAGTATGTCAGCAATTAGCATCAGCTGTTGAGGAACTTGCCAAGCACAATTCTGTAGAACAGCTTCTCTCATGGGTCATTCAATTAAAAATCAACTGGCATGTACTCGGCTAAACTATGTGACAGCATAGGCAATATATATATATATGAGGGGCATCAGAAAGTAATGCACCACATCGTTTTTTTCAGCTAATAATGAAGATATAAGCATGAAATTTTTCACATTTTAACTATGGCATGTGCTGACTGTGTGATCCAAATTGCACCGCAACCGGCCTAAAAATATGGCTGCCCTAACTGTTGAAATGGAGCATGTTAGCAACTTGTGTTATAAGCTGCGAATTGTGATAGAATTTCTCGTCGCAGAGAAGGAAACTGTTGTGAACATTCACAATCGTCTGTGATGTGTATGGAAGTTTTGCAGTGGACAGGAGTAGACAGTCACTGGGTTAAGATAATCAAAGAATCAATAAGTAGTGCAAATGCTGTTATAAAAGCTCTCGGATTTTCTAAGATTTGCGCAAGATGGGTTCCTTGAAGTCTCACAAATGAACATTGATTGCAAAGGAAAGTAATTTCTTCTGAAATGCTGATGGAGAGAACTTTTTGGCTAAGATCGTAACATGTGACGAAACCTGGGCACATCATTTTGAACCTGAGACAAAAAAAGACAGTCAACGGAGTGGCATCATCCACAATCACCACAAAGAAAGAAATTCAAGACAACTCCTTCAGCTGGGAAGGTCAAGATCACTATCTTTTGGGACATTGAAGGTGTGATTCTTGTGGATGTTATGTCAAGAGGAGAGACAATCGATTCACTAGCTTACATTAAGACATTAAAAAAACTCAATGAACGTTTTTGCTGAGTTTGGCTGCACAAGAATCCAGCAGACCTGCTTCTCCTTCAGGATAATGCACGCACTCACACAAGTCTGGCAACATGAGAAGCAATCACCAAATTGGGCTGGACTGTACTACCCCATCCACCCTTAAGTCCCAATCTGGCACCCTCTGATTTCCATCTGTTTGGTCCACTTAAAAATGCACTCTGAGGGGTAAGATTTGAAGATGACAAAGGAATGATTCATGCAACAAAGAAATGGCTACATAATCAAGAGAAAATCTGGTACGGGCTAGGAACACATGCACTTGTTTCATGCTGGTGTAAAGCTGTAAAAGCTGATGGGGATTATGTTGAATAATACTGATTTTTACATGACATATCCATGTATATTGTGTATAAATTTCACGCTTTTTTTAAATAAACAGCTCCTGAGAAAAACGATGTGGTGCATTACTTTCTGAACGCCCCTCATATATATCAAATATTCCAAATCTGAGAGCAGTCTCACAACAACTACCTTCTCATACATACCTGAACTCTGGGTGAGGCACCACAGTTGTTATGTCTCCATTCACTGTTCCCCTCTCATTGATGCTGAGTACACCTTGTGGCTCCAGCAATGCATTCAATCTATCCAGGACAGAGGCACTAAGAGAAGAAGAAGCAGGGGTATGAACATGATCACTCTTGTTAAACACAGCAGCAGTGTGGGTCATGCATGAACATTACCAAGACACAGTTGCATATAATAATCCAGCTTAAATGTGGGCACACACCAGTGAAATCTCTGCAGGTCACACAAAACAGAATTGCAAACAAAAAAAAAAAAAAAAACAGAAAAGGGTTTAACAATGAACGTAGCATAACATAATCATACAGAAACTATCAACATATAATTAATGTCCACTGATGTCAAATCAAAATATACACAGCTATAGCTGTAAACCAATAGAAATTAACTCAAACATAAAAATGAGACCTGAATAAACTTTACTATGGGTACTTGTTACAATAGCAAAGTTTGATCCGGCAGAACAAACTAGACAGAAAACATAACAAAACAGCATCATTAAAATCTAATTTGTAGTTTAGAAAAAAATACAAAAATTTGTTGTATCCCATTAGCCTCTTTTGACCATTTCAGCAATACACAAATAAAACACACAAGGCATTTTCACTTTATTATTATGGTATTGTAATATATACACGTATATATGCTAACATATATAAACATCTACCTGCAAAAGTTGACATTGTCAATCAACAGCCAGTCTCCATTTTTCAAAGCCTTGACCAGCACACTATCCACCCACTCAAAGGCTCCTCCCCCAGTTCCAGGCTTAATGCTAGATACAGTGACAGACAGCTGGGAAAGGAGGAGCTTGATGTCTGATAAGTTATCTGTTAAGAGATGGCAAAACAAGACTTAAACATCTGCCTTTAATAATTTTTAATCTTTCCACTTCAAATCTGTTCTGTATCCATCCACCACCCAGAGCACACTTAAATTCTGGATCCAAACCTTTAAAACTGCTTTTTTTTTTTTTCCCTGAATTATAAAAACATATTTTATTCAGTAAATCTATGCATAATAAAACACCTGACTTATGAATGCCAGCTAATTCATAATCTAACAATAAAATTTTGCAATTAACAAAAGTAATGATCAAGTAATATAGCTGTGTAGTCTGATCAAAATTCCTGGATCTTGATTTTATATATTAGATTTCACAGTGTTATTCTGCTACTTTTTTGTTGTTAATCTCCTCAAGGTCTGTACTCACTTCATTTAAAACTTTCATATGTGCATTCTAGTAAGACAACACAATTCCTACATCCTACTTTCAAAGAGACAACTAGTATACTGTGTAACTATTTCACACAGGACAACAATAACACTGAAAGCAGGACAACAATAACACTGCATGCAACTTCTTGATTCTTTAATTCAGTCAGGTGAATGAACAATGAAAGATATGGCAAGAGTAGCTGAATAACAAACAGGAAATACCAGAAAAAAAAAAAAAAAACCTCACTGACCCTTGACTCAAAGGGGCCCTATTTCTTGTAAAATGTCCTGAATTTAATTACCAAAATCTTTTCTGATGAATGTTCCTGTGACTTCTAGTATATGATAACATCATAATGACATTTTTTTTTTAAAAACTGAGGGCAACAAAGACTATAACACCCCATGTTATCTGTCAACTCACCATGTCCAAGGTTTACTAGATGGCCAAGTATATGCTGTAGCTGTCTCACATGCTGTGAAAGAAGTGCAGCAACTTCCTGAGTCAAAAGACCTTCCGCTGTTAGAAAACGAAAAAAAAAAATTTCTGCATTACATCTACTTATAACATCTCTTTGTACGGCTTGTACTTTGCAGAACATTTCTCTCATGACAGCAAATCTTTGTCAAACATTCTCAGCTGTTAACTTGGATGTCTCTGAAGAACACAACAGTCTGCCTCATGCTGTTAACATCGCCATACATCACTGTCTGGATTGCTACTGGCGATGGCCATGTGTAGCTTCTAAACTCACTTGCAGCAGTCTCGAAACAAATGCTGGATCATCACTTTTCTAGTTCCATAAATGCTCTACTCAGTTGTGCCTATTTTCAACGTACTATACGTGGGATCTCTCAGTTTGTTGTATATGGTGAAGAGTCTGAAGATCTTGATATGCTCTTCTCCATCTACATAATATGAATGCTCTCTTTCCCATGTTTTATATTTGGCTTTGAGAAAAACATCTCAATGTCTAGCTAGAATGTCTGCCTCAGTGAATGTGTTGTTTAGAATGTAAGTCACATCCTTGGTTCATAGTCTCCTTGAACACTCCTTTTCCCCTAGATCTCACACCTCATCACCGTTCTCTCCTAGCCATCATGTCTGTTAATGTGACCAACGATGGGTAGCCCACACAGTCTGATAAAGTACACATCTCAACTATATTTTACTGTGCCAAAATTCTCATCTCATGTGAATTCTTGTAACTAAACATCTTATGTTTTCATCAAGAGCCTCAGGCAGCCACACTTTTCAGTTCATGCAGCTTTTTATGTGTTTCTAATCAAATATTCAATTTTTTTATTGTTCACATACATCACAGACAGAAATTACTGATTTAAATATAGCAGAATATGCACACTGACACTTCTTCTTAGTTTTCCGAGTCATTAAGGATCACTGCTGCAGATAAAGTTCACCTCCATTCTTCCACATTCCTAATCTTCTCTCTCCAGTTGGTGACACCAAATTCCTGTTTATCCTCTTCTATGTGTGTAGCGACACAGAGAAAACTCTCCACCAAATGCTGCATTTTGTTAAACAAAGTGTTCACAGTATGATTGATCTTTCTGTCTAATATACAAGTATGACAGAGCATCAGGTTTTTATGAACATTCTTACAGCAATATAAAGTTTACATGCTACTGAATACATGGCCTCCTCTAATCTATACACCACCACACTAAGCTGGCAATTAACACAAATCAAGTCTTACTTGTCTTTGTTAGACTTTTGTACTTCATCCAGTCTTGCTCTAATATAAGAAATTTTGCCCTCTCCTTTAGGTCATTCTCCAGTAAACAATGTTTTCCAGTGTTTCTTACTTCATTTTCGAGCATTGCTGTTATTATTCCTAGATGACGCCATACATCTGACTAGATGAGAAACAAAAAAACAAAACAAAAAAAACTTTAAACATAGGCAGAAAGAAGTTAAGTTTTTTTTTTCTAAATAAAAATACTTTTATACAACAGATGAATAACTGACAAAAATATAACTCTCAACGTGTGTATGTGTATATTATAGGTATACAAATATATACTTATGTGCATCCACACAACAGTTATACTTTTTTTGGACAGTTTTTCAATTATTGCATAAAACTTTTTTTTTCTTTTTGGCACAGCAATAATTGCTGACACAGTAAGGCCTCTCGTAATTTTACTGAACTGATGATCTGAAAGCGCACATAATGAAACTGTTGAATATTCATAATAAGTATACAAGCAAGCATTATCTTATCTTTTATCATTTTCATTTTAAAAAATCTTACATAAGTAAAGACTACTTCATAGAATCTCCATAAACATTTGAATGTTAAATAAAGTCAAGTTCCATAGAACCTTCATAGTTTTTCATACATATGTAATATTTTATTTGTGTCAAGCAAATTCTACTTTGCAGAACATCCATAAACATTTGAATGTTGAATAAATCTATGTTTCATAGAGCTTTCAAAGTTCCTCATACATGTGTAATATTTTATTTGTCCACAGATAGCTGATCTTAACAGTTAACATTACCCTGGCCACCTGACCTAAGCTCCCAGAGTCCAGAACTGTGCTCTCAAGGCAGAGAAACAGAAAGGCCACAATGAAGAGTGACTCTAATACCTTCAATAATGACATCGGAGACAATACAGGTGGACTAGCACCACAGAAAAACTTGTCTAACTACGTTCCTCCATCAGCTGCAGAAGGAGCGCTGTTGTTTGTTGTGGCTCTGGTTGGCGGTCTTGGAAACATATTTGTCATGGTCGTCACACTTGTTTGCCCAACATTTCGCCACATGTCATCAGCGTTTTTATTTCACCACTGTCTTCTTGATGCCATCAAGTCTGGGTTCTGTATACCCTTTGGATACAGTCTTCTTCTAAGTTCCAACATACCTCACTGTGATGTCTTAGGAGCAAGCTACATCCTTCTTATGACAGTATCAGCTTACAACCTGCTAGCACTTCTTATTAATGAGGAGTATCAGTGCTCATTCATATCTCGACAAAGCTACCATAAGCATGGAGATGGCTGTTGTATAGCTTTTGGTGTTGTTATTATTTGGTTCACAACGGTTCTGTTACACCTTGGTGTTGCTTTCTTACCTGGGAGCTCAGAATTCAGCAAGGATGTTGGGAATTGTGTGTACCGCTATGGAGTCACAAAAAACTATGTCATACATGCGTTGTGGGTGATTTTAGTTACCGGAGCAATAGTTATTTCAGGTGTCAGTTTTTTCCACTTTTTTAGAAAGCTTCGGACTGGTGCCAAAAGCCACAAGTGGACTTTTCTGCATAAGTCACTTTCCTCTTTAGCTCCTCACAATGCTGTGAATAATGAACAAAATGAAGAAGTTCACTATGAATTTGATGATGTGTCCTCAAGGAAGGCAATTCAACAATCTCGACGATACCTCAGAAGAATTGTCATAATGATGATTATGGTCATTTCATTCGTTGTATGCTGGTATCCCTTGTTTTTTCTGACCCTGTTGGACGTCCACTACAAACAGCCACCCCATATCTATCGTTTGTTGATGATACTGGCTTGGGCACATCCAGTTACCACGCCAATCTTCTGTAGCATCATCTACTATGACTCTGCAAAGAGCGAGAAAATCACCAAGGATATATACACAAACGCAATACCCATGACATCCTCAAGATCAGGAGATGCCATTCGCCAAGAAATCGACCACATTTATCGAGGCAGTGGAGGAATCGGATTCCACAATGAGAACTTCCAATTCATGCCCAACCACGCTCAAGTATCACCATCCCATCGTCACATTGACACTGAATCAGAAAGCACTTACTGTGATACTCAAACATCGCACTGTGAAACTATTATCAACTACAATGCTGATGAAGGTGGCTGTCAAACACTGATTATGTAAGAGTACATTAAACATAAGCAAAATAAATGAAAATCCCAACAGCAAAGGACATATTTTTATAGCTTCCGGTTAGTGGATCAATACCAGTGCAAATGTATGCTATCAATTAAACCCATCTCAGTCCTCCTCGATAAATGAAATCTGTAGCATTTATAACGACGTATAACCACCGCGTAACTTGCCAGCTAGAGCTTATCTTCAACAGAACTACTTTTTATTGTTCCTTTTTTAGTAAGTTTTTCAGTCTTGTACTTTACATCTGCAGCTTTTAGGTTTGGTTGGACACTTCCAACATTCAGTTTTGGATGCATGTAACCCTCTACACCATTAAATGAAGGTAAATATTCCAGATTTACAAAGTGCAAGTGATGATCACATCAGAAAGGAAAAGAATGGAAAGAGAAAGAAACAATTACATAGATGCAACAACCACACAAGCAATATTCCAGAACATGCCTTATTCTGGGAATAGGAGTTATGTGGAGTTTTAATGGAGATTAAGAATGGTGTAACTTAATCATTTTCCTGGACAAAGGATTGTCTTGAACAGACAATCCACAAAAATATATGATTTCAGTAATCAGTGCGATATACTCTTGAGGACAATTTAGGATATACCACAAGATCATTGTCAGAATTTCTACAGGAAAATACTTCATGACAGCTGCTGGCAGTACATGTAACTGTAGATGAAGAGTTGATGATTTTTCAACATACATATTCCACAGTTTATCAATAAGTTTTAAGACAATCTCATGATTTTCATGCAAGAGTTTTAAGACAATCTGTACAAACCTACTTCTTCTTTTTCTTCTTCTTCTTCACAGTTTTTGTTATTCTAAATCTGGAAAAGAATAAAGTTCCTAGTTTTCTCCAGACTTTTTTTGCGTAAGAGTAACCTTAGAGATTCAGTCTCAAGTCTGTCTTTATTGCTATGTCTGGTGACATCTGTCTGCATGGGCATGTAGTTTTCATTTTCAAATATCTTAATGGCCCTTACAGTTTTCTTTTTCAAGCTCTTAAAGGCTATAATTTTCCGCTGAATGACACTGGCAATTATTTTTGGTTAACTGTTGCCACTGCAAACAAGAAAATGTGTTTAAACTGCTCAAAATCTGCTACAGTCTGTACACATTCATAAGTACTTCATTCCAATGAAATGTCACAATAAAATATTTATTCAGAACATTGACATCCCATTTATGTATTGGATTAATGTTCCCTCAGCTCCACATCAAATGTCTTATCATGCCACAAAGCAGTTCTACAAACATCTGATTAAACAGATCCATGTTCTAGTCACACGTTAATCATTACATCTGTAATATAATACCATCAGTACTATTAGGTACTGTTCTGGCAGTTGTGAGCAACTATGTTTCTCCCTGGTGCTCCAAATGAGACCTGCCATTTTCTGAGACCTTCTATTAAGCCTGTTGAGATATGTTTTCTTCTCTTAACCTTACATTTTCCAATGACTGTTAAGTTCTACTTCTGCTGTCACATCAAAAGAACTTTGATTATCTTTGAGAATTTTAACATTCTAACATAGACTGAAGTTCCACAACCTATCTGAGAATTTCTTCTCATTCTAACATAGACTGAAGTTCCACAACCTATCTGAGAATGTCTTCTCATTGTTTTTCTGGTATCCGAGATGTATCATATTTTCTCAGGAAAACTGTACACAATATTTAAAAAAAAACTAGCCTCCTTTCAAATGCTAATAATCACTCATCATTCTGTTCATGGCATAATATCATGATACAGAAGTCCATGTAAGCCATCATGTAGTACACACATTTCAGATTTTAGAACAATATTCTTCAATGCTAGTGAACAAATATCCAGAGCATTACATTCCACAAGTGGTAATGGCTACAGAACAATTGTCTTATACTCTCCATCCAGACAAATACATTAGCTTTGTACATATTATGCTCGTCAATCTCATTAAAATATAAATCATTCCTCTGTACATCATACGTTGCTCATTAACTTAAATGACTGAAAAATAACATAAAGCAAAGGATGTATGTTAGATACTGGTATGTAAATGTTAACCATATTTTCTACTGAAAGTAAAATTAAGGGAATGGTTGATGGTTAAACTTCCAAGAAATACTTAATCGACCACACCCAAAAGAATTGTTAAACCTTGAAACTGACTTACCAGCCCCACAACTAAATGTCAACCTAGATGAAATTAAATTGCATTTTCAATTGTAACAGCAGTGAATTTAATGGCTAACAACAAAGCTGCAGGTGAAGATAAAATAACAGCCGAAATGCTAAAAGCTATCAATAGTGACAACATGAGACAACTACAGAGAATGTTTAACAAGATTTGGAAAGAAGAAAAGGTCCCTTCTAATTGGAAGAAAGGAATCATTGTTAAAATACCAAAAAAGGGCAACCTTAGTGGCTGTAACAACTGGAGAGGAGTAACCTTAATATCAGTTGTGTCAAAAGTATTTTGCAAGGTCATTTTGAATAGACTCAAAGATATAGTGGATACTGCAATGAGAGAAGAACAAGCAGGATTTTGAAAAGGGAGAAGCTGTCTCGACCAGATCTTTACTCTCAGAATAATACTTGAAGAACATATTGAAAAGCAGAAACCATTAATACTGAACTTCATAGATTTTAAAAAGGCATTTGATAGCATACACAGAGATTCATTATGGAGAATTTTATGTCTATATGGAATACCATCTAAAATTGTCAACATCATTAAGGACTTATACAATGGATATGTTTGTGCAGTCAAGACAGAAGAAGGGATGAGTGAATGGTTCCAGATTGAAACAGGCGTGAAACAAGGATGTATACTGTCTCCTTTACTTTTTGGGATTACATTAGACTTTATAATGAAAAAATGCTGCACAGGTAACACAGGTATTGACTGGGTACATTGATTTTGCTGATGACTTAACTTTTATCAGTAATAATGTGAATTCCATGCAAGAAAAAACAGATAGCCTGTCTTCACTGGCTAGCAAAATAGGACTTGAAATTAACAAAACAAAAATAATGAAAATTCCTCTCAATCAAAATGGAAAAATACACATAGAAGGGACAGATATTGAAGAAGTCAATCAATCTGCATACCTTGGCAGCTACATAGACCAGGATGGTGACATTAGAAAGGAAGTTAGGATCAGAATTGCAAAAGCACCATCAATCTTCAAGAATCTTGAGAACATATGGAATTCAAAAGTTATAAGCACAAAAACCAAGTTAAGACTATTCAATTCAAATGTAATATCCACCCTCATTTATGCATGCGAAAGCTGGAAAACATCTAAAGAAATTAGACTATTTTGAAAACAAATGCCTAAGGAAAATACTTGGCATCAAGTGGAATGAATTCAAGAACAATGCAGAGATAAGACAGATGACTGAACAACAACCAGTCTCATGGGTGATCAGGAAAAGGAGATGGACATATGCTGGTCACTTGATGAGAAGAAATTATCAGAAAATCCCAAAAGAAGCTATCAAGTGGAACACAACAGGCCAAAGAAAAAGAGGCAGACCGCGTGAAACTCTGAAGAGGACATTATTAAGAGAGGCCAAATTAACAGGCATAAAATCCTTTGATGAGGTTGAAAGACTCGCCGAAGACAGGAAAAATTGGTGAACTACTTTGCAAGCCCTATGTGACGTTTAACAGCACGGGAAGGATATAAGATATATAAGATGGTTAAACTATTTAATGCTCATAAACTGATTCTGCCATTTGTATATTTTTGCCACAATTCAGCCATTTTATATTACTGTTACATACTGAATATAATTTTTGTGTTCAATCTGAAGGAGAAATATTGCTTCCTCCTTGATTTCTGGTGATATATTATGCCGTAACAGGCAGAAATGATAGAAATAAAACTATAAACTTCACGTATATAAAACTGTTTATATGTATGTAAATGTGTGCAAATGCTGCAGGGATTGTGTGTGTGGTGGTTTGAAGCTAAACTTATGATAATGCTGAAGTACAAGCAATCAAATCTATGCAGGATGGGAAAGACTACAGTGTCTTCCTTGAAAACCCAGAGCTAAACTAAAACAAGCTTGTTGCCAGACTCCAACACTGTGGGGACCACAGCCAAGTCCTACCCACTCCAGCCAAACTGAAGGAGTACGCCGGCCTGACATAAGCAGCACTACCCAGTGGTGGAATAGTCTTGACCAGAGCTGTTTTGTCAGCCACAATACTTTTGCCTTCACTCTAGAACTCATCTTTGCCCCCCACCTGATACATAAAGGGTTATGGAGTGCATTAATTATATAAATCTGGAATCATCTACATAAGCTGCACAAGATATAAATCTGGAACCATCTACATAAGCTACAAGAGATATAAATCAGGAACTATCTACACAACCTGCAAGAGATATTAATCAGGAACCATCTATATAAGTTACAAGAGATATATCTAAATAATACTTCCTATAAAACAGCAGTTCCCAAACCAGCAATGATCCGTGAACCTTAACCAGCAATGCTATATGACCCTAAAACAGCAAACTTATGTGATACCAATGAAAAAGATTTGTTTTTTTAAAAATACTGAAATTCCAAAAAAAATGAATTACACATTTTCAATGCCTTTAACAGGATATAACTTTCCCACTAGTTACAAACAAACAAAAATTTATGAATAATGCCACATCCTAAATAATCCAACATTTTTATGATATTGTGAAATACTCAACAAAACATTAAGAAAAAAGTTTTTTTTTTTTTTTCAATGACTAGTACAGCGTGTGGTTGTGGTTATTTTAATATTTAGGTTTGTAAACATGAAGTACTGGCGAACTACTCTGCAAGCCCTATGTGATGTTTAACAGCACAGGAAGGATATAAGATATAAGATAAGATAAGAAACATGAAGTAGAACGATTTTCCTAAACATCTGTAATTTTATATTTTAGCTTTTCATTTCTTCCCCACCCCACCTTTCTTTCTTTCTTTTTTTTTTAAACACACATTTTTAACTACTGCTACAAAGCTTTCTGTCTCTATATACCACAAAATGGAGATGAGGAACACGTGAAACAATTATTCTCAAAACACATGTAATAAGGCAACTAACCTGCTCGAAGCCTCCTAGCAGTTCTGTGGTGTCCATTGAGCTGTTCATCGGCAGCACACATAATGAGTGGCCTGTAAGTTTGGATAGCAGCTTGACCAGAGTTGTCTTACCACTAGATTGTGGTCCTACCTGTTACACAAAGACAAGAGATGTCAACTTGTTTTTTTTAATAAAATGGCACTACTGCATACTTATCAGCTGACGCTTAGTGCCAGTCTTTGCTAAATCTATAAATTGTGCACTTTTAAGTATTTGGACACCTTGCAAACATCAGATGGAGAAAATGGATCACTGAAGTAAAAAGCACAACAAGCCAAGACCTACCTTCAAAAGCTGAAATACATACTTTGCATTAAGTCACAATCTATGAAAGTCAAGAAGAGAATACTACAGCATTACATTTAACCATTCCTGTTCAATGAATGCAAAGCCTGGATGGTCAGTATGGAAATACAAAGAAGGCTGGAATCAAATGAAATGCGGTTCTTAACTCTTTCCACACCAGAGGGAAAAACACGGATGTTCCGATCTGGCCAGGCAAAAAGCGCGGGTCTTGATATGTATAGGGTGTACAGAGTTGTTGATATTTGTGTACTACTGTCCATCGGCGATGCCTAGATCGACTTGTTTACCTCCAACTTTACCAACTTATCATGTGGCATACTAAAATAATGTCTGAAATTACCTTCTAAATCTAATTTATTTATTATCTAACTACTTCTCCAGTCCATCTAATAGTCTAAATCTACTTGGGGTAAATTCATAAACAGTGGTTTAGTCATAGGGGTACATGTTTTACCTCCGAAAACACCAAAAAAAAAAAAAAAAGATATTTTTTTGTTCGATCAAAACATTTGACCCTCATTAATAACGCTTTCAAAATGGTGACACGGGTCACAAGACATGTGTACGAAACTGTTTACAATCAAAAGTTACACGGGGTTTTTAATGAAGCAAAGCTAGTGTACTTATAAATACGTTGGCAGGGGAAAAGTTAAGAAGAATGCTAAAGGTACTATGGACAGTGAAAAAATCAAATGAGGAAGTTCTAAAAAGGCACAAGAAACAATGAAAATTATAATGAAAACTAGAAAATGACAATCCAAATTTGTGAGGCATGTTTGGAGGAGAGGCGAGCTAGAGCACCTAATGGTAACAGGGAAGATCAAATGCAGAAGAGACAGAGGCAGACAGAGAGAAAAGATGTTTGGTGGCTTGGCATCCTGGCATGGCACATGCTCAGTGACAAGTGGGTTGACATGCACAAGGTATCGTGGGTTATGGAAGGATCCTACACCTGTTAGCAGGGACATGAGAGAGAGAAAGAGAGAGAGAGGAGGAAGGGAGAGAAAGCATGTAACAACTTCATTAGCAGAATTTTTGTCAGCACTGTCTGCTTTTTCTTCATATCTGAGCTCTGATGTCCATAATGATATTATATAATATGCTTGTTTAGTTTAAGCTTTCTGACAAAAGATAAGCATAATCCAGCTCACATTAGAAGTAATTTGCTTAGCACTCTTTCATGAACAGAAAAGACGACCAACAACTATTAGAATAAATCTAATTCATAATATAAATAATGAAAAAAAACTTTTGGCAACAGTTTTACACATATTAAGAGGCAATTAACAGTGAGAAAACCCATATTTAAAAACTCTTGGGATTATGTCAGGGTTGAAAGTGGGTGAAGGACATATTTCTGAAAAAAAAAAAAAAAATGTCAATTTCTTCTTCCTCAGCTGTGTTTAATACATTCACCCATCCAGACAAAGGGACAAGTTGCCCCCATGATCCTGTCATCATCAGTTCCTCATGCATGCCCCAGTTTTCCATCTTTTCCTAGGTCAGGTTCTGTCTATTATGTCTCTGCAAGGAATACAGGTTTCCCAGGATGTGTTCTGGAGTCCGCTGTTCATTTTGGCACATGCAGAAGACAATGTATAATGAGAAACAGTTTCAACTTACAAGTACTGCCAACCATCCCATTTCCACACATTTCATCAAGGACTCCAGAGGTTCAATGCTGGCATGAAGAGGCAAGCACCTTTCTGCCATGCTTGGTTTTTGTTCTCTGTCTCCTTGTTCGGCACATGGTAAGAATGAGTGACCGGCCTGAATAAAGGACTGACCGATGCAAAGTTTTCTTGAAGAGTGGTACAAAGGATACTTGTGTCCAAGGGTGGCTTCATATAGCTCATCAACCTGTGAACAAACATTCTTTGAATAATGATAATTCAAAAGTACTGGTGCAGGTGTATGAATTCATAGTTACAATCATAAATGTAACATCTTACCCACATTTGATACCATACATTGTGAACAATGGTTCCAGTTTATCAATGCTTAGCACTTCATAAATCCTGAGATTATGTAAGAAAAAAAAATGCTGAACTTGGGCAAAATATCCTACACATAACTCTGACCTTTGTGTGATATTTTATTTTTCTTTCATTTATGAACAGCAGTCTGTGTGCAATGCAATCAAGTGTGCCTCACAGTGCATGATGATACTCTTCATCTTCTTTATCACACACTTATACCAGCCAATGAGCATTAAACAACTGTTTTACCTTTGCCTTGTCTCCTGCAGATCTCATTCTATCCTTGTATACAAGTCCAACATACTCTCCTGGGTTGAGATAGTCCACAGTCTGTTTATCAAGATATCAGTCAATATAATATAAATGTGAAACATTGATTCGGTTATAGCATTTTTAAAATTTATGAAATACAGAGTTTCAAGGAAACAAACTCATAATAGTGTCTCTCTCTCTCTGAACCTTAAGTGCCCAGGGCACATGGGGCTTCCACAAGGGTTTTCCACAAATGCCTGTCCTTCGCCTTTTTTTCTGCTCTTGCCCAGGTGAGCCCTCTATTGCTCACCATGTTGTTCTTCTCCATGTCTCTTTTGGTCTACCTTACTTCTGCTCCCCTGTGGTGTCCATCTTAGTGCTATTTATCATAATAGTGTATACAAGTAAAATTCCCGTTTCCATGCCGTTAAGACATATTGGGGATGCAAGTTTTAGGCCCGCACTTCCACAACCATCAGCACACGGAAGTGTGTTGTGGTCAGCATCACGTCTGACCACATTTACTTTCCCGGATTTCTCTGGTACCCGTTTTTAGGGGCAGGGTGGATCCCAGGTTCTTTCTGGTGTTATGGTACCAGAAAAAAAGTCCCACTGCTGGGACCTGAACCCAGTACTATCAGATTGGTAAACCAAGCACCTAACCACTCAGCCAACTCCTGTAGTAGTGTGAAGAAGACAAACAAAAAAAAATTACAGCCAGGAACAAGTTATAAAACCATTATAACTTGTACCTAGGTGCATCCTAATCTAATCCTTCAGATCTTTTGTAGTGCCATCTAGACAGAAAAAAAAAATCATGCAAACCTGAAGAGTTCCCAAATACCTGTCACATTACAAAACGGGCAAAGCTGAAAGACAGACCTCACCACTAATAAACACACGTCTACAATCTAAACATACGCAAAATACCACAAAATAGAAGAGAAGGATGCCAATGAGTCTCACCTGATTTGCTTTCAATAGGTCACACCATCTGAACAGGTCGCGAAGGTTGAATTCCCATGGTGCACCTCTTCTGCCCCAGGTCTTCTTCACCATTGTTTCTTCATACATCTAAGTTGGCATATAATGAAATATTACTTGGTAATAAAATAATCAACATGACAGGAGTCATTAAACAGTTGATCAATTAATAATAGTATTTATTATTGTACAATAGTATTATAGTACAGAAGCATGTTACAGTACAGACTTATTACTTACTGTACTATACTGAATGTTCAAAAGTTAAGTGATTAAGTGCAGAATTTAACACAGGCATGTGTGCTCAATTCTTCACCCTTTTACAGCTTGCTTGCACAATCTGTCATTTGTTCTGTCATTGCAAACTTATGTTAAAGCCAGTGCCACCGTGAAGATTTTCAAATAGATTTATCAGATCAGACCATGACAGTGAGAAGGTGAACTGTTTTATTTCTCTGCATACAATGGAGCTATTTGTCTCAAGGAACACACCAAAATCAAAAATGCCATTAGTCAGGGTGAAGAAGCACTAGTCTGTTTTCAAAAATACTGCAAGATGGTGGTACAGAGTCTGGCAAGATAGCAAGGAGACAGTGCAGAGTTTGGCAAGATAGCAAGGAAATAGTACAGAGTTTGGCAAGATAGCAAGGAGACAGTACAGAGTCTGACAAGACAGCAAGGAGACAGTACAGAGTTTGGCAAGATAGCAAGGAGACAGTACATAGTTTGCCAAGACAGCAAGGAGACAGTACAGAGTTTGGCAAGGTGGTAAAGAGATGGTACAGAATGTGGCAAGATGGCAAGGAAATGGTATGGAGTTAGGAAGATGGGGAGGAGAAGGTATGGAGTTTGGCAAGATGTCAAGGAGACAGCACAGAGCTTAGCAAAGTGGCAAGGAGACAGCACAGAGTTAGGCAAGGTTAAATGGAGCTTGCCATTTTGTGCCCATCTTTTTTTACAAGGAGGATACCAAAAAGACGATGTATTTAATTTTTCAGTTTTCATTAATTTCATCTATTTTTTTATGTTTTTATCTGTTGTGTTGCCTTTTGTATGTGATTCTTGAAACAAAAAAAAAAAAAAAAGCATCTGCTGAAATACTGGACTGCTGTATGTTCTTCATTTACAAGTGCTTGTCTTACTTTCTGCCATTCTTGCTTCTGTCACTTTCTTCACTTTCTATATCTTTTTGTAAAACTGAACCATACACCTCAATCTCTAAGGAGACAGTACAGAGTTTAGCAAGGTACAAGGAGACAGTATGGAGTTTTGCAATGTGGTAAGGAGATGGTATGGAGTTTGGAAAGATGGCAATAAGACAATACAGAACTTGGCAAAGTGGCAAGCAGACATTACAGATTTTGGCAAGGAGATGGTATAGAGTTGGTATATGAGAGATTGTATATATTCTGGTAAGGAGATCATGCGGATTTTGGCAAGGAGACGGTATAGAGTTTGGCAAGAAATATTAGCTGTCCTAGTAAATAATTTTTTTTTTCCTACAATCACCCTTTACCAAATTCTTACTGCTTCAATGCTTTAAAAATATCCACTGACTGGTCCTGACTTGCCAAACATGCTTTTGGTTGATTATTATACACAATAATTAATCTATTACAGAATGGCTCATCCTCCAACTTCACCATAAGGCTGATTTCACTCTTTATTTTGAATTCAGGCAACACATGCCTTACTAACATCATACAAATATGGCCATAATACACTGCATGCAAAAGTCAGTCCCCGCTAACAAGTTCTTTGCTTTAACTTTTTCCTTGTAAACAGACCTTAGAATTGAAATCCACCATGCCCATCAACATGTCCTTCGGGAACTCAGGATACACTGCAGCTGTGATAAAGAGCAGATCCTCATGGGTCAGTGGATCTATATATACCTTTAGAGATTTTTTAAAAAAAAATAATAATTTATGATTATTAGGCATAATAAATGAACCTTTTGGAAAAAAACGATTTAACTACAAACTAATGTCACAGCTTTGGATTTGGCTGAGAAAATCTTCGAGGAAGCCCTGAGTTACTTGCAATGGACACCAGAGGGAAAGAGAGGGTGACCAAAGACTATATCAGGCACAGCTGTATAAAAACAAGATGAGCACCATGCATTACAGCTGAGGCATCATACAAAACCTGGTTGTATACTATTAGGAATAAAGAGGATGTAATGAAGTTTGCAAGACACTTCCCCTGGCAAACTGGGTAGTGATTGCTTAGTTGATCACTAACCAAAGACATGGATGGATTAAACGCCCTTTGAGCTCTTCTCAAAAATCAAATCCTTACATCTTACACCCTTTCTGTACCATTAAACATCACATAGGGCTCACATGGTAGTTTGCCAAGTTTTCCTGTTTTCAGAGAGCTTTTCAACCTCATCAAGGAATTTTATGCCTACCAATTTAGCCTTTCTTAGCAGTGAGAACTCTTTAGAGTTTCACATGATCAACCTTCTTCTTCAGTCTGTTGTGTTTCACCTGATAGTTTGTTTTGGGATTCTCTGACTGTTTCTTCTCATCAAGTGACCAACATATATCCATCTTCTTTTGCTGATCACCCAAGAGACAGGTTGTTGTTCGCTCATCTGCCTTATCTCTGCGTTGTTCTTGAATTCATTCCATTTTATACCGAGTATTTTCCTCAGGCATTTGTTTTCAAAAGAGTATAATTTATTGCCCACTTCTTTAGTTGTTTTTCAGCTTTCACATGCTTAAATGAGGTTGGATATTACATCTGAATTGAATAATCTTAAAATCACATTAATCACATATATTTCAAGTAATCCAATGGCTTATGCTTATCTTTTGTCAGAAAGCTTAAACTAAACAAGCATATTATATAACATCATTATGGACATCAGAGCTCAGATATGAAGAAAAAGCAGACAGTGCTGACAAAAATTCTGCTAATGAAGTTGCTACTGTAGATTTCCCATAGCTGTGAACTTGAAGCTCCTGGTAACTGACACCAAGATAAAGAATGAAATATCAAGACATCAGTTCAAACACTGCTGTGGGTTTCTTTGCTTTCTGGACAATACACACGCAGGCCTATTAAATTCAGAGACATTATAATTATCCTAATCAGGAGACCGTCATATTGCAATGATCTGTTCACAAGAGCACCAACTGGTGACAGCACACAACAGCCCTGATTTGAAACATAATATGTTTCCACTACTGTTTATGGTAAATACTTCACGACAGAAAAGCTGCATACACAGATTAAAATGTTTTAAAACAAGACATTCACACGTTAATCAGAGAAGACCGAAATTCTAATTGCAAAAGATATTTCTACCTAAATGGGTGAACCTGTTTAGAAAGGTCCAAGGCATATATTACCATCTACATGAGTGAATACATAAATGCAGGACCAAGGCAAATATTACCATCTACCTGAGTAAAACAAATAAAGAATCTGTGGAGAGGAGCAGACAGAACCACAAAAATAAGATTTTTAAGGGCATGCATCTTTCCCATCGCAACATATGCCTGTGAGACCTGGACACTTAACAAAACAGCTGAGAAACACATAAATGCCTTTGAATGTAAATGCTACAGAAGAGTTTTCCAAATATCGTGGACATAAAAAAAGAACAAATACATCTATACTACAAGAGCTTAATACTGAAGAAGGCTGGCTAGTAAAGAGGATTAAAGAGAGAAAACTTAAATATTTTGGACACATTAAACGTCATGATAATCTAAAGAAGACCGTATTGGAAGGATACATAATGGGAAAAAGAAAGAGAGGAAGACCAAAACGAAGATGGCTGCAAGACATTGTTGACGATCTGCAAATGGATGCAGCAGCGGTAGGCCATCTTGCTCACAACCGAGAGGCCTACAGGTCATGCAAATGAATGAATGAACCTGGGTGAACCTGTTTAGAAAGAACCAAGGCAAATATTACCACCTACCTGGGTAAACCTGTTTAAGAAAGAGCGTGGCAGACCTTTCCTCCCACCTCCTTGAGACAAAGGATTCTGACAGGCAAAGATCCTTGTTTTTTCATGTCGGATATGAAAGGTCTTGCCCAGTTCTGGAATGTACACTTCCGCCCTATGGTCAAAGCAGGCATTCAGCCCTTCTAATACCGACTGGGATGCCAGATTTAACTGCAATAAGAAAGAAATCAATGTTTTTCTATACTGTTGAATCACCTTGTAAATGCAGCCTTGACGGTCAGGTAATTCTTTAAGTGAAGATTTTCTAACATAGGCACTGAAACAATCTGTGCAAGGCAGTAATAACTGTTTTTAACAAGATGGTAAATGTTGTCAATTCAATCACAAATAACTTTCATTTGGCGGTACGCTTTGGGGTGAAGACGTTATCCCATTAGGCAATCAGCGACCCATAGCTGATATGCTACCATCAGGGTTAGCGAACCACAGTTGACCAAGACCCTGTCCCACTTCTCTTTTGGTACCACCAGTAACAAGCCAAGGCTGGCTAACAGGGCAGGGATCGCCATGGTGTTGGGAGTCTGCTAAAGAAGCACTGCACACCCTGTGCTTTTTAGGCGCACTCCAAGACAAAAAAAACAGCTGCCATAATCCGCTCACATGCCAATATGATGTTTTACCTCAACACCATCACAGCATCAGCTGCTAAGAACACCAGCTTGCAGTTACAGGGAGATAGTACAAGACAAGACAAGGCGGTACATTTTTCCTTCTCTCTGAACCTCTAGGTGCCCAAGGCACATGGGGTTTTCCACAAAATCTAAACTTTTATTACTAGAAAAAAGATTTTTGTCGGACACCCAGTGTCACTTCACTAGAATCAATGACCAGCGTTTTGGAGTCTGAAGATTCATCCCATTTATCGCATTTTGAAACAAAAATAACATTTTCATTTCTTCTTCACCTCTGAACACAAGTCACAGATAGTATAAACATTAAAATATAAAATATCAAGTGTCCTCTTCATTTTGTAAATGATGTGTGCCTTACTTTTTCCCCAATAAGGACACTGATAAAAAAGTAAAGTCCTTGCCACCAAAATAAGATAGTGTCATGGCCACTAACAAGTCACTGACAAGAAAATAACGTCCTTGCTCCTAAAATAAGGTAATGTCTTGGAGCCTTACAATTCACTGAAAAGAAAGTAAAGTCCTTGCTCCCCAAGACTGCCTATAGCTCACAGACAAGATAGTAAAGTCCTTGCTCCCCAAGACTGCCTACATCTCACAGACAAGATAATAAAGTCCTTGCTCCCCAAGACTGCCTACAGCTCACAGACAAGATAGTAAAGTCCTTGCTCCCCAAGACTGCCTACATCTCACAGACAAGATAATAAAGTCCTTGCTCCCCAAGGCTGCCTACAGCTCACAGACAAGATAGTAAAGTCCTTGCTCCCCAAGGCTGCCTACAGCTCACAGACAAGATAGTAAAGTCCTTGCTCCCTATATATCCACCTACAAATACGTATAAAAAAAAAACTATAAAGATTCACCATGGATGTGCTACAATTAGGGACTGATTATTAGCTTCTTTAAAACATACCTCATCAAATACAATCCAGTGGCCTGCCTTCAGAGCTTGCAAGAATGGACCATCCCTCCATGCAAACCTACCACCGTCCTCCCCTTCAACAGGCAGGTCAGCACCGAAGAGATCAGTTATGTCCTAGAAATGCATAAGAAAATATAACTCGTCTTTATTCTTACAAAGTCTAGACCAGGCGTAGTCAAGCTTCTTGCAGCTGTATGCCAAAAAGTGGCTAATTTTTTGGGGTTTTTTTTTTTAAACTTACTTCACGTGTCACACATAATTTTCCTATATATTTTGATGTGTGAAATATTTTGGTTTTTGTGTGCCCAAAATACACGACTGTGTGCCACTTTTGGGGCGCATGCCATAGCTTCACCACTCTTAACCTAGGTCGATCTTCAGCACATAAAACATTAATTAGCGTGATCTATCGCAACTATAATATAAATCTAATTTATTTCTTATGTTCATATCTCATTTTACTGACAATTCCTAAAAACTATATGGATATCTACACAATATACTTCAGAATCCATTTTTCCAAATGCTACAACACTTATCATACATATATGTTCGACAGAGTCAACTCACCGTTTGTTCTGAAAGATTTATTCTGACCAGAGTTTTACAAGCCATTCTGGCCACTGCTGCAACAAGGCTGGTTTTGCCTACTCCAGGCGAACCCTCCAAAAGAATTGGCCGCGACAGCTGAAGACCTCTCAACAGTCTCTGAGCATTGATGCATGTTGTTGGAGCTTTGAAGGCAAACCTCTCTGTGCAAATATGTGGGGCTGGTTCTAATGAAATAAACAAAATAGGTGCTAGGATCTGTCAGCCATTAACAAATTTTATTTATGTGTATGTATGTGTGTGTGTGCATGCATGTGATATAAAAACATCCAATGGAATCTATAGAAAGTATATCCATTACAAGTACTGATTAAATTACCTCTCTTAATCTGGAATGGATGTATACAAAATGTTGTCTGTGTAACAGTCACAGTCATATCCACTTTATGCTCTCCTGGTAGAAGTAATCCACAGTGGCGGAGATCAAGGCCACCTCCAAGCATGGAGGATACCTGTTTGCATAGAAAGCTGAGACATGCAAGACGTGCAGTCTGTGTGTTGGTCTCACTGCTGAAAGTAGTCAATCCTGGAACAAAGAATTCATAGCTGGTCTATATGCAAAGCTAAAATTAAGTGCATGCTCTAAAATAAACTAGTTTAACCACTTCATATGGCCAGCTAAAGGGATTCTGGTGAAGCTGTGACAGGCCTAGCAAGTTGACCGTGGATTTTCTCTTACTACAAACTTAACGAAAACGCCACTGCATCTCCCCTTGATACCTCATAGTACAAGAGGAAGGATAAAGTAAGTAAAAGCCTTGTTGTTTCCTGTTTGTAAAAGTAAGTACTTTACTCCAACATTTTGTGCGTGGGATTAATTCAACAACTACAAAGTGCTTTTTCTGAGTTAATCATGTATATTTTGCTGCTAATATGGCTCATTGTTTCCAATTTGTGCTAACAATCTTCTATAACGCAGATGTGTAGCTTGGTAACTGCTTTATTCTCCACAGAGAAAAGACCATGGATCAAGTTCCACTGAAGGGCTTGGATGTATTTTTTTCACACTCCTAACTTCTTAAAATTTCTGTTACTTCTGGTAGCAACACTGGAATCTTGAATCTAGAAATTAGCATGATCACACTTTGGGCACACCAATGCAGTGCTCCACTCTATTTCAACATTATTAAAAACTAAAAATATCTATCTTCAGCCTAAGGCACATCATGGTACAGGGCGGAGCACATAAGACTGGCCCCCAAATAAAAGTTTGCTGGGGCCAATTTTATGTGCACTAAACATGTACACTGTAAACATGACCATCAGTTTATTATAAGAAACATTCAAAACATACATACATCATCATCATCATCATCTCATGCCATCTCCCCACAGATGGTTGGTTACAATGAGTCTCCAGCCTGTTCTGCTTCTTGCCTGCGTTGTGCACTCAGGCAGACTGGTTCCTGTCCATCTCTTGATGCTGTCTACTCATCTATGTCACTGTTATCCTCTTGTTCTCTCTTCCCTTTGATCTTGCTCATAATTTTTATTATGTTTTACGACCAATGTACCTCAGCTGTCTTGTTCTTATGCCTTTCAATACTTCTCTTTTCAGTTCCAGCTGATCTATCATATCGTCTGTTTTCTTTTTTGTTGACTTGATACATACAATTCTTCTGCATAACCACATTTCAAGGGCTTCTATTTACTTTTATTGAATAAATGTAGCATTTCACAATATGTAGTCTCATTTGCTGTGATATTTTCTTTGATGTAAGGATCCCTCATTTTGCTGGAGGTGGTTTTTAGCCATTCCTACTCTTCTGTTAATTTCTATTTCACATTTTCCATCAAAACATACATGACTGCCCAAAAATTCATAGTAAAAGTAAATACGGATTATGGCCAGTGCTTGTGAATCAGCTTCATTCAATGCAACATACATGAACAAAATTTGACGTATCACAATGAAATAGAAAACGAGGAAGACCTAGACTTACTTGGAGAAGAGAAATTATGACAGTGCTCAGAGACAAGGGATACACATGGAAGGAGCCAGAGAATAATTCCACGAACAGGGATGACTGGAGAGCCTTTATCAGTGGCCTATGCTCTCAAGGGAGTGAAAGGCGATGATGATGAAGACATTGAATCAGAAAGTGCTTAGTCATGCAAGCAAAATTATCTAACAGGTGAACTTGTCATTTGTGGACAGTGCTATCGTCATCATCATCAGGTGCTGTGCCGACTGGAGTTGGCTATTATGCTTCTCAAGAGTACACGATCTTTCATGCAGGCTGTCAGTTCAGTTGGTGATCTCTCACATCATCCCATCCAGTATCTCTTGGTCTTCCTCTTGATCTTCTTCCCTCTGTTTTTCCTGTTGTTATAATATTTTCTATGCCCCCTCTTCTCACTGCATGTCCTATGAAAGTACATTGTCTCTCTCTTATTTTTTTTTACAAGATTTTTTTGTCTCTCCAGCTCTTCTCGTACATTCTTCATTAGTTATTTTTACTGTCCAGGGAATTCACAACATTCTTCTAATAAACCACATTTCTGCTGCTTCCAATGATTTTTGTGCAGACCTGCCTGTTGTCCATGATTCACTTCCATGTAACAAGATAGGTTCAATACAGCATTTTAGGACTCGCTTTCTAACATTCACTGATAAGGATGTGTTGGATAATGTTTCTCATTCTCTGAAATGCAGTCTTTGCCTGGCCTATTCTGTTTCTAATTTCTGTTCTGCATTTCCTATCTGAAGTTATTACTGCTCCAAGGTATTTTATTTTCTGCAACTGCTTTAGAATAGTTCCATTTAATTCTATACTGCTTGTTGGTGGATTCTGTTTCTTAAATATAACTAGTCTGTCTTTTTGATGTTTAAAGTAAGGCCTTTCTGTTCACTTCCTTTAAGCAACTTTATCCAAGAGATTCCGCAGGTCTTGTTAGTTCTCAACTATCAGTACTATGTCGTCAGCATAATGAAGGTTGTCAACATTGTATCCTCCAATTTTTATGCTGGCTCTGTGATGATCGTTCTTAGAATATTCTCGCTGTACAGAGAAAAAAGGTTTGGAGATAGTACACATCCTTGTCGCACCCCTTGTTTTATAGGTTGATATTTCCAGTTCTATTTTCAACGTGGACAGTACTGGTGAGGCTATATCTGTAAGCTGATATAGAAATTAAGAATGGTAGTAAAGTTACTACAGCACACACTCTTTAAAAGATGTGAAAAATGCGGACAGCTTAAAACTAAAGCTCTGTCAACATCCCTCAAAAGTCTAAAGATGCTGACAAAAATAAATGCATACCTGCTCCAAGACTGTCAATAAAAACAAGACAAGCTCCATGAATATAAGCAACATGGGGATCAAGGCAGGCAGGTGAAGAGTCATCTGTTTCCATGGCATTATGGGAGTCTTCAGTCTCACTCAGGTTTGTGGAGCACACATTTATGAAGTTCACCCAGCTCAGGATGTCTCTGATACTGACTGTGGCTCTGATGGATGACAAAAATAAGTGACATCTTTAAATCTCTGTGTGTGTCTGACAATCACATAGAAAATTGGCCGTCACTTTTTAATGTACTTTGACCACATTAAGAAGCAGAATGACACACTGATACTTTTTTTTAAGCGTGTTAATTCCTTCCCACTGTGGTATACCAGATAACAAAACAACTGACATCCTATTATGACATACCCATATTAAAACGTGTTATACGTCCCTATATTAAAACTTGTTATATATCCCTATATTAAAATTTGCTAAATGTGCTACTATAGTAAACCTGCCTCCCGAATCACCTCACCTCCTTCCTATCTCCGAACTGAGGAACCATTCAACAAAGTCCATAACTGCATGACCAAAGCCAGTGGTCCCATCCTGTGTATTGTACAAGTGCAGTCCTGGGTTCACATTCTTCTCGACAACTGCTATAAGATCCGAGCGACTGTATGACTGAGGGCACCAGATCTCTGTAAACCTGTTCCTCAGTGCTGGAGAAAGCTTAAAAAAAATTTATTAAAAGCGAGTTAACAACTTAATTCCGTGACCTTTTTAAACAATAATTTTTATATTCAAAATCACGAAAGTTTTTTTTCTTGCATTAATTTGCTTCATATTCAGATGTTTTGTGAGCAAAGTATTGTTATTTATGTAAAAAACTCAATTTTTATTTTAAAAACTTCATTGTTTGCTCAGACGTCGACACCAATCTCTCTGACAAATGCCTTTAGTACCCTGACAACAGTGTGTACAGTGTTCTCTAGTATGCCTGGCACTGCTGGCAGAAATTTAGTTTTCAGGCTCTTAATCTGGTCTTCCAACTAGAAGACCAGATTACACTGTACATCTTTCATATCAACTCTCTCTATTCTCTGACTAATTATCCAATTTTATCCACTACATCTCCATGGAATAACATAGCACAGTTAGGAGAACAACATGAAATTAAGCATTTTTCAGGGCATTAAAAAAAAAAAAAAATTAATAACTTATTTTAAAAATTATTTATGGCATGTTGTATATGTCTGCCGTACAAGTCTGAATGTTTAAAAAATAGTAAATGCGTCTGTGCGGCAAAGCAGCTAGTGCATTATCCTCTCATAGCAAAGGTCTGGTCTGAATCTACATAGAGGTACCCCAGTCACCCAGATGTAGAAATGGGCACCCAGCTCCTTGTGGAGCTGATGAAAGAAAGACAACTAGGCATGATACTGCCCAACTCACCTTCTAGTGTACCAACAAATCAAGGAAAATATGGCCATTAACACAATATCCCTTAGGTGTCTCCATGCCATAACAGGTTTTTTGTTAACCTTTTTTTTTTAAATTATTAGTAAATTACATATATGATACTGAAATATGAAAAAAACCCACCTGTAACTAACCTCTTTCTTGTCAAAAATAAATTATCCAAAAAGAAATTTAGCTAACCTCCTTCTTGCCAAAAATAAATTATCCAAAGAAGAAATTTAACTAACCTCTTTCTTGCCAAAATCTCCACCAGGATTCATGGTGGCAAAAACCTGGAAGCTTTCTCCTGCCTGGAGCTTTTCTACCTCAGTTTCACTGCTGCCACCTCTCTCTGCCAACAAAATCGTTCTCTCTGCTTCCAGGACACTAAGAACAAACAGGCATGTCCATGAGAAACGTGGGTTATCTGGGAAAATCTCATTAATAATCTCATTGATAAACATTACTGAAGACAGATATATGGTGATACTGAAGACAGATATATGGTGATACTGGGCGGGGGAGAAGGGTGAAAGATAGGCGTGAAGTCCCCTTGTGCCTTGGGTACCTAAAGATTCAGAAAGAGAGAGAGAGAGGGAGATGATGATAGTTGCTGGAGACACAAAAACTTCACTTAAAGTCAGCAAATTAATAACATACTATGCTATCTTCACATGCATCTCAACATAAGAAAGGCTTTTGAATACAAAGCTAGCATACTGAGTTTGGAGTTGATGTGTTCTGTCATGATAGAAGAACCTGGTGTAAAAAGTTTTCTAAATCTGCTTCATGAACAAACAAAGCCTCATGGCTTACATCTATAAAATGCCTGCTAGAGTATCCTCTATCAAGAGCTTTGAGCACTCATCAACATTAAGCTATTATCTGTGATTCATGGTAAATAATCCTAGCTACCCCTCCCTATCGCCACCCCCTTTTCTTCTCTGGCAACATATTGGTGTTTATAGGGTCTTGTCCTATTCACCAGTTTCACATTTTCTCCCTACAGGTGTCTACGTTCTTCATTCATTATCTCTCCGTTTCCCCTTTCCCTCTCCTACATGACACCTTCTTCTCTAGTGGCTCTCTCTCTCTCTCTCTGAACCTTAAGTGCCCAGGGCACATGGGGCTTCCGCAACGGTTTTCCACAAATGCCTGTCCTTTGCCTTTTTTTCTGCTCTTGTCCTCTATCTAGCAGCTATCATGTTTCTATTGCCCTTCCCCCCCCCCAAACCTGTTTTCCTCCTCTCTCTCCACCTCTTCTTTACAAATGGCTCTATCAGCTTATCCTTGTGTGACCCCGCATGGTCTCTTTGCATCTTCTAGTGGACACGCATTTCTCTGTTTCCTACTTCTGGAGGAGGCCATATTAAGATAAGTTCTTCGTTTAGTTATATGCTTTTGGTCTCGTTTGTGCATGTAATCCTCGAAAAAGGCTCACACCAAAATATCGGATGTTGTATGTTTTTCATTTATACATTCCCATACTTTCTATTCGTTTTTTTCTCACTTTATTCACTCCCTCCGCTACTTTGTAAAACTACACCATACACCTCTATCTATATTTATTATGGTAAATAATGTACCTTTTTAATATCCACAACTATGGTTTATTCAGTATCACTAATGACAAAACACATTATATCTGGTCACTTATCATTTAAGACAAATAGTCTACCTGTTGAGTCTTTCAAGAACAGAGTCATCGGCAAGTGAGACTTCATCCATCAGAAACATGGCACCCTCTCTCATGGCTGTGACCAATGGACCATCTCTCCACTCAAATAAGCTGTCTTTACCACTACCCTAACAATCAAAATGTTAAAACAATCAAAACAATCAAAATGAAAATGATAACCCTCATAAAACTGATTTTCTTTCTGCAGTCCAAGAAGAGCTTTAATTTACATGAAAACAGTAAACGAAATGCTGCCAACAAATCATTGAAATTCATTAACCTGACACACCACATCATTCGAATCTTTTGAAAACAGAATCAAACACTTACAACTCACTCTGATAAGGTGACACTTTTCAAACCACAGGAACTAAACACATCCAGCAATTTATAACGCAGCACTAGTCTATGATATTTTTGTCAACACTTTCAGACATAAAAAAATTCTTATCACAAATGCAAATTAATTCAACGTAACAATGACAACATTATTTTAAAACTTGATAATCTGATGAAAAAAAAAAAACAAAAAATGCCTACTAGAATATGCTCTGTCGGAAGCTCAAAGCATACAGTAACAGTTAGTTATTAACTGCAACGGCAAAAGCAGGTTTCCTTTTCTTTTTTTTTCCCTTCACCAAAGGCAAAGTAAAAACAAAATTACATTCAGTGTGTTAAGCTTTGAGAAAATAAGATATAAAAGCTAAAGGATGGATAAAGTCCACAGCAATTTTGATGATTTTAAATTTGCTCAACACCACTGTTGTTTTTTATTATCAAGAAGCGAGACATTTTAAAATTTCCAAAATTTGGAGTTCCATACTGCCAATAAAACTCAAAATTTTAAAAATTGTATTCCTGGCAGCCAATAAAATAATTTTTTCTAAATTAAATTTGATCACAAATTACAAAAAAGGGCCCATAATCTTTCCTCTCCCGCCAACACTCTATCTCAAAATTAGCAAAAAACACAACAGCTTACAGAATCCTCGTGTGATCTGACTGGTCTAAGACCGCCGATGAAATCTGCACTTTCAGTATGCATGTGACAGTTGATGGCGTAGAGAGTTTGGCCCTGCATTGCTGCATACAGCTGGCAAACAGTGGTCTTTCCAACCCTGGATAGAAAAAGAAAGAAAAACCCAAGGTAGGCAAAAATTAATAATGTAAACTAGAGAGACTGAATTAGACATGGCATTCTTTACTTCACCTGCATAAGATGTGGAGATGAGTGCTTGTTACAACTGTCTGTTGATCCTGGTCGTGTTTTCCAAATTGTTGGTTATGTCTGCAAATTTTTAGCTCAATCTTCCTCTTTCCTGTACGTTATTCTTACATTTTATAAAAGTGCACAAAAATGCCTGATATCCAATCTAAGTAATCTAAATATGTTTTGGTGATGTTTAATATAATGTTATTTTTTTTATTACTCTCTCTCTCTCTCTCTTGCCTACACACCTACCCACTCACTTTTACACATTCACTCTCTCTCTCTTGCCTACACACCCACCCACTCACTTTCACACACTCTCTCTCTTGCCTACACACCCACCCACTCACTTTCACACACTCACTCTCTCTTTCTCTTGCCTACACACCCACCCACTCACTCTCTCTCTCTCACACACAGTGAGAGAGAAAGAGGGAGAGAGAGAGAGAGTCATGGAGAGAAAAAAGAGACTTTAATGACTCAGAAGAGAAATGAATAATTATTACCTTATTCTGTATGTTCACAGCGGGTGTCAGGTAATTACATCGCTGTCTGGCACAATGTGCAGCTTACAGTTAGAACTTTCATCATAATTACATCGCTGTCTGGCACAATGTGCAGCTTACAGTTAGAACTTTCATCATAATTACATCGCTGTCTGGCACAATGTGCAGCTTACAGTTAGAACTTTCATCACTTTGTCTTTATGGTGACCATCTAGCATTGTTTAGATACTTTTAACATTATTCCCTACACTACTTACCCTGTGTCTCCAACAAGCAAGATGGGCTCCTTAAATCTAATAGCCTGGCCAATCAGAACCGCCAGTCTGCGCATGCCATAGGTCCAAACAATGTGCTGAAAGCCGGGCAGTGACTGGCTCATAACAGCCTTCAACATGGCTGCCACAGGCGCTGATGTCTCGGGCAGGACTGTGAAAAGTGCATCTGTGTGTATTGTTCTTTTGAGATGTTTCTCAATGACTTCTTTGATGACGACTTCCTCCTCAGGTTTTCGCACTCTGCCAGCTAGCAGCATGTACCCTGTCACAACAGCAGAAACAGGCTGTACAAAACACTTGTCATGTGAGATTTAGCTGAGATTTTTGTAATCTTTAGCTATTTTCTGACATTTATAGTTACAGGATTGTATGGTGAAATAATACACTGCTGCATGTCTATGTACAGTAAACGCAAAAACTGATCTCTCCTTGGCTGTCTCTGTGGTGCAGATGGACTGCCAGCAACAGTTGTTTTCTTTATTTGCTTTACGGAACTAAGAATGAAAACTTCATTATTTCTCATTTGAAAAATTTGAACTATGAATCAGGCTTCTAAGCAGGATCCGCCAGCTTGGAGAATTTTCTCACTATCATGATGGCCAGGCTAAAGTTCTTCTATGAGCATAATGAGATGGCAGGTTAGGGTCCTGACCAGCTTTTGTTTACTGGCCTAGATAACTGTTCCACTCCTTTAGCCTAGCTACTTTTGCTTACTAACGCTGCAGTAGCCAAATGAACACAAAACTACAGTTTGTCTTCACAACAAGTGACAACATACCATAGAAAAATGACAGAACTCAAGTGACATGCAATGGAACTAAAACTACAATGAACCTTCATTTCCAAACAAACAATAAGAATATAAAATGAGAACACAAAAATTTCCATATTACATTCACATAAAGGTGGTGAATGAACATCTATCACAAAGAGCCAAATCACAGGCCTCACCATGTTCTGCCAAGTGTTGATCCCAGTCATAAAACCTCTCCCCCTTGCCAGCATCTGGGCAGTTATACCTCTGTGCCCATCGGAACAAGTCTCTCAAGGTCATGAAGCCATGCTTGCCTGAGAATATGCCTGAGCCACGGCGGCGCGTCTGTTGGAAAACAAATATAGATGTTTAGAAAGTTAACCCTCCTAACCCTGAATGCCCATGAAATGCGATGACCAGCTTAACCTAATCCCTGAAAACCATTACAGCACAATCTCTGCTCTGTTTCATCAACACCAGCTGCCTTTATCTTACAACTACATACAACTAACCTGTAAACTGTCACACTCAGTTTAAAAGAATGGAGCATCTAATCAGGAATTCTGGATTACCAAACTGTTCTTTCATTTCAACAGTTCTGCTGAATCTTCCTTCCATCTCCTTAGATTCTCAGGCTTTACAGTGTGAATGAGTTTCATTTATTCAGCTTTCCGAGCTACTGCTAAAAACTTGTCTCCATTCCTCTCTGTTCTTAGTATTCTCCTGGCAATTATCCTCTCTGTGGCCTCATATGTCTTCTTCCAGACTGTCACACAATCACTGCCTTGTTTCGTCTTCATTTATCAATTCTGTATAATCCCTTTTTGTCGGTCTATACTGTTTGAATGAAATACTATCCTCAAACTCAAACGGTTACCTACAGACTTAATCAGAGTTGTTTTCAACGCTCCAGTTTGTCTAAAGAGAATATTCCAGCTATTTTTCATCAGTCAAATGCAGTATGACTGATGATTCAGTCTGGTAATTGATGTACAAAATAAGTTTCACAACACCTGCATTGCAGCTGCGGACAAACTATTGCTAAAGGCCACCATAAAAGTTTTACACCATTTAGGAGAATTTTAAAAAATTGCCTCACAGGTAGCTCGGCCTTAAACCGCTCACAAATATGTACCTGCAGTTCCAGCATCACTGCGACCAACTTCTTGGCATATGACAAAGGAATACTACATCTCTCATTCAAGATTGTCTCGAGCTCCGGTGGTGGAATCTCATCAAAATGAAGCTCAATGAAGCGATTGCGGAAAGCCCTTGACAACACCTGAAAAAAAAAAAAAACCTCAGTGATTACAGCACTTTGAAGGAGCCAACATCAGACAAATGAAGAAAATCACCAAAACCATAGAAAACAAGCTGAATTCTTTCCAGACTAAATGTTTACGAAGAATTAGAAAAATATTTTGGCCAAACACCATAAGAAATAACATCCTGTTGGCAGAAATGCAGATGAAGACACTGACAGCAATTATTGAGGAAATAACGCTGGCGATGGTTGGGGCATGTGCTCCGAATGACTGACAACTCACTACCAAAAATAGCACTAAGATGGACACCACAGGGGAACAGAAGTAAGGGTAGACCAAAAGAGACATGGAGAACAGCAGAAAGGATTTTGAGCAATAGAGGGCTCACCTGGGCAAGAGTGAAAAAAAAGACAAAAGCATTTGTGGAAAACCCTTGCGGAGGCTCCATGTGCCCTGGGTGCTTAAGGTTCAGAGAGAGAGAGAGAGAGAGAGATTACAACACATGAACAGACAAAATCTATGAGAAACAAAAGATGGCTAAATCAAGGACAGGAAAGAAAAGCTCACAAAAAACAATCCAAATCAACACAGAAGATAATTAAATATGACAAAATCTGACAAGACTAATTTTTCAAGCATCCAGTTTTAGATGTAGCAAAACTGTACACCATTAGTCTTCATTATTTGTTGCTAGGATGTCATCTAAAGTCCAATTTTTTTTTTTTTTCAAAACTATAATTTTTACAATTTCTATTTCCATCCACAATTCCAAGTCTTCATTACAGCAGTTACAATCTGTCTCCTTCCTAGCTTTATCTTTCCAGTTGTGTGCTCCATGTCTTACATGTCTTCTTCCATGTCTCCAAATTTACGTGATACTCTTTTCATTACTGCTTGTATAAATGCAAATTCAGCCTGAAAACCCTTTTCTATATTAGAATTTTGTGTGTGGTACTTATAAAAAAATATACTTATTAAAAACTGATATATAATGTCAATGAGAAAATATGGTCAGTCAAGAGGATCACCCGTTAAATATAGCCGGACTTTTTTTTTTTAAAAAACATTCCTGGCTTAAATTATCTCTAACAGTTCATTATCTGAAGTCAAAGTTCAAGAATGCTGCACTCTGAATGCAGACTTGACCAGACTGTGTGGTGAAGTTTAAATCTTTGCTAAGTTAATTATGATTAAGTTCAACAGTGGAATTAAGTTCAGCATTCCTTGCCTGGCTGAGGACAGTCTTCTTGTTTCTGCCATCAAATGCTATGGGACCAAGTGCCTTGCTCTCTTTCCCATCTTTCAGGATGGTGATACTCTGGTTGTTTCACATGAAACTGGGTCACTGGCCTCCTAACAAACTGCAGTGCCAGACTTTTGACACATCAACACACACACAATGACCTGTTGATATGCATTAAATAATATTACCTTCCTGCCACCATAGAGACCTGGAGGGTTCTGAGTGGCAAACAGCATGAATTTTGGGTGTGCCTGGACCATCTCCTGAGTTTCTGGGATATACAGTTCCTGGTTGTCATCCAACAGCTGCAGGGAATGGAGAAAAATATAAGCTGCTGTTCACAGAAGAAAGCACCACTTGACACGTGCCACTGACAACTACAAGCAATGCTAATTTGTTATACATTACCTTAACAACATAATTCTCCACAATGTTCTGAACTGTGTCTTTACCTGTCATTAATATGAGTTTTAAGGAATCTTGCAATCTCCCCTTGATTTCAGAGCAGAAATGATCTTGCTGTCATGGCTAATCAACCAGAGGTAGCTATAATCCTATTCTGTTCTACTCAGTGCTTCTGGTAATAGACTGTTGTCTTACTCTGAGGAATGAGACTGGAAATGACGTTACCACTTCTCAGAATATGCTGAGAAGTAATGACAACGTTATCACTTCCTAGAATATGCTGAGAAGTAATGACAACGTTATCACTTCCTAGAACATGCTGAGAAGTAATGACAGTGTTATCACTTCCTAGAATATGCTGAGAAGTAATGACAGTGTTATCACTTCCTAGAATATGCTGAGAAGTAATGACAACGTTATCACTTCCTAGAATATGCTGAGAAGTAATGACAAAGTTATCACTTCCTAGAATATGCTGAGAAGTAATGACAAAGTTATCACTTCCTAGAATATGCTGAGAAGTAATGACAAAGTTATCACTTCCTAGAATATGCTGAGAAGTCTGCTTCTTATTCCTCCATCCTCTGGGAGGGATGGAACGACACTACAAAATACTCCCCATCTGGCCACAGGAAGACCACTGTTAGTACTCTCTAAGAGAGTTATCTTCAACAGTTCAAAATCTACTGGAACAGAAATTATGTGAAATTACCAAAAAAAAACCAAAAAAACACAGTGGACTAAATACTAACTCTGTTGAGGGCTTCAAGGACATCAGTTGGTGCCAAGTTCAGCTCATCCAGGATAATCCAGTTACCTTTCCTCATAGCTTCCACCAGGACTCCTGTCATATACAAGTAAATATGAAGATAGATACACATTATGATATATCAAAACAGTCCACACATCTCAATATTATTGATGTCACATACATAAAGCCCTTTGAAAAAAAAAAAATGATGCTGTTGATCATGTCAATGTCCGACTCTTCTTCCTCACTCTCCAGATGTTTCTGAGTTGCACACATTCACACTTCAGTGCTGTCAGTTGTATTAAAAAAGTTATGGTTTTTTTATACTATAGGTGGTACCAGAGTTACAAACAAGTCTATTTAATGTCAGCTATACAGTATATAGTATACAGTGTGCCTTTCTATGTATGAAAACATTAACAAACTGACAAACCATTGTGCACATGCAGTGTTTCGATGCATGCTGCAAAGAAGTGATCATCTGTTATTAAGAACAATTGTATGTAACTTAAATTTTTTAATATAATAAACTTTATGGGGTCATTCATGACTACGGGTTGTATGCAAGTCTGAGAAGTTTGTAACTCTGCCATAACTTGTATATTAAACACCCTAAGCATACCTTCCTTGAACACTAGTTTCCCGTGTTCATCGGCTGTGTAATTTCCAATGTACTCCTGCAGGTCTGTATGCTCATGATTGTTAACCCTCACACACACATTGCCAGTCAACTGAGCAAGATAGGTAATCAGGCTTGTTTTCCCCACAGATGTCTCCCCTTGAATCAGAACTGCATACCTCCTGAACAGAGATGAGGAAAAGTTTCTGTAAAATATCTTCAAACACTTCATGAATTTATCATTAACGCTTTCGTTTAAAGGATAAACGCACAGAGAAATTCAAACAAAGCATTCCCGCTTTAACACTGCTTGGGCTGTAACAGGGTGTAAAAGCTAAGATATAGTGAATTTGATTGCACTTTTTTCTTAATACTATGAAGCCTGGATACAAAAATACTGATACGACAGGGTCCTGAACTGACACTGCCTCATAAACTGCATTTCTTTCAATAACGATGTAGACATCCATAGCCTAAATGCATTAGCTGCAGTCTTAAATACTGGCTTAGAACAAAACAACACCTCAAACTCTTCACAAACAGCGTAGTAAAAACATCTCATAGTGAAATGCTGTCTGGCTCAGTGTTTCCCAGGCTTGTTTGGGCTGCCACCCCTTTTCCTTCCATTGTACTACTCATACAATGACCTATTAAACTAAAATAAGCATTACACAACTAAAAACTTAAGCTAGCAAACCAGTTTATTTAACAATATGAAGGGGTACATTTATAACTCACCTACCGCATTATTTTCTCAACTTTTAATGTGATGGATTAGTTTCACGTTTGGGACACAAGTTTCTCGATCTACAAAGTTGAAAACTGGTAATAAGGAAGGTATTCCACCCCCCGTCTGCTGCTTCGTTTTTCCTCAATGCCACTCTATTGCCCCTTCTTTTCTTCCACTGCGTCTCTACTGATCCTTTTTCTTTCACTGTCCCTTTATAAGGGGGGGGGGGGGGGGACATCGGTGGGGAAAATAAACCTGGTCCTTTTCCTTTCAGAAAGGGGGGGGGGGGGGGAGCATTATCACCCATTTTGGAAAACAGTGGTCTAGCTGAATATTTTTTTTTAAACAGAAAAGCAGAAATATAAAAATATGGACAATACTGAGAACAAGGAAGCCACCTAAATCATTATTAAACTCTGAAATATTTATATATCGTATTATGAATGTAATCATCCTTTTCAGCTCAACTGTTGATTTCATTTTTTTTTACATTGAAAAAAAAAAAAAATCCTAAGGAGAAAAGCCAGTTTGATAAAATCAAAGAGCAACTACTCTTACCCTGCAGACACAACTCTCACTAAATCTCTCAAGTTCATTCTCACAGATGGTGTCACTATATAGTCTGCAGGCACAGATGGTTCCAGTTTCCCTTTGGGTATCCAGTAGTCAGCCACCTGAACAAAATCTCCCTCCTGACCATCGGGTTTTGGTAACCTCTGACCTAGGACTGCCTTAGAAGCAGATCCACTCAGTACATGCTTGCATATCATATTTTCCACCAGTGGATGTGATGAGCGGTCAAGCTGGGTCAGAAAACTGAGGCTAAAACCCTGTGAAGAGAGACAGTAATGACTTTTGTCAGGGAATCTGAGGACCCATGGATGTGTCCAAAGCACATGGAAGAGGGTCCTTCTTAACTAAATAACTAGATTTCTGCAGCTTTACTTCACCCCAGAAGCATGGATATGAGTGTATGTCTCAATGCTAAACTGGTTCCCTTTTAACCTGCCAGAGTGGATACAAGGAGCATGCCCAACCACATAATGGTGAGACATAATCTTGACCACTTCTGATTTGCCCATTGTAATGAAAAAGTTATCTAAATCCAGTATGAGGGAAAAGATATCTAATCTCAATTTTAAACAGTGAATAGAAGTATAGCTCATCTATATATATATATATATATCTTGACAGCAGTGAAACAATCTAAACCTCATTATATTCTGCCTGTTTCTGTTCATTCATTGTGGATTCAGGGAATTCTTGACTCATAATTCAGATATGATGTCCTTTCCCTTCATTCACCTGTTTACGTATGTAGGTATTCTACACATAGAGAGGCATGTCTTCCCCAACACTAGAATGCTGCATGCCTATTTTTACATATGGGTTGACTACAGAACAAGTAGAAGATCAAAAAGCCATGTCTGTGACATGTCTGGGACAGGCAATATCATTGGCTAACCTACTCACACCCTCTAAGTTCACGTTTTGCATGAAATGGACTTCCATTTATCACTTACCTTTTCAGTCTCTGCATTAATGTTAAAATGTACTTGCCATCTGAAATACACATGGCCACTGTTAAAATTTATATAATATATAAAATTAATTTGCTAAAGTTCAAGTTACTTACTTCAAACAAAGATCGGGGCACACTCCTGCATGGATTCCTAGCACAGAATCTCAAGGCTCGACACAGGGTCCGCAAACTATATGAGAAACATACTGAAATGTGTAAACTGCTCTTCTATTCAAACTCATGTACAAATGTCTTTGAACCCACAAAGGTATAACAAATTAAGTGAATGAAGATTTTCCATTATGGTCAATACAAGGTTAAACCAAATGAAATTTAGCAAATGTGAATTACACAAAACTTGTATTTAGTATGGCAAAATTAACATCCCTATTTTTCAATAGTCCTCTTGCTTTACAATGCATTTGTGTCATATGTGGAAAGAGTCTTAATCTCAGTAAGATTACCTCACATTAAACCATCCACATCCTGAATGTTGGGCAAAGTCATCAACTTGTGCACTTAAAATAGAAAATCAGTTTCTCCTACACGGCCAGTTAACAATGTAAACAAGGATTTTGACTTGATCTGTTGTTTGCATCATGCGATGTTTCAACGTCTGAATGTACCATTCTTTACGCTGACGGCTGTAAAGTGCCTTGAAGGTTTCGGGCAACTTCAACATCATGAAGATGTTACACTTGCCTCACTTCCTTACACTGATACGCTCTATACAACTTCGATAATCCAGGACCACTAAACAGAGTCCACACATGACTTGTCAACTATATAAATAAAATTAGCTGACCATTCCAACTCCACAGCTGTGACACAAAACATAGGTCAATAATCACCTAACTCTGGATGTTACAACAGAACAGATTTACTGATGAAACCACATTTGTTGCTGGATGTTGCCAAATGGAAGTGGCATGAAAAGATTGATGGAATTCACAAATACATGAAATAGTGTCCGGGCGACTTGACATCGCCATGGGATGACCTCTCACACGGCAAGATGTTGAAGGACATTTTTTTGTTGCTTCTGACAACAGACAATACCACATACTCTCTCAAAAACTGAACTCAGAAGAAACTGTCCTAAAAGGGACAAATTTAACCACTACTATGCACTCCTACAAAGGACAGACTACAATCTACATTCTACTATTTCAACAGCCCAACTAAAATACTGACTCTGAAGAAAAAAACTTGCGCGACTAAATTTCTGGAATCTACTCTCTTGCCCGTCAATTCTCTCTCATCTGTCTATTTTCTCTGTGCATCTCTTCCAAATTCGTTCACTCATTCATTCATTCATTTGTATGTCCCTTGCGGAACTTTGCCTCCCTAACAGCACTCCTGTAGGCCTCCTGGTTGTGAGCAAGATGGCCTGCTGCTGATGCATCCATTTGCAGATCATCAACGTTTAATGTGTCCAAAATATTTGTTTTCTTTGTTTAATCCTCTTTACTAGCCAGCTTTCTTCAATATTACGTTCTTGTAGTATGGATATATTTGTTCTTTTTTGTGTCCATGATATTTGAAGAACTCTTCTGTAGCATTTAAATTCAAAGGCATTTATGTGTTTCTCAGCTGTTTTGATAAGTGTCCAGGTGTCACAGGCATATGTTGCGATGGGAAAGATCTTATCTTATATCTTATATCCTTCCCATGCTGTTAAATGTCACATAGGGCTCACAAAGTAGTTCGCCAATTTTTCCTGTCTTCAGTGAGTCTTTCAACCTCATCAAAGGATTTTATGCCTGTTAATTTGGCCTCTCTTAACAATGTCCTCTTCAGAATTTCACGCGGTCTGCCTCTTTTTCTTCAGCCTGTTGTGTTCCACTTGATAGCTTGTTTTGGGATTCTCTGATCATTTCTTCTCATCAAGTGATCAACATATGTCCACCTGATGGGAAAGATGCATGCCCTTAAAAAATTAGTTTTTCCATTCTTTTTTGTGTTGTGGACAGTAATACTGTGTCATCAGCATATCTAATCTCTGGTATGACTTTCCATGTTGCTGTTTGGGTTTCATGGTATATTTCCAGAAGATATTTTACCACTGCTTTCCATCCAGGCAGTGACTGCACTAGTCAGTGATTGTAGCCATTATCTCTAATTGAGATCATCTGCCCACCATCACAGAATGGTGACCATAACCAACATTATCCATGGCCTACGTCACCTTGATCGGGGGGGGGGGCCCTGCTATACGGGTACTCCACCTTGCCCAAGGGTGTCCCGTAGACTGACAGAGGTAAGGAGGCGTCTTACTTCTTCTTTGATACGAGTACAAATGCTCGTATGTGCGAACTTTACAACGGATTTTCCCACTGCACCTGCCTATAAGTGTCCTTCTTCTTCTTCTTCTTCTTCGTTTGCATTGTCTGTCTATATCTGCAGTCCTGTCTCTTAGATAAATTTCACTGTTTTTTGTAACTCATGTATGGAACCGTAGAGCTTATCTTCTTTAGTGGTTTCACTGGGCCAGTAATTATTTCTCAGCGTCTCGTAGCTGATGCAGTTCTGGAGGATATGTTCCACAGTTTGGGGCACCTGGGCACATGTACATAGATTAGTAGTACCAACCTTAAACTTTGTATACATATGACTTCGGAGTCGGCTGTGTCCTGTTTGGAGACGGAAGATGGTGACTTGTTCCTTTCTGTTTAGCATGTGATAGTCATCATGTGGTGGTGTTTGTGGCTTCCTGTAGGTTTTTATCACGCTTTTCTTCGATTATAGGTGATTGGTATGTCTGGTTGCTCCATTTCAGTGCCCTCTTTGGCCAGATGGTCAGCTTTCTCATTGCCTGGTATCCCACAGTGGGAGGGAATCCATTGCAAAGTGACTCCATGTTGTAAGCCAATTTTTGACACGGCATCTTTAAGGTCTGGTAGTTTGTTGCACTGAAGAGCTTCCAGTACTGATCTCGCATCTGTGAGAATTACTACAGGACATGTATCAATTCTGGAGTCTGATAGTTTTTCAATTGCAGCAATAATTGCCCTAACTTCTGCATCAAAGTTGTTGCAGTATTTACCAGTGGGTATGGAAATCTTGTCAATGGTGTTGTTTGGATATTCAATATATGCACCTGCCCCTCCATTCTTTATGGCATTATGTGCAGATCCATCTGTATACACACGTATTTAGGTGTCACATGGATATTTGTCATCTAGAACACTAAGTGTGGCTGTTGATCTTACAAGACTGCTCTGCATCTCACCATTCTGCACACCTTTCACTTCAGTCTGAATAGTTATTTGTGCATAATCTGCTTCTTTCCATGGTGTATGCTCTGGTACAGATGATAATGGAGCGACTACAGTTGGAAGGTCAGGTATCAGCTTACGCATACGCTTGGCCTGATGAATGAAGCTGCTTCTTTTAAGCCATCCTAATGCCAAGTTATTGAATCTCTCCTTCAGGGGATGGCTTACAGAGCTAAGGAATTTTTCTCCCATGGTCATGACCTTTGTGTCTCTACGTTCCTTTAGCGGTTGAACACCAACTATTTTCTGCATTTCTATATAAGTATCCAAAATTAACTCTCTACAGGGGAGACTACTATTTTATTTATATCCAACCCAATTACCTATCCTATTCTATTACACACTTTCCATGAATGGTCATGTAAGCTTGTTATGTTTGTCTCCATAACCCAGCTGTAGGCTTGAGTCTTGCATATGCACTCATCACAACACACCTCAGATATTTCAAGGTTTATGTCATGTCCGAGAGATTCGGATCTTTGTGATCCAACCCAATTACGTATACTTCCTATTACACACTTTGGCAGACAAAAATTGGACAATAAAACACACTTCTTCCTTGAAGTACATCTGCAGCATCTTGACATGCACTATTCTTGGCTTGTTGCTTAGTGACAGTGGTGCTATCTGCTTACCGGCATCATTGACCTTGGTGCTAACAAGTGGTAATACTAAGGGACTTCTATCTATTCTTTCAGAAATTTTATTCACATTTTCCAACTTCCACCTGACTCACCCTCGTTCTAATAAAACTGTTACCTTGTTTACACATGCAGGACAAATTTCCCAGACAAAACATTCTGTTTTCACCTTCAAAAAATTTGGAGCTTGTGTAAAAATAAAAGTCAGAGAATCCAAAAACAAGCTATCAAGTGGAACACAACAGGCTGAAGAAAAAGAGGTCAACCACATGAAACTAAAGAGGACACTGTTAAGAGAGGCCAGTTCAGTGGGCATAAAATCCCTTGATGAGGGTGAAAAGTTCACCGAAAACAGGAAAACTTGGCGAACTACCATGCAAGCTATACATGACATTTAACTGCATGGGAAGGTTGTAAGATATAAGATGATTGAAGAAATATCCAAAATAATATTCACACCATATCTTACATCCTTCCCATGCCTTCAGACATGACACAGGGCTTGTAGTGTGTCTTGCTATGAGTATCTATTCTCAGTGAGATTCTCAGTCTCATAAAGGGATTTGATGACAATCATATTAGCCTCACACCATATACTGTAAGCATAAAAGAAGTCTCACAACTCACACCATATATTGTAAGCATAAAAGAAGTCTCACACTTCACACCATATATTGTAAGCATAAAAGAAGTCTCACACTTCACATCATATATTGCAAGCATAAAAGAAGTCTCATGCCTCATCCACCTTATATTTTCCATGTACATCTTTACACACATACATGTCTTTCCTATGAAGACAATGGACTTCTTCAGATCTGTGTATGAATACTTTATGTGTGAAAACTTCCAAAATTAATGCTTCTGACTTTTAAAAAATTTTTCAAAATGTATTTACTTCAAATGAGAACTGTAACGAAACTGACAGTCATCACTGTTTTGGTTGCCAATATTTCCTACACAATGTGACAATTATGTATTACCTTCTGTAGGAGTTTGCCTACAGTTGCTGCTGCAAATATGACTTCATAACATCTCACAATCTCAGTGCACAGGGATCAACTCAAATGAAGTGTGGATTACAAAACACAGTTTCAAGTCCCATAGTAGAACCAAGATGAGAGATTTCCAGTAGACTCCACCATAATGAGGAATACACAGGCAAAACAGCCTGTTTAAAGGAACACATTGAAAGAAGAAACAAGATCTTGACCAGCTCTGAAAAGATGGACCTGGTAACTGTGATGTATCCTCTGGGAATGGTCATCTTTTTTTGCTTCCTCACGCTAGGATGGCTTCTATTCACTCACACATATCTTATATCTTACTAAACATTTTCAAACATGAATTTAATTCACTTAGGATTGCACATGTACTATAATGCTCCAGCACTTACATACTAAACACTTTCAAAGATGAATTTAATTCACCCAAAACTGTACATCACTGCTCTATCATTTACATACTAAACACTTTCAACTATCACGAAAGAATAGGACAACGTACCTGAAATTAGGCTTGTGCCCAGTGCCATCTGTCAAACTATCTGAAGGGTCACTTTTAATGCCCAGGTAGAAGCTGACGATACCAGATACCTGCTTTGAGCTCAGGGACAGTCCTGGGAGATAGTCTCTGACAAGAGTTGACAAGTCCTTGGGACACTCCAACTCTTCAACGTAGAACTCTGTAAACCTGAAATTATTTTTTAAATAACACCCTTATTAAAACCTGAATTTGTCTTTTACGGAGAATTTTTGCTACATATCAACTAGGTAAGGAATGGCCAGAAGTAACAGGCCAAGGTCAGCTGTGAAAGGAGTATGTTTGGGCATTAAGCTTGACAATGAGATTATGAAAGAACAAAAGAAAATGCCCAGCAAACAAGTGTGCACATTATAATGAAAGAAAAAGTTCAAAGTTCAAAAATTCAGAATAAGGCTTAATTGCATTCAGGACAGCCACATATATTCTCCATCACATGCTGCAACATCCACCCAAGAGTATGTCCGCTAATAGTTCCCATCACGTGTTGGTTGTTTATGATGTGTTTTCTGCCACACAGTTCGGATATGCTGCCTGCACCTTTAATTTGTCCTAGCTCCAGCAGTCTCTTCACAGATACATTGTTCTTCCATTCCTGCTCTTCATTTTCCTGCAGTCTTTCCAACACAGCTTCAGCAATGTCACCCCTGCCCATTGTCAGCCTGCCATTTATTTTACCCTGTCCAGCAGGTCTATCTGCCACATCAATGCCATGTACTCCCACATGCCCTGGACAAGAAAGCTACATTAAGCTCATCACATCTGACTGGCTTAACAGATGAACCCATTCTTTTTGAAGCAATTTCTTCTCAATTTTACAAAGCACACTGTGAATCTGTCATACTGACACAATTAACCACATCATGGGCAACCAGCCACTCCACTGCCGCAAACACATCCTCAATTTCCATTTACATGCTTGATGTGGCCCCCAAACCCTGCACCACTACTCTTCCATTTCAGCAGACAACAAAACCGCCAAACACGTCTGCTGTTCCAAGTCAATGAGCCATTTGTATATATTACCATGTCAGGAGACCCACAGTGATGCTGGATGAGATCCTGAACCCAAGTTCAACTGCTTCCTGTGCCCAATCTCAACATTCATGGCTCCTCTGTATAGTAACCCTTGTTAGCTGAGATCAGTCCTGTGCCCTTCTTTAGGCACTTCATCTAGATCGCAAACTGACTTTATTGCATACTCTCAGCCTTAGCCATCCAAGATCTGCCTCCCCTTTATCAACCCTAGCTCCTTATGATGAGGATGGTCCTTCATGACAGCAACCCTGGAATATGTCTTTACCTGAGAATACCCGTGTTTAGACCTCATGCTCAGCACATCAAGCAGAAAGTGCATGGCAACTGCCAGAGTATCCCTCGTTGCCTCATTCTGTATATGCTCAAATCTAAGACCATACTTCAATGGTGACAGCACCAGCATATGCATCAGCAGCTGTGGAAAGTTTGCTGCGGCTATTAACCTAACTACTCCTAATGCTTTCCTTGGTTTTTGTACTGCATTGTCCACATTGTGTGCAAAGGACAAGGCGTGATCAATTGTGATCCCTATATACCTCATGAAATGTGTTCTCCTAATATCTTGGCCCTGACACTTCACAATCAGAACTTCAGATCCTACAATTTCATTATTTAATGAGCACAACAGGATATTGACTTTTTCTTGGTTTATCACTGCACTGTTATCCTAACACCAATCTGTTATCTGATCCAGACTAAACTGGTGCAACGAAAACCACGGTGTCATGCAATCCGCTTTTGAGACCCACCAAGAATACAGGCTAAAGCCCTGCGATACTCTGAACCCCTTGTGGTCCTCTCGGGGATCTCGTGTGGTCCACACAGGGGACCACAGGACCTAACGAGGACCACAGGCGTAAATTCAGTAGGATCACAGTGCGGTTTTGGTGGTAGAAGCGAAGAAGAAGAAGTTATCTGATCCACCCTGTTCTGTACCCTCATGGCTAATTCATCAGAACAAAAAACATGAGTCATGAAGAACTCTGACAAAGGGTAGATATCCCACCGAACCCCCCCCCCAAAAAAAAACTAAGCACTTCCTCAAATTGTTCAACAATAAGCTAGTAAGCAAATCATCATACCCCAACATCTTACAGCTTGTGCATGGAAGATGATAAAATCCTACTTTAAGGACTGAGTTCTTGCCTAGACTTACCAGTCAGTCTTCAAGGAAACAGACAATGATGAATATGAGACACTCAGTGTTTCTAGATAAGACTCCAAGCTACCAAAAGATCCCTACATGCACATCTGCCAAAATCTAACACCAGAAACAAAGAGACCAACAGCTATACTTAACCTCTCCTTTCTCCAGTCATATTCCCTCCCTACAGCGACACCACAGGGCCTTCGCTGCACTATATTACAAGCTTTCTACCCCAACCACATTCATCTATTCCACCCACTCTTTTCTTGGCCTCACAGCCACTGTATCCCTCTTTCTTCCTTCCCCCTTTCCCCACACCTCTATGCAAGCCTTCATTTAAGCATTCACAATACTTCACCACGTGCATTCTGCATTGCTGCTTCTTGCAAGTCACAGCTAAGTGCTCCCTTCTTTTCTGTTATGTTTTCCACTCTTACTTATACTGGATTTATATTTTCTCTTCTTCTCCTATATCTTTGCCCTTTATGTTCCTGTATGATTAAGGTGTAAACCAAAGCATTACAACAATCTGCTTGCTGTATGATTAAGGTGTAAACCAAAGCATTACAACAATCTGCTTGTAAATTAATAAAGCTGTTTGCATTTTTTTTAACAGTCTCACATCAACAGCTTAAGTATCAGAGACCGATGAACAATATTCAATCTGCACAACTAGTGAGAAATGTCACACCTAAGCTAAATGTAATTTGTGATGAGATGGGGAATACTCTGACAGAGACAGAGGAAATTCTGGAAAGATGGAAGGAATATTGCAAAAGAATGTATGAAACAACCGACTGTGGAAGCAGAAATCAACAGTGTGAATTATTATTGGAGGAGAAAGAACCCGAGCCGACAATGGAAGAAGTTTTATGGGCAATAAAGAGTCTGAAAAATGGTAAATCACCAGGATGTGATGAGATAACCGCTGAATTTATTAAAGCAGGAGGAAAGGAGTGTGCAACAATCTATCATGCACTATGTAAAAAGATATGGCATTCAGGTATTTGGCCAAAAGAATGGAAAAGAACTGTATTCATACCACTGCCAAAAAAGGGTAACCTGAAATTATGCACCAACTACAGAACTGTTGCCCTGATTAGTCATGCCAGTAAAATTCTGTTAAAAATCATAATGGGTAGACTTCAAAAGAAAATAGAAGAAGAAGTCAATATGGTCCAAGCTGGCTTCAGGCAAGGAAGAGGATCAAGAGATCATATATTCAATCTAAGATTAATAATAGAGAAATGCAGGGAGTTTAATGTGAATCTATATTTATCCTTTATAGACTACTCAAAGGCATTTGATTGTGTACAACACCAGAAACTTTGGGAAATAATGGAAAAAATGGGATTTCCAACACATTTGATACAATTAACATCACTGCTGTATTTAGACCAACAAGCAGCAGTAAGAATAAATGGTGAAACAACAACTTGGTTTGACATAAAACAAGGGGTCCGTCAGGGGTGCATATTGTCACCCTACTTATTTAACTTGTATACTGAAAATATAATGAGGAATGTTAGAGAAGATGTAGACAAAGAATATTACGATGCCATAACAGTTGGAGGTTATGAAATACCAGAGATTAGATATGCTGATGACACAGTATTGCTGTCCACAACACAAGAAGGAATGGAAAAACTAATTATGTCAGTCCGCAAGAACAGCGAAGAGCAGAACCTCTATCTTAATGCAAAGAAAACTAAAGTGATGACAACTGACAAAACAGACAAGGCAACTGAAATATGTATCAGTGAGGAAAAACTGGAAGAAGTGGAGAGTTTTGAATATCTTGGATCACTACTAACTAATAATGGAGATACAATGCGGGAAATTAAAAGGAGGACATCTATTGCTCTTCAGAAAGTAAAACAAATAAAGAATCTGTGGAGAGGAGCAGACAGAAACACAAAAATAAGATTTTTAAGGGCATGCATCTTTCCCATCGCAACATATGCCTGTGAGACCTGGACACTTAACAAAACAGCTGAGAAGCACATAAATGCCTTTGAATGTAAATGCTATAGAAGAGTTCTCCAAATATCGTGGACACAAAAAAGAACAAATATATCTATACTACAAGAGCTTAATATTGAAGAAGGCTGGCTAGTAAAGAGGATTAAAGAGAGAAAACTTAAATATTTTGGCCACATTAAACGTCATGATACTTTAGAGAAGACCGTATTGGAAGGATACATAATGGGAAAAAGAAAAAGAGGAAGACCGAAACGAAGATGGCTGCAAGACATCGTTGATGATCTGGAAATGGATGCAGCAGCAGCAGGCCATCTTGCTCACAACCGAGAGGCCTACAGGAGTGCTGTTTGGGAGGCAAAGTTCCGCAAGGGACAAGCAAAGGAATGATGAATGATGACAACTAGTGTAGTGGTTAGGGCATTCGTCTAGCAACCAAATGGTCAAGGGTTCAAATCCCCAGATGAACGGGATTTTTTTCCCAACCAATACGAACCCCGGGGTCGACCCAGCCTCACAAAATGGGTACAAGAGAAAATCTGAGAAGGAACTGGCCACCCTACCTCATACGCTGATGGCCTAGCATAATGAGTTCTCTAACACTTCATCCCCTACAGTATTTGCTTTAGGACTATTTGTCTTTACACAGGACACACCACTCTCAATACACAATTACCTCAGCATATATACCATTCTCCATGAACTGTAACAGACAAGAACATGAAACTGTCAAGCACCACCTACTTGTCTGCAGTGTCATCAAAGTTCTTCAGAAACATCAATACTGCCAAACTCTTCTATCACATATTATAAAGAGATACAGAATAAATGAAACAAAGACCCCACACATTCCACTATCTGGCACAAGGCAAAAAAAAAAAAGGGACCAGGAAAGTCACAGACAAGGCAACTCCAATTAGTGCAAATGAACTTTACAAATGCCAAGCTTGGGGAGGAAAAAAAAAATACCTGTTTCTAATGCCAACTGGCAAATCCTTCTTGCCAACATCTGTTGCTGGATTCATGCAGGCAAAGAGTCGAAATTCAGGATGCCTTTTAATGGGCTCTGTGTCTCTAAATAAGGACACATTAAAGACCAACAAAGTTCAAATAATGGTACATATGGCATATCAAATTCTTCAACTAACTGTGGGCCGTTATGATGATCAAATAATTTTTCTTCAACTGACAATACTTAGAAATAAACTGCCTAGGTTTTATATTTTTTGCCCCTGTAACAAACACACATACATAATAAAACTATTGTATATAAGACGCATTAACCTAGTTTGTATCTATCCATCAGTCACAGCTGACAAGTACTATCTAGCTATATAATCTAGTAAGTTCTTTTAAACTCACATATACAGATGGTCCTTGACTTCTGATAGGTTCTGTTCTAACAGCCCTGACACAGCGCACAAGGGTGAGTATACGGTACTTTACCACCAATTGACAGACATGTTTTAGGACATAAAAATAAACTAGAGTAACCTTATAATTTGTACACAAACTTTAAAATAAGTAGTTTTTTATTAAATAATATATTTTTTAATATTTGTAAATTTACAATAATCAGTCAATGTTGGTTGGAAAAACAAATCGCTGCAAAAGTAGCATGTTGGAAAATGACAACTATATGTATCAGATTTCATTCTAATTTTTCAGTGATATACATACAAGATTCATTAGATTTGACAATCTGTACATTACATAGCTTTGGCTTAAGCAATACATACAAAATTAGCCAAAAGCTGTTATATAAAGATAAGGAATGTACACAAAGAGAAACATGTAAACCAGTAAAACATACCAAAAAAAAAAAAAAACAGCACAAAACAACATAATCTCTTCTTCTGCTTTCAATTTCGTATGCTCAGCTTTCTAAAAGGGTCACCCTCTATGAATCCTGCTATCAGCAGGAGGTCTTCATAGCAGCCCCATTCTTCTCCATGGTTTTCTCCATACCTGGGCTCTGGGGTCTCTGTATATAGTGCAGGTCTGAAGTAACTGCTCAGGAACCTACGAACTGTCTTGGCACATGCATCAGGGTGTTGGTGCAGTCTTTATCTTGTTGGAAGTGGGCATTTAGTCTGCAGTGTTCAGTATGTAGCCTGAAGATTGTGGTTTGTTATTTGTTTAGTCTTAGTATGGGGTCCTATGAGTATCTGCTTTTTTGTTCTGTCTCCAGGTGTTTTGGTATTTCCTTTCAACTAGTGTTGTCACTTCCTTCTGAGATATTAACATGCTGTAGAATGATATAACTGCATACAAGTCCAAACTTCAACTGTTTCCTTTGGGTTGCAAATTTTACTTCTGTGCAACAAAAGCAATCATCATCAGCATCATCAGGCGCTGTGCCGACTGGCGCTGGCTATTATGCTTCTCCAGAGTACCCAATCCATCATGCAGGCCATCAGTTCAGTTGGTGATCTCCTCTCACAGCATCCTGTCAGACTGTCCAGTATCATTTCTCTTGGTCTTCCTCTTGATCTTCTTCCTTCTATTTTTCCTGTTGTTATAATATTTTCAATGCCCCCTCTTCTCATAACAAAAGCAATGGTAATCTTGAATGAAAAGCTCTACGATGTGTGAGAGGTGGGTTACAAAGGCTTGCCTGAAGCATCAAGTGGATCCAAGAACTAATAAAAGGCATGACGTTCAGTAAGAGGTGGCTTGCTTCAAGCATCAAGTAGATCCAAGAACTAGGTCCATCAACAGACACCACCACCATGGGAACCAGATCAGGAAGCCAGACCATGAGAGTTTTGATCAGCCTTGGACTACAGCACCATTACTCTAGGCTGTCCCTTTTGTTTCAGCCTCAGACTGACTTTCCTGACAACAGCACCATTAGTCTAGGCTGTCCCTTTTGTTTCAGCCTCAGACTGACTTTCCTGACAACAGCACCATTAGTCTAGGCTGTCCCTTTTGTTCCAGCCTCAGACTGATTTTCCTGACAACAGCATCATTCCTATAGGCTGCCCCTTTTGCTTCAGCCTCAGACTGAGTTTCCTGACAACAGCACCATTACTCTAGGCTGTCCCTTTTGTTTCAGCCTCAGACTGATTTTCCTGACAACAGCATCATTCCTATAGGCTGTCCCTTTTGCTTCAGCCTCAGACTGATTTTCCTGACAACAGCATCATTCCTATAGGCTGTCCCTTTTGCTTCAGCCTCAGACTGATTTTCCTGACAACAGCATCATTCCTATAGGCTGTCCCTTTTGCTTCAGCCTCAGACTGACTTTCCTGACAAATGCACCATTCCTATAGACTAGCACCTCTGTTTCATCCTTGGATTGCCTCTCATAACAGCACCATTCCTCTTGGATGAAACTTCTACTTCAACCATGGATTGCCCTTCCTGAAACCAGAACCAATCCTCCAGGCTGGCACCACTGTTTCCAATGTACTTACAGCAACAAGCTTCATAAACCAAATGCACTTACCCTCTCTCTGTCAGTACAACTGACCCAGATGCACTCTCCAGGAGTCCACTCAGGCACTCAAGTGTTTCAGCCGTGGCCAGATTAATCTCATCAAGAAGGACCCAGTCTCCATTCTTCAATGCCTTCACCAATGTACCCTAACAAAATTTTTTTTTCAAAAGACTCACTTTTTCACACAGTCTGAGATAATGAAATAACACTTTTTAATCTTTTTCAACAATTTACAAGACAAACCAGGTCTGACATTCCAAAGTTTGTCTGATAAGCAATTCACATTAAAATGAAATTTTATTATTAATTATATAGATGAAAAAAAAAATGCAAGTTAATTAAAAGCTTATTTATGAAGCTAGATCTTTTTTTACTTTCACATTACATCTGAGAGGGAAAAAAAGATGAAAAAAATCCAGGTAAATAAAATAAGAGAGTCATCAATAAACTTTGATTCTACAACAAATTTTCACTGTTTAAAAACAGATAAGAAAAAATTGTGAAGAAACATGAGACTCATACCTAGAGCACTTCTTGTGATTTCTCTATTGTTGATGATCAACTCAAAGGTTTTTTAATCACAAAACAATATTACAGTTAATGCTAAACTAAAGACAAAACTTATAACAAGATAACGAGCATTTTTATGTGAAGAAGACAATTCTGTGGGCATCTGTTATGACTAATAATAAAATAATTTTTCTTGTCAAATACAACAGAATCTATGAACTGAGCAGCTTGGCTGTTACCTCAATGAAAGAGAATGCCAGAATGTTCTCCATTTCTCGTATCAGAACTCTAAGTTCATGAATTCGCTTTGAAACTTTCATCCATCGATCTAGTTGTGTTGTTCCTGGAAATATGTCAACAACATTTACAGCAATCATGCACACAGATAAACAGTGTTCACAGAATAAAATTGTTCAACAGAACATTATTACTCTCTGCCAAAATAAGGAGAAACAGGAGTGAATTACTGTAATGCTCCAGTAACATTTCCTTATTCAAAACTAAAGCAGCTGTATGAAAAACTTCATCTTAAATACATCACATATTAAAACTAAAGGAGCTGTAAGAAAAACCTCACCCTAAATACATCACATATTAAAACTAAAGGAGCTGTAAGAAAAATGTCACCCTAAACACATATATTAAAACTAGCTACAATTCATGAAATGTGAAGGCCAACAAAATCCTTAAAAGCAGTCACAACTGCCAGAAGCCTGCATAACACATTCCTGGGGGAAATCCACCACAGTGTAATAAGTTTTCCCTCATTCAAAACATACCAGAAAAGTTAAGTCAAAGCTTGACCAACATTCACAAACATCAATGACTACACATGCTACTTCATATTCTAAACACTGGGTTGTAAAGTAAGAAACTAGCTGGATAAGACCAAGACATGACAGTTTATTTATCTTCTTCTTCTTCTTCAAACAGTTTCAGATGACAACATGTATACTTCTGAAGTAGCTGGTGGTCATCTGGAGAGCATGGACACCCTCATACAGTTTTGTTTGGGACTGGTCTGGTCATTGGCCACGTTTGTCTTCTATATTCTTCATATATCAGGCACTCCTGCAGTATGTGGTCCGCTGTCATTTTATTGGTATCACAGGCACATTCATCAGTTGATCCTATCTTGAATCTGTTGTACAGCTGGTATCTTAGCCTGTTGTGCCCAGTATATAGCTATATGAAGATGACTTGTTCTTCTCTGTATAGCTGGCAGCAGGCATTGTTTCTTTGGTGGGCTGGGGACTTCTTTCTCCCACTTGTTCTTGTAGCTGAAATTTATCAGCACTTTGGCCTCCTCAAATGACATGTGGAATTTATTTAGCAATATGGGGCAAGTATGCATCAGCTCCTATGCTAAGGATGGTGAACATTGCTGAGGCAAGACTCATTTTCTTGAAGTGCTCTGTGTCACTGCAGCCTGAAAAATGAGGTAAGGATTGATGTGGTCCTTGTAGCAGCAGTATGAGAAGCCTGTCACTGCAGCATATTAATGTTGGGAGGCCATTAATCATTCTCTTGCGTCCATGCCAGGATATGAGGAACTATATGACAGTTGACTATCATCGTTATTTATTATCATACTCTTCATCACTGGTCAGAATAGCAAATCACTCAAATCTACATTTTAAATAAAAATTAAGTTATAATGTTTGACCTTTTATAAAACTATAAATAAAATAAAAAGTTATATGGCTTTGTTCTTTATCTGAGAGTTTGTAATTCTAAACCACAAGACAAGATAAATTTTGGCATATCCAGGCAAGACATTGCAGCCATGATATTTGATAACAAAAAACATTCATGTATAGTGGGGTGAATGTTGTTCAGTAGACCAAAAGTTAAATGTCACAATCTAAGAGCCAGTCAGTTCTCGTAATAAATGTTAATATTCTTACCAGCTTCAAATCTAACAAGTGCCTTCTTCACCGGAGTCTCCACCAAAGTGAGCAAATCATTCCATCTTTTCCTAGAGAACAGTGTCTGAAATTTAAAACATCCACATATTATTCACAATGAAAAATGAAACGGCTGAAAAGTTAAAACGCAACAACTGCAGCTATTACTGTGAACGTCATCAGTGAGCCCATATGTGACAGCTTCTTGTACATCATCAACCTATCTCTTTGCTCCAGCTGCCAATCTAGATTCCCTGTTTATCCAGCTTTTCTGTTTCTGCAATCATTTCAGACTGTATAAATTATGTTATATTTGTTATTTTTCTTTAATTCTCCTCCTTCTGCAGAATCAGGCTATAAACTGAAAGACTACCTTGATAGATAAGTTCCCCCCATTAAATTCCTATAGACTTAGTTTTCTAATTATCCCCTGATAGATTTACCCATTATATTCTCATATACTATCATCTCCTGATAGATTTACCCTGTTATCGCCTGACAGATAAATTTACATTACTGTTTCCTAACAGATAAATTTACCCTATTGTCTCTGATAGATGAATTTACCCCATTACCTCCTGATAAACAAATTTATAATTTTATCTCCTGATAAAACAAATTTACCCTATTATTTCCTGACAGATTTACCCTATTATCTCCTGACAGATAAATTTACCATATCTCCTGATAAACAGATCTATCATATTATAACCTGACAGATTTACCCTATTCAGTCATTTCAGAAAGTATGTCCCTGAGGAACTTTGCCTCATTAACAGCACTCCTGTAGGTCTTTCGCTTTTAAGAAAGATGCCCTGCTGCTGATGCATCCATTTGCAGATCATCAACGATGTCTTGCAGCCATCTTGGCCTTGGTCTTCCTCTTTTCCTTTTTCCCATTTGTACCCTCCCAAGATGGTCTTCTTTAGATTATCATGGCATTTAATGTGCCCAAAATAAAGTTTTCTCTCTTTAATCCTCTTTACTAGCCAGCCTTCTTCAATATTAAGTTCTTGTAGTATGGATATATTTGTTCTTTTTTGTGTCCATGATATTTGACGAACTTTTCTGTAGCATTTACATTCAAAGGCATTTATGTGTTTCTCAGTTTTTTTGTTAAGTCTCCAGGTCTCACAAGCATATGTTGCAATGGGAAAAATGCATGCCCTTAAAAATTTTATTTTTGTTGTTCTGTCTGTTCCTCTCCAGTTTCTTTAGCTGCTTTACTTTCTGAAGAGCGATAGATGTCCTTTTAATTTCCCTCACTGTATCTCCATTATTAGTTAGTAGTGATCCAAGATATTAAAATCTCTCCACTTCTTCCAATGTTTCCTCATTGATACATATTTCAGCTGCCTCATTTGTTTTGTCAGTTGTCATCAATTTAGTTTTCTTCGCATTAAGATAGAGGTTTTACTCTTCACTATTCTTACAGACTGACATAATTAGTTTTTCCATTCCTTTTTGTGTTGTGGACAGTAATACTGTGTAATCAGCATATTTAATCTCTGGTATTTCAAAACCTCCATCTGTTATGGCATCGTAATATTCTTTGTCTACATCTTCTCTAACATTCTTCATTATATTTTCAGTATACAAGTTAAATAAGTGCAATATGCACCCCTGACAGACCCCTTGTTTTATGTCAAACTAAGCTGTTATTTCACCATTTATTCTAACTGCTGCCTGTTGGTCTAGATACAGCAGTGATATTAATTGTATCAAATGTGTTGGAAATCCCATTTTCTCCATTACTTCCCAAAGTATCCTATTATCTCCTAATAAACAGTTTTATTCTATTATCTCCTAATAAACAGATTTACCCTATTCTCTCTTAATAGACAGATTTACCCTATTATCTCCTGCTATCTTCAACAATGTTATAAGAAATACTGAAAAGCTCATCATAAGATATGGCGCAGATTCAAAATTTATAAAGAAAGAAAGCACTATAAAGTTCCTAAAAGTGCAAATAAAATCTTCTGCAAGAGCAGAAAAAAAGACAAAGGACAGGCATTTATGGAAAACCCCTGCCCCATGTGCCCTTCGGCACTTAAGGTTCAGAGAGAGAGAGAGAGAGAGAGTCCTGCTTTTATGGTTAATAAATGATTTGAAAGATGAATTAATAAAGTTCTATGGCACAAAAAAAAACACCACAATTTTAACACTTATTTCACTAACCTGAACATGAGAAAGGAACTTTTCATTCTGGGTTCTCGAGAAAGTCTCACAGAATAGTGTTTCAAACTCCTCCCTCATGGGCATGATGACATACTTCAGATCTACAGGCTTGAAGCTGTGGGCAACACAAGACAAAAGTCATTTTAGACCAAAGCTTTATGGAAGAACTTCACTCTGGTGAATCATTAACAATACAGGACAGTGATCATTAACAGTACAGGACAGTAATCATTAACAATACCAGACAGTGATCATTAACAGTACAGGACAGTAATCATTAACAGTACCAGACAGTAATCATTAACAGTACAGGACAGTAATCATTAACAATACAGGACAGTAATCATTAACAGTACCAGACAGTAATCATTAACAGTACAGGACAGTAATCATTAACAATACCAGACAGTAATCATTAACAGTACAGGACAGTAATCATTAACAATACCAGACAGTAATCATTAACAGTACAGGACAGTAATCATTAACAATATCAGACAGTAATTATTAACAGTACAGGACAGTAATCATTAACAACACAGACTAATCATTAACAGTACAGGACAGTAATCATTAACAATACCAGACAGTAATCATTAACAGCACAGGACAGTAATCATTAACAATACCAGACAGTGATCAACAATACAGGACCATGATGCAACTTCTTGTAGCTAAGGTATGAAAGCTTTTAGCAGCTGATGTCATGGTGAAGAACTTGGTTTTATGCTATATTTGCTCAGTTTCAAAATATGTGCAGCACAGAAATTATAACTTCCTTCTGACACATTAATGAGGAGAGCAATGACTCTGTCCAATTTAGCAATCAGTGACTCATAAAAATCATTTTCACATCTTACAACTATAATTATCTGTTTTTTTCTTCTTCTAAGTAATCTATTACATAAAACTAATGTAACATAGCAAGACACACTGATTTAATGTGTTGATTTACATGTCAATAAGTTTGGACTATTAAACTGTCTTATTTATTTTAACTGTGTTTTCTATAATGCACAGAAATGCTGTCAGTAAACTGTTATCTAATACTGACTGTAATTTCTGTTTCAGTCAGAATACTTCTGCACAGAGAACAAACCTACTCTGCGTGAGGCTACGAGTTTCCCTGAAACTGGCAGAGTGAGGTTGTCAAGAAGGAACATGCTGGTGTCAGGGTTACAAATCACAGCTAATCAAGACCCTGTCCCACTTCTCCACTGGTACCCGTAGTAACAGGGCCAGCCTGGTTAAGCGGGGCAGGGAACACCGTAGTCCCCACATTGTGAAGTCCGTTAAAGAAGTTTTGCACACCCCCTACTTTTTCGTTCCACTAGAGACTGAAAAAAATAGCCTCCATGACCCACTTCCAGTCCGACACGACGTTGTGACTCAACATCTTCACTGTGACGGCTGCAAAGAACACCAGCTTGCAGTTCCGGGGAGATTGAAAATAAGACAAGAGGTGATCATTTCAGATTATAAGCAGTATAATATGTGCATTATATTTTGGATGCAGTTTTTTTGGGGTTTTTTTTTTTGTCTGTCCTAGTTCTTGTAATTCTGGAGACAGATTTCAACTGCCTATTTTTACTTTCCAACACCGTCCATTAATCTGGAGCTGCTGACGCTGTTCTGATGTCCATATAATAACAAAATATCAGGCCAAAGACTACGTGCCTCTCCAAGATTCTCCTTCATTCATGTGCACAGAAAAAAAAGGCATAACAAGAAGCATCATCTGCCAAGCTATACAACAGTCCTTTATAAGTAACACTAAGTAATTCTTAGGGAACTATCCAGCATATAAACCTGTTTAATAATACCAAATGTTATGTTAATTAACTGAGAACTACACTCTGAAACTTATGACAAAATGGATCCAAAAAATTCACAGAGGTGAAAATCTATTTAAGTAAAGAAGATTAAAGTGAGTGAGATACAGCATCTGACTGTAAGTTATAGAGCTGTTTCATTCTACTATTTGTCTTACATCTTGTAAGACATCCTTCCCGTGCCGTTAAACGTCACACAGGGCTTGCATGGTAGTTTGCCAAGTTTTCCTGTTTTTGGCAAGCTTTTCAACCTCATCAAAGAATGTTATGCCCACTAAATTGGCCTCTCTTAACAATGTTCTCTTTAAAGTTTCATGTGGTTGACCTCTTTTGTTTTCTTCGGCTTGTGCTCCACTTGATAACTTGTTTTGGGATTCTCTGATTGTTTCTGCTCAACACGTGGCCGACATATGTCCATCTTCTTTTTCTGATCACCCATGAGAAAGGTTGTTTGTTCATCTATCTTATCTCTGCATTGCTCTTGAATTCATTCAACTTTATACAGAGTATCTTCCTTAGGCATCTGTTTTCAAAAGAGTCTAATTTCTTTAGTTGTTTTCCAGCTTTCCCACGCATAAATAAGGGTAGATATTACATTTGAACTGAACTTGGTTTTTGTGCTTATAACTTTTGAATGCCATATGTTCTCAAAATTCTTGAAGGTCAATGCTACTTTTGCAATTCTAATTCTAACTTCCTTTCTGGTGTCTCTATCCTAGTCTATGTAACTGCCGAGGTAAGCAAATTGGTGTACTTCTTCAACAGCTGTTCCTTCTACATATATTTGTCCTTCATGGTTAATGAGAATTTTCATTATTTTTTTTTCCTTGTTAATTTCAAGCCCTAATTTACTAGCCAGTGAAGACTGGATATATGTTTTTTCTTGCATCAATTTCACATCGTCATTGATAAGAGTTATGTCATCTGCAAAATCAAGATCTTCTAGTTGTGTCCTATGTACCCAATCAATGCCCATTTTTACATATGCATCATTTTTTCATTATGAAATCTATGGCAATTCCAAAAAGCAAGGGAGATAGTATACATCCTTGTTTCACGCCTGTTTCAATCTGAAACCATTCGTTCATTCCTTCTTCTGTGGTTGACTGCGCAAACATATCCACTGTAGAGATCCTTAATGATGTTGACAATTTTAGATGGTATTCCATATATTCTTAAAATTCTCCACAATGAATGCTATCAAATGACTTTTTAAAGATATTTGTCTGTTTGCTGAATATTCTCTAGAGGCCAACAATAGCATCCTGCATGAGTCATCAGCTCCCATTATTCATTTTCACGGACACAGATGGCTAGACTACAACAAGAACAGCAACCCAGAGCTAGCCATGACACTTCAATATCTCCCTGAAACCGCGAGCTGGTGTTCTTTGCAGCCAGTGTGGTGAAGATGTTAACACACAGCATCGTGCTGGATTGGAAGCAGGTTTTGGCAGCTATCTTTTTTCAGCCCCTGGGTGGAACTAGCAAAGCAAGGAGTGTACAATACTTCTTTATCCGACTCCGTCACCATAAGAACTGCCCCAGACTAGGCTTGTTACTGGGAGTGCCACTGAAGAGGTGGGACAAGGTTTTGGTCAGTTATGGCTTGCCAACCTCAATACTCACATGTCAGCTACAGGTTGCAGACTGTCAAATCAGATGGCGTCACCAGCTCCTGATGCTTCTGTAAATAACCTATTGTCCCTCAGGCTACCAATGGTGTAGGGATCAAAGTATTCATGTGCATGGTGGAGCCTCATGAGAAGACTGTTTTCTATGTTCACTAAGTAAAGCCACCAAGGCCACTTCCTCGTTCAATTCTATTCATTTACTTCAAGATTTTCAATAACAGGCTGCAAAAGAAACCCCAGGCATACAGAGTAATCTCAACTAACCAACAACAGTTCATTTTCAAAACATTCAATTTTACCATAGGCAACAAGAATGACTCCTAACAAAGTGAATGACTTCTAAGAATAAGACAGACTCCAAAGCAGCAAAACCTACCCTCCTAAAAGATCTGTACTGTCACTCTGCTGATTCAGGTTGATCACATGCAACTTATGCCCTGTGCAAATAATACAAAACTGGCTTTAGCTCAGAATATAAACTACCTAAAATAAAGCAAAAAGTGAACTTCAAAACAAAAACAAACTGTGCAGATGTAATTAATACAACTATAAACCACAACTATAAAACGTAGTACAAGACAACTTTCTGGTCATGTTTCCCTAAATATGCATCATAACATAGTATGGTACTCTGAACGAACGTTCAGCTTGTACAGAAAAGCCTTTCAGATCAAATGCCATCTTTCCATAGTAAATAATGATCTCTCATATGCCACGTGGGATCTGCACACAGCGGCAGAATTGTAAGACTTGAATACAAAAACAGGAAAACATGGAATAAATCATGGATAACAAAACAATGAAAACTAATTAATCATGACTACTAAAAATTACTAATCAGCATGTTCCTGGTGAATGAATGAATGCTCTCTCTCCCTCTCTCAGAACCTTTAGGTGCCCAAGCCACAAGGAGCTTCTGCAAGGGTTTATCACAAATGCCTGTCCTTTGTGGGGTTTTTTTTCCCTGCTCTTACCCATGTAAGCCAAGTATTACTCAACATGAACGCCAGTTAAAAAAGAAACCTTCAGGGGATGCCATAAAATAATGAACCTCCAACAACATTTTTATCAGTCTAGTAACAAACATGCCTCAAACAAATGTACCAGCAAGTACTGTTAATTCCATTATTACAACTATAAATTTGCAATGGCTGCTAAATAAAAACCCATCAGGTTATCCTGACCTAAATAATGTGCCAAAAACTGGACGGTAGATGTTTTTCCTGTTCCTGTCTCTCCGCAGAGAAGCACTGGCTCATTCCTGCATACACAGACTGAAATCTTCTCAAGCAGCACCAGTGATGACCTTGTGTATGAAAATACTGGCGATGGTTTGCTGTTAGTGTAAAAAAAAAAAAAATTATAATTTGAAAATGTTATGGCTGCAGAAGTATAGGAAAAAAATTTTTTCTGATTTTACAAAAATACAAAATAATCATTTTATAACAGCTTTAACTCATCAGATGCCTCGGGTCACGTCTGCGACTCTTCTGGTATACCATTTCAGTGCCAGGAGTCACATTCGCAACCCATGTTTTGTTTCATTAAACACCAGTGTAAATTTTGACTGTAAATGTTTTCTTTGCGCATGTCCAGTGATCCTTCTTCATCCTCTTCGAAGCGTAGTTAGCAATGAGTGTGAAATTCAAAGTTTCACTAAAAATATTCAATTTTTTGGCGACTTAGGTAGGTATACGAACATGCCCTATGACCAGACAACTATTCTTGAATGTACCCCAAGTAAATCTAGACCTACTACACAGACCAGAGAAGTAGTTAGAAAGTTATTTCAGACATTATTTTTGTTAGCATACCACATATCATCACAAGACAAGATCATACAGATCTACAGGTATATCTAGACATCACCAATGGTTAGTAAGAAACAATCATGTTTTTTTTTTTGGTGCTAAAAATGTTCTCTTATTTTCACACCACTTCTTTTTTCCTAAAAAAAACTCTGCATTTATGGAATCTTTATACATTCACAGTTAATTTGGTGCATAATAAGTATACTTTTAACGTGGAAATAATGTTACATTCACTCTTTCAACAACACCCCAAAAATATCACAACAAGCGAACATTTTATTTGGCAGATAATAAAGGTAGATAGAGGTGTATGGTGTAGTTTTACAAAGTGACAGAGTGAGTAAAGTGAGAAAAAAACGAATAGAAAGTATGAGAATGTATAAATGAAAAACATACAATATCCAATATTTCGACGTGAGCCTTTTTCGAGGATTACATGCATAAACAAGACAAAAACGTATAACTAAATGAAGAACTTATCTTAATATGGCCTCTTCCAGAAGCAGGAAACAGAGAAATGCGTGTCCACTAGAAGACGCATAGAGACCACGCGGAGCCACACAAAGGATAAGCCGATAGAGCCAATCGTAAAGAAGAGGTGGAGAGAGAGGAGGAAAACAAGTGGTTGGGGGGAGGGGGGAAGGGCAATAGAAACATGACAGTCACTAGAGGAGAAGGTGGGGGGGGGGGTGGAGAAGAGAAGAGATAATGAATGAAGAACATAAACACCTGCAGGGAGAAAATGTGAAACTGGTGAATAGGACAAGCCCCTATAAAAACCAATATGTTGCCAGAGAAGAAAAGAGGGTGGCGATAGGGAGGGGTAGCTAGGAGAAAGAAAGTAGAATTTAAAAAAAAAGGGGGGGGGGGACCTAAAGAAGTTACAGAAAGCTGAAGACACTGTCAATTCCAGCTGGGTGGAGACAGCCAGCCTGGAAAATAAGGCACTGTTCTAGGACCCTTCGAGATCGCACATCAGCAGAACAAGAGCAGATCGCATTATCAGAAATGTCATGTTTTCCCATGTGATTGCTAAGGCAAAAATGTTTGGCCACAGGTGTCCAGGCCCTCTTAGAAATATCATAAAGATGTTGGCAAAAATGATCTTCTAAGCGTAAACCGGTCTCCCCTATGTACTTCATACCACAAGTTGGCACAAACAGAAGGTCCGTATTTTTGCCTGAGGCATCCGATGAGTTAAAAAAAAAAAATCAATATTATTAGTTTATAAATGTATCAACAACTACATGAATAATTAACTAAAACATGTGGCCATTTATGAGGATACTACATTCACTTTTCTCCTGAAAAGAAAAATGCATTTCATTATGTAAATGCAACATGGGTCAACAGATATACTCACTGGACTTGTCATTTACCACCACCATCATCATCCTATGCCATTTCCACACTGGAGGTTGGTTGCTATTAATTCCCAGATCAGTCTTTTGCATCACAATACAACTCAACAGACTTTCCTATCTAACTCATCTTACTGCCCACCTATCAGAGCTGTCATCTTCTTGCTCTTTAACCCCTGAATACCCCGCCAATGTGATTTTCAATATACTAGCAAATGTCTCTAGGTTTCAACATTTTAACTTTCATGCTTCTCATTATTTCTCTTTTTGATTTTGCCCTTTCAAGTTTCACTCTTCTCTCTTGTCTTTGAAATGTACAACTTTCATCACATGACAACATATATATATAAATTCTTTCACTGGTCAAGCCTTTCAGGACTCCAGCTTTTATGTATCCTTACACAGTATCACATGATGATAAACACTGAAGAGATTTTAAGCAACTATCAAAATACATAACTGGCACACTGCACTTCTTTTTCCTCGATCAGCTTCAGACTTATATACTTCCGAAGTAACTGGTGGCCATTTGGAGGGTGTGAACACCCCCATGCAGTTTGTTCTGGACTGGGATGGTAGTTGGCCATATCTGCCTCCTCCCTTGTTGCTCATATATTGGGCACAATCGTAGAATGTGGTCTTCTGTCATCTTATTTGTGGCACATACACATTCATCAGTTGATCCTGTCTTGAATTTGTTGTACAGATGATATCTCAGCCTGCTGTGCCCAATACATAGCCCTAGGATGATGACTTGTGCACACTGCACAATGCTGGGTTGCTTTTTCTAACAACAAATGTGAACGATCACAATTTTCTTACTTTGAAAGGCTGACAAAAGTCTGGTCTCTCCTTGGCAATTTCACTCTGCCAATTTCAAGAAAACTCGTAGCCTCATGCAGAGTAGGTTTGTGTTCTGTGCAGAAGTATTTTGACTGAAACAGAAATTACAGTCAATGTTAGATAACAGTTTACTTACAACATTTCTGTGCAATATAGAAAACACAGTTAAAATAAATAAGACACTTAGACAATTTAATAGTACAAACCTAATGACATATAAATCAACACATTAAACTAATGTGTCTTGCTATGTTACATTAGTTTTATGTGATTTTTTTACACCCTTCCCATGCCACTAAACGTCACATAGGGCCCGCATGGTAGTTCGCCAAGATTTCATGTCTTCTGCGAGTTTTTCAATCTCATCAAGGTATGTTATGCCCACCGAACTGGCCTCTCTTAACATTGTCCTCTTTAGAGTTTCACCTGGTCGACCTTATTTTCTTCGGCCTGTTTCATTCCACTTGATAGCTTGTTTGGGGTTCCTCTGGTTGCTTCTTCTCATCACATGACTGACATATGTCCATCTTCTTTTTCTGATAACCCATGAGACAGGTTGTTGTTTGCTTATCTGTCTTATCTCTGCATTGTTCTTGAATTCGTTCCACTTTATATCGAGAATTCTCCTTAGGCATTTGTGCATATTACTTATGTGATAGATTACTTTTAAAAAAATAATAATAATAGTTGCAAGATGTGAAAATGATTTTTATACAGCTATAAAACATGATATAAAGCCGACAAAAATTTAAGATTAATTTAAAATTTAAAGTGTGATAAATACTGTTACATGTTGGTGTATACAGGCTGATGAACCACAGCTGGTCGATTCTCTTAACTGCACTGCATCCTGAGAGTAGACTAGGTCACACAAAACCATAGTGAAACAGAGGCAGGGAATGACATGGTCCATGACACAGGTGAACTTACTTAGAAACTCAGCACTGCAGCTTACTGAGAAGGTACTGTCCTGCCTTACCGCCCAACCATCCATCCATATTCTTGGTCATAAGATAGGCAAATGCTGACCAGTATGTCTTGTAGCATCTTGCAGGGCAGCAACAAATTCTCTCCACTTTTCACGGTCTGCAGCCAGCCTTTGTATTATGCCTCACTTGTGCTTTATGCTACTCATTTCGTTTTTGCAGTTCTCCACCAGGTAGCCTTTGGCCGGCCTATCTTTCTTAATACAGGTGTCCATCTCATGGCTGTTTTAGCAACATTGCAGGGGTCCTTTCAGAGAAAATGACCAGTCTAGCTGGAATATACTCCACTCCATGGTAGATTTACCATACAAAATGTTTTACTGCAGTATCTTATGCACACATTTTGCATGGCTCTTTTAATGATTTTGCTGGGATCACTTCTGAAACCATGACTAATCCATTTCCAGTGGGTTTTTTTTTTGGGGGGGGGGGGGGGAATGTGCTATTATAGCACGCATGTCTTTTTGTTCACATTGCACCTTCCTGTGATTGTCCCACAACACAAAGCAAATCCTATCAGTCTACCATCACTGCCATAATTGGTCAGACATACAAAAGCTTGCTTGCTCCCCTGACAACAATCTACAATAAACTCCCAAGCCCTGACACCGACCCTGTCTCCACTGATGTTTAATTTCACTCCCATAGCTGAAGCAAGTGCAAGCCTCACAGACTGCTTGGCTGCGCAGCTCACAAAACAGTCCACAGCCTCCAGAAAGACTCTCAGCCCCTGAGATGACTCTCTGTGATCAAAGTCTACACTGGAGCGACTACACCATGTCATCAAGTCCCTGAGAAACAAGCATAAATGTGTGAGATATGTATGAATATAACCGCTTAGAATTTCGTCTAATATCTTTATTTTAACACTTTAGCTCTAAACTCCTACAGAAACATATTAACATTAATTAACCCTTTGGCTTTCCACTAAATTAAAAACAAACAATTCACCATATTTCAAATTTACTCCATTCATAATCCAAGTATAAATTTTAAAACATAAAATCTGCAAGTAAAAAAAAAAACTACTTTCTGTGACTTGGATGTCAGTCATCAGTTTCACAAGTTTTCATTTTTTTCCACTTGGATAGTTAAGTAAAACATACAAATACCATTTACTATACAATTATTTTCATTTTCAAAATACACTGAGCAAATCACACCAACAAACTTATACTGATGTACAGTGGGGAATTTTTCTAGTACACATCAAAAGGGCCCCGGGATTGACCCAGCCTCTAAAAATGGATATCAGAGAAATCTGGAAAAGGTAAAGTGGCCAGGCATGATACTGACCACATCACACTTTCATGTGCCGAAGGTCATGGAAAATATGTGCCTAACACTGTATTCCCCAATATGCCTTAATGGCTTGGAAACGGGAATTTTACCTTTTTTTTTTTTTTTTTAAACAGAAAGGTAGAGGTAAAATCCCTTTTCCATGCCATTAAGTCAAGTTGGGGATACAGAATTAGGCCTGCATTTCCAAGACCTTTTGGCGCAGGAATGCCTGGCCACATTTACCTTTCCAGATTTCTCTGGCACCCGTTTTTTGAGAGAGGATCCTGGGGCTTTTTTAAAGTACAGAAAGCCCAGGATAAACTTTAACTGTGCAAATAACCTTGTAGAGATCTGTCTTCCTCCTAAGGAAAGAAATTTTCCATAGGTATCAGACTCCATCTGTTGCCCTGGATCATGTCTGCCTGCAGACAGCATAAAGTAGATATCCAGCAGTTTCTCTGACACAGGTGTTAGGACCGGAAACTTCACTTCTATAACCTGTTGATAGACAGAAAATAAATGGCTAGAACCTTCACAACTACAACAAGTTGATAAATGACTGGAAATTTCACATCTATGAACGGATAAATACTTCATCTACTTACGCACATTGGCAATGATGCACTGTACCCTGATTTTTGCTATGCGCCTTTTGGCTGGGCACTTCCGACTTCAGCAACTTTCTTTGCTAGGGCAGACTGTGGTCTTGCTCGGACTGCCATGAAGACAGTGGTGTAGGCTGGCCTGGCCAAAACTTTGTTTTCCAACCTCTGGTGGCTTTACTTAAGCCCCTTTTCCATGTCAGATCCAGCATGCAATGCTGGCTGGCCAGACAGCTTTGAGACAGTTCCACATAGATACTCTGACTTTGGGATAAGGAATTCAACGAGTGCCTCAACGATATCCATTCTCCGCCACCTATAGTCTGCTGGCTCTGTTTTGTTTACATCATTCTGACAGCCATAGTTGTAAAGACATATAGGCGTGTCACATCCTGGATTCATTGGTTTCACTCCAGATTTTCCTCATCCCCGCCGGCAATCTCCATGTCCCCATCCATTCAACAACCTGACATTACATTTTACAAATATAACAATTACAATTAGTGTTTATTGCTACAGGTTTCTGGACTACAGAAGTAGATCAGAGTTTTTAAGCAAACAGATCTACGTTCCCTGTCTCACAAAGACTATGTTAAGATTGACAGTTGTTCCCAGGGAGGGGATAAATACAAAATAAATGCCTTGAAGCTTCTCATTTATAACTGGCTGATAAATATGAAGTAAACAGATGGAAACTTCAAATCTAAGACTGGCTAATTAATATGAAATGACTAGGAACTCCTGATTTATGACCAGCTGATCTGTCTGGATTAAAGCCATATGCTCCACCAATAACAGAGATAAGCCAATTTCTATCCTGCTAGTCAACCAGTTTACCAGAAGCATCACTTGGAAGTGGATGAAGCACTGTAATGTCATCAGTTTTGATTCTCTGTCCTTGATGTTCATGCCAGTTCTCTAACATAGTCAGCCTTGTTCTTCAAGGCTAAGATGTAAGTAAATGTATGTAAAATTTCCATTTCTGTGCTATTAAAGCATATTGTGGATATAGTGTTAGGCTCATATTTCCAAGACCTTCAGCACATCAAAATGTGATATTTCTGGCTCCAATTACCTTCTCAGATTTCTCTGCTGCCCGCCATTTTTAGTGGCTGGGCGTACCTGGGGCTTTTTAGTGTGGTGGTACCAGGAAAAAAAATCCAGCCTGCCAGGACCTGAACCCTGTACCACCAGATTAGTAAACCGAGCACCTAACCCCTCAGCTAACCAGGCCATTTGGTTAAAGATGTGGACCACATCAGATATACAGAGATGCATTAAATTATTAAAGAAAATATTCCCTCCCTCTCTTACTTGTTTAAGTTCAGCTCTGGACAATGGTTCAACATTGATAACTGTACACAGCTTCTCTAACAGTGCTGAGTTCCCTCCATGCATGTGATGCAAGCCATCAGCGGAGCTTAACAGTCTACATGGGGGGAGAAAGAAAGCAAAATCCGTATAAAATTTCATTCAGAATGTTCTAAAGACAAAAATACAGAAACATTTTATCCTAAGATCTGAACTGGTGTAAATGAACCACTGTTGACCTTAAACTGCATTAACAATTTTTACCACAACCAAACTGTGAATGTACTTCATCTCTGTTTTCATTTAAAAAAAAAAAAAAAAAATCTCCAAAGCAAAACTGATGCATACATAAGAACTACAATGGGCTCCACAAAGAAGCAAGTATTTTTTTTTCAACCTCTTTCAGTCCTTAACATTTAAACTTACAGCTTTATAATCCAATTCAGCCAGCAGATTTTTTTTCATATAGTTTACTTCCCACAATGTAGTGTATCAAACATAGTAGAAGACATTCTGCTAAATGTCAAAATGTAATTTATCTTCATGACTAAGCGAATGAGAAATGAAGCTAGAGATAAAGCACTGAATTTTTTAAAAATGTTATCAGCAAAACAAAAGAACTGCTTCATTCTATGATGTTAGCATATAGTAAAAGATGCCATGATCAAGAACTGCTTTAACAGTACAAAGCAAATGCACTGGATAACCATAAACTTTGGATTCTCATCACAGAATCTCTCTTCTCACAACATTTATGAACAGCTTATATACTTTCTACACAGAAATTCTGAGGTTTCATTTTCATGTTCTACTTTACAGTGGCCTTGAGTTGGAAGGACAAAAAAGGTCACAGAATTCCACACAAACTCTCAAAACGTTACTAACAAGTTTTCAGCAATCAAAAGATTTACAGAAACATCAAAAGTAAACAAAAGAACCAAAATCTCTCACCTCTGTGTCATAAACAGTTGAAAGCCTGGAGCTGCCCTGATTTCATCACCATGACCTGGCACTAGCAGAGTTCTAGTTTCTGCTAGTGCCACTAACAAAGAAAGGACATCCATGGGTGCCGTGTCCACATCCTCCAGTAGGACCCAACTGCCTTTGGAAACTGCCTGAGTAAGAACACCAGCTCTCCAGACAAATTCACCTGGAACCTCTGTACTGCAGTAAGTTCCCATGAGAGCCTAGAGTGAAAAGCCATATTGTAAAAAATGCAATTCAACTGAAAGGAAAAAGTTCCTGTGGGTAGCATTTGTATGTTTTTTTTTTTTAAATTGTCAAAGAATTCTTACCATAGATTAAGTTTTAGAAACTACACTTCATATGTGCCTTGTCTTGTTTTGTCGCCTTCCTTGTATACACCTCATGTTGTAGGGACAAATAGACATCTTCACAAGTTGCAGCGGTCTGCTTCATATAATGGAATGTTTAATGCTTATGCTTCTGTAATTTCCTCTCTCATCTCTTGTGTGGGCATCGTCTTCCCATTACCATCAAATCTTTTTTGTGGTATATTGTCTGGTGGTGGTCATGTAACATGGCCAAACCACTTGACTTGTTGTTTCTGGATGCAGTGCAGTATTGGTGTTACTTCAACCTTTGTCCTGACAGTGTCTTATTTGGTCTCTTCTTGTCACATTTAGAATTCTCCTTATACATCTCATTTCCGTCATGATGATTTTTCTTTTGTATCTGGCTGTTAGTGTTCATGTCCGACTTTGTGTATCCTGACCAAAGGCTAGAGTTTGAAGAAATAATTAGGATTGTCAATCTTGAAGCAATGCTAAAGGCCATCACATTTGAAGCAAAGCTCAGGGCAAATGAACCTGCCAAGAAGCAAGCAGCACCAATTCCAAGAATAAGTACACAGTTCAAGCCTGCCGGACTCCACATTTCAAAATTTTCACCACGGCAGTGGCTGTACCAAGTACAAAACTCAAAATGACAATGTCGTAAAATCAGTCTGAGAGTTTTCTGATAAGCACTTTTATAACTGCTTGCCAAAACCACAATGACTACACTGAACAAAGAAAAACAGTACATATTTAACAGAAGCAGCAACTATCTAAAAAGATTCACCAGCCTTACTTTACTATCTGTTTGATCTCCCAACTGTATCTTCATTATCTGAGGAGAACTGTGTCTACCAGTCAGGCTTGCCAGGTGTTGAACCAGACTTGTCTTTCCACAGCCAACTGGACCTTGCAACATCACAGGTCTTGAGCAGGACACAGCTAGGGCCAGGCTGCGCAAATGCTGCTGTGTTGATGCGACTAATACAAGTGGACTGAAAGGCTGTCCAAACATGAAAAAAAAATTTTTTTTTAATAAAATTATAACTAACAATCATTTCTTAAATAAAATTACAACTAACAATCATTTCTTAAATAAAATTATAACTAACAATCATTTCTTAAATAAAATTACAACTAACAATCATTTCTTAAATAAAATTATAACTAACAATCATATCTTAAAAAAAATTAAAACAAACATTTCTTAAATAAACAACTGTTTTGCTGATAAACTGAAAACTTAAAACTGTACCGCTACACCAGTCAGTCTTTGTTTCCTGGATCAATGTTTTGGTTGCAAAGATATTGTATGTGTGATAATCTAATAATTACCTGTCATAATCTAATACTATAGTTTTCTTTGTCTGTGCATGCCTCTACACCTCTGCATCAATTTAATACTGCCATATGTGAAACTGAATTTTTTTTTATTCTGTTAGGAGAGAGATTGATTGATCTTTATTTCAAAATGGTTAAGAACTGGGGACGCAGGCCCGTCTGACATTCTGCCCTTTATCATACATCTTTCACTATATTCCAGACATTCTACAAATATGCTGTTCATATAACAAACATAACTAACATTGAAGCTGAGAGATATAAAATAAAATGTAACATTTTCTTTTCGCTCTTATCCATTCACTCAGTACAGAAGTAACTACATACATATATAAATGACTATCTACCATACAAAAATTTCAGGACTATTCAGAATAAACAATTAAAACTGTATCCAGTTTCTGTAAGAGCAGTTTAAGATAACTTTTAAGTTATATGATCCATGGAGGCATGTAGTCGACATCAAACAGATAATGGGAAAGTTTGTAGTTGTAGGAAGGAGCATAATTTATATTTTTTATACAGGATGGGAGGGTATTCCCATATGAGAGAGAGTGTGTTTTTGTTTTGTTTTTGTGCGTGTGTGTGGCGGGAGTGTGGAATGTCTGTTCAGTTTTTAGAGAAAATGGAAAAGTTTGAGAGAGGATAGCTTCCTGAAAAATGTAATGAAATAAATTTTACAGCATGCCTTCCTTTCATAACTTACTTTTAAAGGTTACTGCAACTAGTGCAGACACAGTATGCTAGGAATGCAGGTTAAAAAGGAAATGACTCAATACCCTGACCTTAACCTACAAAAAAAAAAAAAAAAGGAAAAATACTACTACTACTAACAATAATAATATGTTCATAATGCTGTGTTGCAGTGTCAGAAGGTTGTAATTTTTCACCCGTTTTAAAAAAAAAAAAATATGCTAAAAACAGACATCACATCATTTCCTACAGAAGCATCATGGTCAAAATTTTTTTTTAATTACAAAAAAATGTTCATGCGTCACTGATAGTTTCTGGTATGTTAGATTTAAAGCAAAAGAAAAAAAGTTAGCCATAAATCTGGAATATACACACACAAATCTATTAAAGAACTGAAAAAAAAACTAAAATACAAGACTGTCTCATCACTTTACCTCAGCTTCATGCTGTGAACAACATTCCACCTTTGGCAGCAGAACACCCATCACACTGACCACATCAGAGCTGAGGTCCCCTGATGTAACAGCCTGGAGTGTGTGTGATTGACTAGACTCTATGCTCTCAACTTCCAGCACCCCTTTTGCCCTGTGCAATCTCTCCTGCACAGCAAGCATCTCTCTGTCAATCCTAGCGAATGAAACAAGCAAAAAAGGCAAAGGAATGTATAAGCAGAAAATTGTAATGGTAGCTGATCATGTGAAAAAGGGTTCAAGAAGCTTTCAAGTCAATGAGAAACATCTCGTGCAATACATCTCTGAACATCAGAAAGTTCTACATTTAGTCTATTTAATCTATGGAAGTGAGTCATGGACAATCAACATATTGATGCAAAGATTACCAGAGACAACAAGAGATATGGTTTCTTACATGAATGTTCAGAGTACCAGGGACAGCTAAGATGACAAACGGGGAAACATAAAGCAAAAAGGAACTTAATTAAATTCATAAGAAAACAATGACATTCACTGGATATGTTAGAAGATGAGGGCATGAAAACGTCATAACAACAGGGAAGATAAATGGGAAGAGATGCAAGAGAAGACCAAGAAAAAAAAAACTAATAATCATGGATAGTCTAACATGACGGCACAGTAAAAAGTCACCAACTGCGCCGTTGGTAAATATGAAGCAGAGGGTGTGCAATACTTCTTTAGAAGGCTCCACCACCATGGGGACATATGGCGACCCCCAATCCCGTTAGTCAGGCTAGGCCTGTTACTGGGAATGCACAGAAGTAAGACAGTGTCTTGGTCAATATGGTTTGTGAGCACTGATGGAATGGGTTGGCGACTGCCAAACTGGACAGCAACTACACCCCTCTAAAACTACTCCAAAAAAACTGAAGATGAACAGTCTCCCTCTCCACAATTTTCACATCAGTTTGCTCCCTTATTCTTCTCAAAACACAAATGGAGATCAATATATTCACAAGAAAAAAATCAAATCTGATCAATGGAACAAATGAACACAAACCTTATGTTAAACAGTCTCTGCTCCTCTGCTGTAAAGTACTTCTTTAAAAATGCTGATGTCTCACATTCAGACATGCCATAAAACATGCTCAGAGCAGATGAGGCATACCTGATGAAAGTTAAAAAGAAAAAAAAAAAAATGTTCCTTACTGTTTTAGCATTTCCTTGTTACCAAGATCTGAGTTATTTGACAATACTGGGTTGAAGATCTTGAAAAAAAATGGGCATCAAGTCAGAAGGGGCATGTGAAGAAAGCTTCCCCGCCACGTTACACTAACTCCATCTCCATCTAAGCTGCTCACAATGGAAGGAAAAGAGAAGCCTAGCAGAACTGGAGAGCATGCTGACAACTGAGCAGAAGAGAACCTCGCTTTCAACTGCATCGTTACGCTTGTTCGAAATCTTAAACTCAGCTCCACATACAGGCTTCTCTGGAGACTCCATCACCAATGAGAAAAACACAAGTCTCTGTCTTGAAGTAAAACAAAACCCTGCTTCTGGAAGCAGTACAGGAAGATGTGGCTGGGATTTGGCCCACCAGCTCTAGCAACTGCACTGTCTCCACCAGCTCTAGCAACTGCACTGTGTGTCTTTAAAGGAGTCACCCTGTCTCTCTCATAATACTCCTTCGTGTGATCAATATTTTAATTTATAGACTGACTTCGACATTATAGTGTCCAAGAATTTCATTGCCCTACTGGAGATGTCTGTCCACAGTGTAGTTTGTTCATAGACAATTCTGTAAATATGACAATGATTTATAGCACCTACACATATTTAAATATCCTAACATATGAAAAAAAGTGGCATCAGCAGAAACTGTATAGCTGCTTTCATGACTGCACAACTATCTGTGATGCACATATGAATACATTTAACTGCAGTATCCAGTGCACAGCTGCTTTGTCACACTTCTAGTTTCATCAACATAAGGAGATGTTTTTGTTAAAAAAAATCAAATTTTTGCATATCAGGTAATTCAAAACTACCTGCACTACAAAACTAAACAAAAAAATTCTTCACCATGGAATCAGTCAATATATCATTCATTTGCATGCCCCTTGCGGAACATTGCCCCCCCCCCCTCAGCTGCTCTCTTGAAGATCTCTCACTTGTAAGCAAGATGTCCTGCTGCTGGAGCAACCATTAGCAAATCATTATCAATGTCTTGTGTCATTTTTGTCTTGGTTTTTCCTCTCTTTCTTTTTCCTATTATGTACCCTTCCAGGACTGTCTTCTCCAAACTCTGATGATGTTTAATACGCCCACAACACTTTTCTCTGTTTAATATTTTTTTTCTAACCAACCTTCTTCAATATTTAGTTCTTGTGGTATTGATATATTTGCTTTTTTGTGCCCATGACATCTGAAGGACTCTCCTATAGCAGTTACATTCAAAGGCATTTAAGTGTTTCTTATACCAGCTGATACACGTCACCAAAACTTATCACAAAGTAGCATATGATTTAGAATAAATCTAGACCACAAATAATACAATGAGATATCTTCTATAATCCACTAACCATCTCACAAGACCATCAGGATGGGACAAGTAATCAGTCAGGCCTGCCATGTCAAGTCTGCTAGCAACCTCTGGTATGTATAGCATGTAACTCCACATAGCATAACACCAGTCAAGATCTGAAATCTGCAATGATAAAAAAATTAAGCATTAACAAGCACAAAATGATTTCTTGAAACAACTGCCCAAGAAAGATAGCTTAAAATATTTCATCATTATCTGCATAATGTAACTTCACATAATGAAAAAAATTAAATACAAAAATAACTATTGTATATCTGAAATAAAATGCCAGTACTTTAACTGATACAGATATCTTTTACAAAACTTACATTATGTACCTTGGAATGCTTTTTAATGGAACAAAAAGATACTCTTGCAAGAAACGTAAGCTTCATTATTTCAAACATCAATTACCTATCCATGTCTGCTGATTGCTCATGAATAAACATTTTTTTTAAAAAACGCTGTCACGATCACTTGCCTGATTTTTCTTGGCTTTCTTTCTTGGAGGTTCGCCATCTGCTGAGAGCTCCTTCGATACTGCACACTTGTGCAGCTGAACAAAGTCAACAGCATATCTAGTATAAAAACAACTGGTTGTGAAAGAAAATTCTGGAAAATAAACTTAAATTTTAAATGCAGATGAACAAACTCCAAATAAATGTTTTTGAAAAATGTATAAAAGAAGTTAGCATTTATTCAAAAGAACACAAAGGACTTCAAGAACGATACATTTACAAGGTTCGAGGTTGGCAACTCTGTTCTGCATAAATGAATCCAGACATCTGAGATTGTGAAATGCATCTACTGTGGCCCAGTGAAATGAGCCTTGCTGAGGACTTGTTCATCGTCAGAGAAGGGCAGGTCAGTAAGGATGAAGATGTTGAAGGATTGAGGGGGGGGAGGGATCGTGCTGTACTTGCTGGGAAGGAGGTGAGGAAGAAGGCAGGCTGGGTGTCAAAGAAGTCTGCTGACCAGTTGTAACAGAAGAGAGGGGTGGCTGGAGGAAGGGTTTATCTAGGAAGTACATGAGACTGAGACATGGCTGAGAGTTTTTATTTCTCATATGTGAGTCTAACCAGACACCAGACTAAGGGTATATACATATATATCACCCCATATGTAAGTCTAACCAGACACCAGACTAAGGGTATATACATATATATCACCCCATATGTAAGTCTAACCAGACACCAGACTAAGGGTATATACATATATATCACCCCATATGTAAGTCTAACCAGACACCAGACTAAGGATATATACATATATATCACCCCATACGTGAGTCTAACCAGACACCAGACTAAGGGTATATACATATATATCAACCCATATGTGAGTCTAACCAGACATCAGACTAAGGGTATATACAGCTGCCCAGTACAAACCTCTGAAGCAAGGGGCTGACAGGAAAACCCCTGCTCATCACAACAGCCAACTTTTTCAGCAACCTCTGGCCTGAGTGACCCTCTCGCAGTATGGTCTGGGTCAGTCTGGACACAACCTCTAGTACCAAAGGTCCAAGCCATATGCACAAATCCACAACACAATCACCACCAGCTAGGAAAAGATCTGAGAGGGCAGCTAAGATCTCATTTCTGTCACTTTCACTCCAAATCTGTAAATAAAGCATTAGTTTCTTGTGAATCTATATACTCTTTGGGTGTTTAGTTTAGAATATGCTGCTAACCTCACTGTATGCAAATGAGTACATTTTCTGCTCCATGCTTCACCTGACTCAGTTGACATCAAGAAAATGCCATCCATATTCCCATAATCCTCACCTGACTCAGTTGACATCAAGAAAATGCCATCCATATTCCCATAATCCTCACCTGACTCAGATGATCATCTTGCAACAAAAGGATGAGGCTTGTACAAGGAAAAACCTAGCAGCTGCAAAAAATTCAGAGGATGAGTACATCAACTGCCTCTCATTCCCCCTAGGTTTTGTCAGGGTACATTCCCATTGGCCTACATTTATAACAGTCCACCCAGTCTCTCTCTCTCTCTCTCTGGTCTATGTCAATCAGATGCTGTCATCATAGATCTATCCTTTGGTCTTTCTATAAGATGTACGTTAAACTGTGCTCTGTGCCATTCTTTTAGTCCATCAAGTATCTTGTTTCTTTGTCTTTCTATGTCCTTTTTTCAGAACCCACAATGCTAGTGCACAACCATTTACACAAGCAGAAGTATTATGTTTGTCTACTGTGCTTTCAAGCAAACAGAATTTTACTTAAAACTAAAAATTGAAGACATGCTGCCAGAAATGACAAGCGCTGCCAGAAATGACAAGTGCTGCTAGAAATGACAAGTGCTGCCAGAAATGACAAGTGCTGCCAGAAATGACAAGCGCTGCCAGAAATGACAAGCGCTGCCAGAAATGACAAGCACTGCCAGAAATGACAAGCGCTGCCAGAAATGACAAGCGCTGCCAGAAATGACAAGTGCTGCCAGAAATGACAAGCGGAGCCTGATGTGACCATGTTCCTGGGCTACCTCCAATCAATGCTCCTGATAACATTCTACTGCGACATTACAGGCACACCAATAAAGTAAATGTTTTGTTTATTACACTGGACCCCACTCTCTCACTCTCTGGTCCATGTCAATCAGTTGTTGGTTGTCACTGATTTCCACAACCATCCATCCTTCGCTCTTTCTATAAGATGTATGTTGGACTGTGCCTCTTTTAGTTTCTTTTGTTTCTTTGTCCTCCTGTCCCTCCAGTTTTCCTGTTGTCACTAGATGTTTCAGATGCCCTCTTCTCAAAACATATCCTACAGATCTGTAAGACTGTCATGTTCTGAATTTTTCTTTTGCCCAGCCTCACTTAGAGCTCACATTTGTTTTCTTGGCAGTCCTTGGTATTCTCATCATTCTTCTCAGGAACCACCTCTTCACTGATGCCAGTGGACTTTGGACCCCACTGCTAAGCCTTTTATTTACACGAACTTCAAAAAATAAAATCTCAATGTGATGCGTTTATTCCAAGTCTTTTGACCACATATCAGAGTCAAAACAATGTTGATCAAAGTTGATCATAATCATGATAATAAAATGATCTACTAAAGTAGTGAAATTTCTACACACATTATACTTTGATTAAAAAGGTTAAATAATATGAAAAGAGGTTCTGGCAAATTCTAAAACACCTACTAATATCCAAACCATGATTTCCTTGTGAATACTGGAAACTCTCTACTGTAGTATAGAATAACAACACAACTCCTTCAGATCATCAGAGGAAGTACCTCCACCAAGACAAATGTTTCAGCCCTATTAAACTCCTGACATTCTACTAAGGGGGGTGGGCCCCTCTGGGTCATTTTTCCCGTCCCGGAATTGAACCTGTGATCTTCCAGTTGGCACTGCACTTTGAAGTGTGTCATTAGCGATTTAGCTACGGAGGACCAGTATTAGTTATGACAAACAAAATTATTTACGTTCGCAATGCTTGTTTCGCATGCTCCACTGAAACTGTTTACTGTAAACAGCTCCAACCAGATTTTCTTTATGTCCCATACTGCATGCTTTTCACTGTATTTTTACTTTCCACAAGAAACCACTGGCACCAATTAAATGAGGCTGAGCAAGACTCAGGAGATGTTCGGTCTACGAATTCATTACATGTTGGCCGCAGTGAATCTCTAACTTGCTGTCTCCAACTTTGCTGTACAGCAGGGTCCCACACTGATGTCTCTGCTCATATTTCATCAGCCCTCAAGCTTGTATTTTCCACTATTCATTGTTTTTTATCTACAGCCACAACAATTCTTTGCTAATAGTTTCTGTGGTGCTTTTCAATGGTTTTGGCATCCTAAATTTCCCCACCTCACCCCTTCCAGATCCTCTAACAGCGAAATAAAAGTCAAGAATGAGCTATTCCACTTTGAAGATCATTAATTTTCATTTATTTTCTGCCTTTTGCTTCATTTCTTTGACTACATATTGTCTGCTCCCCTACAGTGGTCTGGAACAGACGATTCGGTATCTCATTCCGCTGCCCTGTCGAACATTCTTACAATGGGTTGTTGAATCCTTTAATCCAGTGATCTATTTCCTTCTCTCATAAGAAAATAGAAGAAGTAGTCAATATGGTCCAAGTTGGTTTTAGACAAGGAAGAGGATCAAGGGATCATATATTCAATATAAGATTAATAATAGAGAAATGCAGAGAATTTAATGTGAATCTATATTTATCTTTTATAGACTATTCAAAGGCATTTGATTGTGTACAACACCAGAAACTGGGAAATAATGGAGAAAATGGGAATTCCAACACATTTGATACAATTAACATCACTGCTGCATCAGACTAACAGGCAGCAGTAAGAATAAATGGTGAAACAACAACTTGGTTTGACATAAAACAAGAAGTCTGTCAGGGGTGCATATTGTCACCTTACTTATTTAACTTGTATACTGAAATTATAATGAGGAATGTTAGAGAAGATGTAGACAAAGATTATTACGATGCCATAACAATTGGAAGTTATGAAATACCAGAGATCAGATATGCTGATGACACAGTATTACTGTCCACAACACAAAAAGGAATGGAAAAACTAACTGTCAGTCCATAAGAACAGTGAAGAGCAGAACCTCTATCTTAATGTGAAGAAAACTAAACTGATGACAAAAGCCTAACAAATAAGGCAGCTGAAATATATATCAATAAGTAAAAATTAGAAGAGGTGGAGAGTTTTGAATATCTTGGATCATTACTAGCTAATAATGGAAATAGAATGGGGGATATTAAAAGGATGACATATATTGCTCTTCAGAAAGTAAAGCAACTAAAGAAGCTGTGGGGAGGAACAGACAGAACCACAAAAATAAGATTTTTAAGAGCATGCATCTTTCCCATCACAACATATGTCTGTGAGACCTGGTCACTTAACAACTGAGAAACACATAAATGCCTTTGAATGTAAGTGCTACAGAAGAGTTCTTCGAATATCTTGGACACAGAAAAGAACAAATACATCCATACTACAAGAACTTAATATTGAAGAAGGCTGGCTAGTAAGGAGGATTAAACAAAGAGAACGTAAATATTGTGGACCATTAAACGTCATAATTTAGAGAAGACCGTCTTGGAACGATACATACTGTGAAAAAGAAAGAGAGGAAGACCAAGGCGAAGATGGCTGCAAGACATCGTTGATAATCTACAAATGGATGCATCAGCAGCAGGGCATCTTTATTACAACCCAGAGGCCTACAGTAGAGCTATTAGGGAGGCAAAGTTCTGCAAGGGACATGCAGATAAATGACTGACTGACTGGGGCAGGTCTATTATAAAATTATACTGACCTGTTTTGGAAGAAATCGCTGTAACTTCGACGCGCATGTACTGTTCTGCTTACATAGCTTAGACAGAGGCTCATGAAGCTTCCATTCAGACTGACATTCGTTCTGCATTTTTTTTTTTTCATATAATCAGCATACGACCCTTTTCACAACAAGCCACATGGACATAAACAACGTGATCTCTTGCTTTTGAAGAGCTCTGTTGTGTATCTTTCAAATCTCTAAAGCATGAGAGTTCGTAAGATTATGGGAGGTATGCTGTAACTGTAAACTATCGGCGAATACCTTCATCAAATCAATGGTATCGCCATGGGAATGAAAATGGTTCCCAGCTATGCATGCTTATTTATGAGCTTTCTGGAAGTTAAATTATGAGGAAACCTACAAGGGCAGACTCCCAGAACTCTATAAAAGGTACATCGATGATGGCACTGGAGTAACCAATACAACAAAGGAAAAGCTAAAAAAAATGTATTGAATTCGCCAACTCTCTGAGAACATCAAATTCACTTATGAAATTTCTGACAAGTCTGTCAAATTTTTAGACATCAAAATATCTACTGACACAATCTTGTCACCTCTGTATTTTACAAACCCACCGATAGCCACGCGTATTTACATTACACATCCTTTCATCCTGAAGCTCGTAAGAACTCCATCCCATATTCCAAACTCCTCCGTCTTCACCGCCTATGTCAAGTATAACTTGGACTTAATGATCAGTAAAGATAATTTGGACTTTATGGATCAGTCCGACAAATTATTAGAATTTTTCCGCCATCGCCATTATCTAAAAATGTCATCCGGAAAGCATTTATCCGTATCTAACTAGTGAGCCGTGAAGAAGCATTTAGGGGGGAAAAAAAACCTCTTACCCCATCCGACAAAGTTAAATCAGTAATTATTTTCCCCACATGGTCAGATGGTTAAGAAAATTCTTTATCGCCATCTGCCACTAATCCAACTCGACCCCAATACTCGCAACATATTCTTTGATCTACCCCTATTAGCATACAAACGGGAACCAAATCTTAATGACATCCTCGTCAGTAGCTACCTGAAGCGGAACCTTCATATGTTGGTACCAGAAAATGTAACCGCCCTCGCTGTGTTACCTATCCTATAGTCTGGGAAACGAAAATTATCACCTTTCCTAAAATTATCATAACTCTCCATAGGGGATTCACATGCGAGTCCCATAATGTGGTATATGCCACTGTATGCAAAAGATGTCGGATAACTTATACTGGTGATACTGGTCTCAGATTAGGTGACCGCATGCAGAAACATCTGTATAATATCACCCGGCGTGGTTCGAAATCAGTCCCTAATCATTTCAATGGCCCCAACCACAGAGGCAAATCTGATTTTCTGGTAACAGCCATCAAACAATGCCACGCCAAAGACAGAAGCCGCCTAGTGCTTGAGAACCGCTATATTCAGGAATATGGGACGCTGGTACCACATGGTTTGAACTCGCAATTCAGCTACACCTAACATTTCCTTCTTACACAATCATAATCCCTCTGCACTAAGTTCCGCTCCTTTCTCACTTGTAACACATAGTTCACTACCTCATCAGATAACAACCCCTCTATCTCGGCTATAATCACCTATTCCAGCCTCTCCCATCTAAATTACCATTGTATCACTCTCTCCCCTTTCCACGGTCCCCTCCTCTATTTACGACACATGTTTATCACACATCACAAGTCTCCATTTAGACATTCTCTACACTTCACCATGAGCACTTCTGAACACAGCCTCTTGCAAGCCACAGCTTCTTATAAGTTACAGCTAAGTTCTCCATTCATTTTATTTTATTATAATTTTTTCGATTCCTACTTTTAACATAGCATTCATGTGAATTTATATTTTATCTTCCGTCTCTATTTCTTCGTCCTGTGTGTTTTTGTATGATTATGGTTCACACTGAAACGTCACAACTGTGTGGTTGTTAATTAATAAAGCTGTTCCTACTTTTTTCCTAGTTTACACATTTTGTTATCACAGCTTTACTGCCGTGGCTTCGTGTATAGTTACATCTTACATCCTTCCCGTGCTGTTAAACGTCACATAGGGCTCGCATGGTAGTTTGCCAAGTTTTCCTGTTTTCGGCGAGCTTTTCAACCTCATCAAGGGATGTTGTGCCCACGAAACTGGCCTCTCTTAACATTGTCCTCTTTAACGTTTCAGGTGGTAGACCTCTTTTTCTTCGGCCGGATGTGTTCCACTTGATAGCTTGTTTTGGAATTCTCTGACTGTTAGAGTTATAACTTAGTTTTATATACTTGTACAGTAATTAATCGTGTGTAAACTGTGGAGAGCAGCTTCTATACACATCCGGGGCATGCCCATACGTGTTCGGCCTTTGACATTAGGATTTCCTCTAGTGTTTTTAGGGAGATGACTCCAATGAAGATTATGAGAATTCTCGATAATGGGACATTGTAACTGTTAGTGATTCAAGAAGCGCACTAGAATTCAAGCCAGTCATTTCTATGGTGCAACTTTTAACTGTAGAACAAAACAAGTTAAAATTAGACGGAAGCTGTATAGCTTTAAATACTTACTTGGTTCGAGCTAGATTTTTTTTTCACGATGGTAGGTGAGACTTAACAGTCTTTGGGACATATAAAATCTGGCTGCAAGCCGATGCACACAATGATACGGCGCTAAATTTAAAGGGATCTTTGAAAAATAATACAATTATCTACATATTTACCTCCCTTTGTGACTCACTAGGCGTGAGTAGAGAACAGATCTGACTTTTAGACTGTCTCCAAAACTATGATCCATAGAGTGATCTAACGGTTTCAGGAAATTAGCAAGTTCTATTTTGCCAACGAATCATCGACAATGTGTTGTCCAGGGACAATGATTTATAACTGCACGAAGGTCATGAAACAACTTTCAAGCAGTGATTGGGTTACGAGTTTCTCATCGAACCACCAGGAATCGATTTCATCAAGTCTACTTTCTTTAAAAAAAAACAAACAGTATGAGTTGTGGACCAGCGCCATTGCACACGTCACACCATAAGTGCTCTGCTGCCTAGTCAGTAGCTGAGCAGAAACTGCTGACTAGTGTCGCCATCAGCACAAACTTCGTAGCTAGCCGAGTTAATCATCTTGCTTTCCTGCTACCCATTTTTTCTTCAGGCTGGGTAAACCCTGAGAGTCCTCTGCGAGCCACGGTCTGACCTCCACCGTGGCAGATGGAAATCGAAACTGGATCGCCTGATCGGCGAGCGAGTGATTAATCCACGGCGCTAACGTGGTTCCCTCTGGCTTTCTTTCATGAATACCCACAATCAGAATCCGTTTTAATTCTGTCAGAATTAAGCTCATCTGAACTGAGCAAGACAGCACGGCAGGTGAAGTTCAAACCAGTGGCACCATGTACAGTGACTATTTTGTTCAGACTTCAATAATGATCGTCAAAGGATCTGGGGACAAGATTGAGAGTGGTTTGCTGTTGTGGAGCATGACAGAAACGGAAGGGGGTAGTTTGATAGTCAGGATGGGTAGATGGACGCAATGACATGGGTGTCGTTAGGGTCGGAACTATGAATGCCCAGAAGTATTTAGAGACCATCAGACTCGTCGTTATCCACAGAACGAGACAGTTTGTTGCTCAGCTTATTTATATGCACTACAATCCACCCAGCCTTAGGGCAAATACTGTAAGCACAGAGCTGGAGGTCAACAATGCCATGCATCACTCTTCACCTGCTCGTTCTTCTGAACCCAGCTGAGTAATATTCCTGAACAACCTCAACCTCAGCCCTACGGGATCAGATAATATCAGTTCCACAAATGACCTGAACTTCGGTTAGACGCTGTGCCGGAACGTGTACTGAGGCTGTTGTGTGTGTATTAGGCTGTGAACCTAGCAAGCTATTTAATACACTTTGGATAAACTGAATGTTGAATATTATTCTTAATTTTAGTTTTGTATGATTTACTTATAACATTTTACTGAGCTTTAAATACTTGTTACTTAACTTTTTGTGAGGATGTAAACATTCACAAGCGACACAGACAGGATCTTACATCCTTCCCGTGCCGTTAAACGTCATGCAGGGCTCACATGGTAGTTCGCCAAGTTTTCATGTTTTCGGCGAGCTTTTCAACCTCATCAAGATATTTTATACCCACTAATTTGCCCTTTCTTAACAATGTCCTCTTTAAAGAGTTTCACGTGATCGACCTCTTTTTATTTGGCCTATTGTGTTCCATTTGGCAGCTTGTTTTGAGATTCTCTGACTGTTTCTTTTCATCACGTGACCGACATATGGCCATCTCCTTTTGCTGATCACCCATGAGACAGGTTGTTGTTTGTTCATCTGCCTTATCTCTGCATTGTTCTTTATTTCTTTGGAGTTGGTATCCCTAAAGCTCGGTTGGTTTTGTTGCGAGTTTCCACAACAATGCCTGTCCCCCCCCCCCCCAATCTAGAGTCGCCTCTAGGTGGGTCTCAGGATAAGGTTGCTAGCCTTATGCCCAACTCCCGCTTCAGACTATGTGACGAATCAATCGAAATCCCGATGAATATCGCTTGCCGGCAAGAGCGTTCAAAACGCCCGCCATCTTACACAGACAGAATGGTTGCGTCCAAATTCCTTTATCCTTCTCAGATATATGCGATTTTTGTGTTACGACTATTCAGTATATTCATACAAAGAAATAGCACTGGACAACGCACAGTTTGCTCATGAAATAGAACTGGGCAATCTTTATTAATTGTGATGTGTTGAACACAAACATGACAACGAAATTTGCAGACTGGTGCTTGTTTAGGAGATATTTAGTCTGCGGTTTGCACAGATATCACCTTGTAGTGCCGCTTTCTTGATTTTATGAATGCAGAATAACGGGCTAGGGCTTCAAGAATGGAATCTTCTTAAGTCAAATCTCAGAGGGATTTTATTTCACACTCTTCATGACAAATGCGAACATTATTTCCGAAAAAAAAAAGATGACCGTGTGTATTGGTGCGATGGAAATACTTGTAGCTTGTTGAATGCCATTGGAATTAAACACGACCTGCAAGAATGGAGACTTTTTTTATAAACTCTCCAAACTGAGTCTAAAGGAAGTGTTGCTGCATAAAAGAAACCGTTCCCCCCTTCCCAGTGGGACATGCTGTTTACATGAAAGAAACTTATCAAAAACGTTACATATCTATTGAATTATTTTCATACCTCAAGTACGGCTGGTATCTCTATAGTGACTTGAAGATAGTGGTCTACAGCTGGGATATGCATAGTATTGCTGCTTTTTTGTGAGAATGGGACAGCTCAGTAATGGCATTGCATTATGTGAAGACTGACCTGGAAGTAAGTGTTTGAAAGTTGGAGAAAAGAATGTGCAACTCCCAACATTAGTAGAGACACAAAATCATACCACCACCTCTAGACATAAAACTTGGTCCGATGAAGAATTTTGTAAAATCCATGGACCATGCTAAGCCATATTCCATCGATGCAGTGAAGCAAGTATCAAAGAGGGAGTTTTGTGGGTCTTCAGTTCTTCAAAGATGAGAAGTTTGACATCCTACTGCAGGATAACGAGACAAAGGCTTTGAATGAGTTTCGTCTGGTGTCAACTAAATTCCTTGGAAACATAAAAACTACAGAGAACTGCCTGAGAACATATTGTCTCTGTATCAGAAACCTGACTGCAATTTCTCCATTCCAACTTGGGTTTCTTTCCTAACAACCTCAGCATAGTTGGTGGTGAACACGAGGAACGCTTCTATCAGGATATCACTACAACAAAGAAATGGTTTCAAGGCAAGTAGTCCGCTACCATGTAGGCCGTTAACTAGTGATGACCCGAGCAGTTGTACAAGCGGCAGGCAAAGAAACGTCGAACTTAGAAGTGGACATTTAACGGCACGCTTTGGGCCCTAACATAGTACCCTATATAGTAAGTGATTATTTCACTTTCTTATAAACAATAGCCAGCTTTGCATTACGACTGCCATATTCGCGTTAAGCACACAAAATATATTTTTTTAAAAATGATCAATTTTATCAGAAGAGCAAAACTTTTGTGAAATGTTGCCAAGTGTAACACGAATAAACAATTTGTGTTTTACCGAAACTTGAAGTTTTGTTATTATACAGCATCATTTTGTTGAAATGTTGCTTAGAATTGAGATATTTTTAGAAAAAAAACTCGCAATTTATTCTATTGTCATGTTCAAACTGAAATGTTATTGTTTTTAAAATGTTCAGTGTCTGAAACTGTTTTTCATGCTTCAACTTCAGAAAGTTGGCACCATGAATTGTAAGCTCTCTGTTTTTCATTGGGTACGTACATCAGTCTATTACAGAAGGTACGTACATCAGTCTATTATAGAAGGTACAGTATTTCTTGTGCCTGGATTTCTTGACTTGTCCCCCCTCCTCCCCACGCACACACATTTAAAAATGATAAGCTTGGGGTCAGCTCCGTATTCACGAGTCAGATGTGTACATACAGAACTTTCTCTGCCAGTTGTGTATGTGGCGTCCTCCAGTTCAATGAAGATTCTCCATTATAAACGTGCCATGTACTCACATTTACAGCTGAAGAATTCGGTCTACGAAGTACTACTGGAACCCTACAGCCTTCGAATGACAAGACCGTTCGTTATAGACAGCACGTTCCTTTCTGCTGACTGCATATCAGTGATCGCGATGTGATATTTTGAAACGATTACAACTATCTTTCTATGACCTTGTATGAAGTTCATTCATTCATTTGTATGTCCCCCTATTGTCCCTTGCGGAACTTTGCCTCTCTAACAGCACTCCTGTAGGCCTCTCGGTTGTAAGCAATATGCCCTGCTGCTGATGCGTCCATTCGCTGATTATCAACGATGTCTTGCAGCCATCTTCGCCTTGGTCTTCCTCTCCTTTTTCCCAGGTAGATTTGCAACTGACTCCACTACTACAGAGACCACACCAAGCCTTGCCTGCTGCCTAGCTCAGCATGTAAGCACCAACTGGGGGGTGGGATAAGGTTCAGTGGTGGATTAGCCATTAAGTTGAACAGACTCAAGTCTCGGGCTTAGATGGACGAGGGGGAATCGGTGTCACAAATAAAAAATATAAAAAAATTGCGAATACAAATGACCTCTTCATATGACAATCAGTTCTACAATCAGTTCTATGACTGCTGGACCGGTACATTATTATATCCAAATGGCAGTGGCGTATCTGCTACGTTTGGCATGTACAATACAAAATCGTACAGTAATAGCTGAGATCACAACTACAGGTGAATTAGGCCATATATCAGGATATGATCTGAATAGATCAGACGTGCAGTGGGTCTAAGTTTAGCTTTGGGGCTTGGGAACTGGTTAATCCGTCACTGACATGGTCTAATTAACTGTGCCGAGGCAGTCACATTATCAGACATACAGATAGACAGACGACAGACAGTTCAAATTAACAGAACTACAGACGTACTCACATTCATGCCGCGGCCATTCAGTAAATTTACACTGAACAATTATCCACTTTGAAGTCTACGCCCCTGTTTTCTGTACGAGAGTTATGGTAGTTTTTTATTGTAAAGGTACAGCAGGAATAGAAAACGGCGCACAATGATGAGCCATGAGCGAGCATGTGATTACAAATCACACGCACAAACACATGATGACCAGATATCACGTACACGTAAACACGTGATGACCAGAAATCACGTACACGTAAACACGTGATGACCAGAAATCACATATACATAAACACCTCATGACCAGAAATAGCACATACATTTAAAATGGTGATAAATGTTACAAATAATAATGATGCAGACCCTGCATGAAACCAAATGATGACTTCAGTCAGTCAGCATGACTTATACAAACATTTTTTTGTCTTTTCAAATCAAGTAATTATTATAGTGAGCCTCTTATATATATATATATATATATATATATATATATATATATTGCTGTTTGGGAGGCAAAGTTCCGCAAGGGACATGCAAAGGAATGAATGAATGAATATATATATATACACATACACACACAAAAGTCAGTGTATACTTGTTACCTAACTTTTTGTTAGGGGGTAAACGTTCACAAGCGACACAGACATAATCTTTTTCAATTCTTTGGAGTTGGTATCCCTAAACCTCGGTTGGTTTTGTTGCGAGTTTCCACAACAATTCCTTTTTTTCCCCCATCTAGAGTCGCCTCTAGGTGGGTCTCAGGATAAGGTTGCTAGCCTTATGCCCAACCCCCTATTGTCCCTTGCGGAACTTTGCCTCCCTAATAGCTCTCCTGTAGGCCTCTCGGTTGTGAGCAAGATGCCCTGCTGCTGATACATCCATCTGCAGATCATCAACGATGTCTTGCAGCCATCTTCACCTTGGCCTCCCTCTCTTTCTTTACATGATGTTTAATATGTCCAAAATATTTAAGTTTTACTATTTAATCTTCCTTACAAGCCAACCTTCTTCAATATTAGTTCGTGTAGTATGGATATATTTGTTCTTTTTTGTGTCCATTATATTTGAAGGACTCTTCTACAGCATTTACATTCAAAGGCATGTATATGTTTCTCAGCTGTTTTGTTAAGTGTCCAGGTCTCACATGCATATGTTGCGATGGGAAAGATGCATGCTCTTAAAAATCTTATTTTTCTAGTTCTGTCTGTTCCTCTCCACAGCTTCTTTAATTGTTTTATTTCTTGAAGAGCGACTATATCTTGGGCCTGGGGGCAGAGCTGTAGGATGTGCTCTGGGGCCTGGGGGCAGAGATGTAGTATGTGCTCTGGGGCCTGAGCTGTAGTATGTGCTCTGGGGCCTGGGGGCAGAGATGTAGGATGTGCTCTTGGGCCTGGGGGCAGAGATGTAGGATGTGCTCTGGGGCCTGGGGGCAGAGATGTAGTATGTGCTCTGGGGCCTGAGCTGTAGTATGTGCTCTGGGGCCTGGGGGCAGAGATGTAGGATGTGCTCTTGGGCCTGGGGGCAGAGATGTAGGATGTGCTCTGGGGCCTGGGGGCAGAGCTGTAGGATGTGCTCTGGGGCCAGAGCTGTAGGATGTGCTCTGGGGCCTGGGGGCAGAGATGTAGGATGTGCTCTGGGGCCTGAGATGTAGGATGTGCTCTGGGGCCTGGGGGCAGAGATGTAGGATGTGCTCTGGGGCCTGGGGGCAGAGATGTAGGATGTGCTCTGGGGCCTGAACACCTGTCCTGGATGTTCAGTTATGGGCAGTGATGGCGCTAGGATTTTTCGAAATCGGTACGCCTATATCCGTCTTTTACTTTGCATGAAGTACTTTTCGAATTACCGTTTTTTTCTCAATATAAAATTCGGTACATTTAAACATTTTTTGTTTACAGCATAAAACACATTTTTCAAACATTAGCGGAAAGTAAATGTTCGTGTGAATTATTTTTCTTACTTCCGGCGAGATCTAATCTCATTTAATCAAAATGCTTATATGCCGAGCCAAGGTCAAGACTAGCTGATTCTCCTCCTAAAAATGGAGCGTCATCAGCCTACTGGCCTGATTATCCTCCAGCAGGTTTCGCTGGTTGTTCTTCTACTAACAAAAAACCAGTTACAGTAACCGACGCCTTCGAAAAGTTTCGGTTTTTCTCGTTTATAATCAGTAATCTACCGATAATTGCCGGTTAACGAGCTCACTTGGGGGGGGGGGGGGGGTGACGAGGTCATACACGTGTGCTCGCAGTTGGCGATGTCCCGTGCGAAGTCTCAAGGGGGAACATGCTGGACTGCCACCTCACTGTACGGCCTAATTAGCACAAGAGCCTGGTCTAATCAGCATCTAACGATTAGTGGGAAAGGACTTGGCAAATCCGTGAGTGACACCTGCTGCATACTTCAACCATGGTCAGTTCTGTTCCTAAATGACGCATCTGGAACTAATAAGCGATTATATTCATCATCATCCTGTGCCGTCACCCCTGGGAAGGTTGGCTGCAACAGCTATCCTATGTTCTCTGCCACCAACCTGGTCAAACTGAATACAGTTCATCTCTTTACGTTGTCAAGTTGTCTACATCCTTGTCATCCTCCTGCTTCTCCCCCCCTCCCCCTTCTATAACTTCTTCAAGTGTGGCTTTCAGCTTTTTAAAAAAAATCATGTCCTTCACGTGATCAAAATATGATACTTATCTAGTTCTTATGTGTTTCATTACTTCTCTATTCACTTGATACTTATCTAGTTCTTATGTGTTTCATTACTTCTCTATTCACTTTCACCTGATTTAGGACTTCTTTGTTTCCTTTTTCATCCACGAGATTTGCCATATAATATTACATGTAATATAGCAATATTACATCTCAAAACAGCAAATCCATATCAGAAAAGAAAAGCATAATACACTCTACTCATTATGTCTTTGTTCACAAAAAAAAAACTGGCAGATCAAATAGATCTAAAAAAAATGTATGTTGTATCATTTCCTCGCATTAACTGTTACTATATAACTATAACTAATAACTATAACTAATAACTATAACTTGCAAGTCCCCGGCTGGATTCAGGGAGTTCAAGAACTGTCATCAATTTTCTTGAAGATGCATGCTGAAAATGGCACCTCTTCACCACAAGAGTGTCTCTAAGAATTTCACTATGTATTTCAGTGTGAAATTTTGGGTTCTTAATTGAACTGCTCTATTTTTCATGCAGGGGAAAAAAAAGTTCAAATACACATGGAGTAGTAAAACTTGCTCAGTGGCTCAACAAATATTTTAAAATTTTAAATGTTAACTTTTCTACTTTCCCTTTTCTTTAACGAAACAATTCAGGCATATGCCATTTTATACCTTGGACACGTTTGTAAAATATATATATAAAATAAAAAATATGCCAAATCGCAATAGCAAATAAATATTTCAACACACAAACATATATAAATAATTATATTTCCATATTTAAGCAATGAAAACTACTTAGATTAACCAATGATTCTGCCATATGTCAATAATTAAAATTTCTGTTACATAATTTGTGTAGTTAGACATAAGTGTCAAATGACAGAATACCAGCAAAAAAAAAAAATTCTCCTATCATAAATATTAAAAATTGACAAAAATCATCAACAACAACGAATTAAAAAAAAATTTTGATGAGCGTTTCACAGATTCAGCATTCAAAATATGATTCAGCTGTTGGAAAACTGTTCATGATAAACATGATTACAGCAGTCATAGCCACAAAGATGACTATCACGATGTGATGGTGGCTGCTGTGATGCCGTTATGAAAATAAATTTTTTAAAAATGTTTTATTTTCACAGTCTGATATACAATATTCCTTTCTCGATACTTTTATAAAAGACAGTCTTTGTTATAAAACTTTAAAACTGGAAAAAAAAAACAGACACACATATACTTGAACATTAACATAAATAAACTCTCTCCCCCAATTTATAGTTTATACCAGTGTTTCCCAACATGCGTTTTGTGACCAACCCGGGGGGGGGGGCGCAATTTGAATATTTTGGGGGCAGATTATAATATATTATACCTTTTCAGAACTTGATTGACTATTATGAGGTGGGGGGGGGCATCAAAATCTCTGAGATGTTGAGGTGGAGGCATGATCCAAAAAGGCTTGAGATACACTGGTCTAGTATAAGATTACATTCAACAATTCAGCAAAGCAGTATAAATCTTTACCACACCATTTTGCTGTCAGCAAAGTTCACAGCAACTGGGAGATCCATCACACATTTTTTTCCCCAGCTTATTTAAAGTCAAGCATATTTGTAATAAAAGTACTACCTGACATCCAGCATTGATACAATATTTAAAAAAAAACAGTGCATTTCAGAGGTTAGGAAAAAATAATCATAAATTTAAATGGAAAACCCAGAAATAAACTATAATAATATACCAGTTATAACAGTACATCAACATACAACAATATCATTCAAATAGAGCAATAACAGCTGGTCAAAAAATAAGATCTGACAACAGTATCAAACACAGAAGAGAAAAATGTCTTCATAAAGTATAAATACAACATGTACCAAATAAAAAAAAACAACTGAGAAAGGACCATTATGTAGAAACATATTTGACATGTTATATGGAAACAAATCATCAATTTTTTTTTTCTTTTCACGAGACATAAAGATCAAAAACATAAATCTTATCTTTTCACAACACATATGGAAACAAATGATGAACCTTATCTTTTCATGATACAGCAACAAATCAAGAATTTTTACCTTTATATGATACGTATAGCCACATAAAGTTATCATCAATTCCTTAAAATGAATCATATCCCTAGTACACAGTTCTGCTGACAGGAATGGTTTAAGGAATTATGGGGTCCTGTGCAGTGCTGCTTCAAGGGCCCCCATGCTCATCTGAATGCCACAAATTTACATAATTAAAACAGTTTTAGCGAGAAAATAAATCTGCGTAAGATTTAATAATGTCTGTGTTGGATTGTCGTAACAGGGTTCCCCTTCAGCTCCATACCCCCACTGCAGGTTTTATGACAACGTTAAATCAGCACTGACAACAAAGACAGAACTTAGCTCGTAGGCTGTTTCCAGGAGCAATGTGTGGAAAGGTCTTAACTGGATGCCTCTATAAAGTATCCAGATTATCCATGGAGGATGGTTCTTCAACATTTATCATACCCGTGGCTGATGCAGGACCATAAAGTTGAGCTATTCCAACAACACTGACTTTATAAGCTTTTCTCCTTCATTCACCTTCCCGTGACTGCAAGCCCATGTACTCCACAGCCAGCACATGATGATGATCCTGAAATCTAGGAATATTATCAGATGAGGAGCAAGTTATGCTCTGGTGTCTTGATACCAAAGCCACGGGGGCATACATTTGTGTGTGACATTTGATGCTAATTACAAATTTCTAGTTTACAGCTCCAGTTTCCTATTAGATTTCATGTTACTGAAAAAAAAACTGTCAGAATCATAAATGGGCAGTCTATGAGAGATATTGTGTAGTTGTTGGAAAATTTATCATTCATATTTTCTTTTGAACACAGTATGTGTCTTTTGTAGTTATTTGGCACAATACAAATTCAAATCAAACATTTGGTACCCCCCTATTCACCCATAAATATATATATATATATATATATATATGAACATAACTACAAATCAGTTGAAATCCTAGATAAAAGATGCTTCTGAATCAATATCTGTCTAATGGCTAGAGACATATGAGACAGATATACATAAGCCTCTATCAAACTAGGTCTCAACTCTATCTATTGTCAGTAAGTTTTCTTGCATTTTGGAGCTCATTCATTCATCCATTTGCATGTCCCTTGCGAAACTCTGCCTCCCTAACAGCACTCCTGTAGGCCTCTCAGTTGTGGGCAAGATGGCCTGCTGCTGATACATCCATTTGCAGATCATCAACGATGTCTTGCAGCCATCTTCATCTTGGTCTTCCTCTCTTTCTTTTTTTCCCCCATTATGTGCCCTTCCAAGATGGTCTTCTCTATGTGTCTTTAATGTGTCCAAAATATTTAAGTTTTCTCTGTTTAATCCTCTTTACTAGCCAGCCTTCTTCAATATTAAGTTCTTGTAGTATGGATATATTTGTTCTTTTTTTGTGTCCGTGATATTTGAAGAACTTTTTTTTTTTTTTTAAGACGACGAAAACAACAGGCCGTGACCCGGTGGTACTGCAAACCGGGTCCACCCGTAATGAGATGTAGACCTTACCCCAGGCATTCAATGTGCTGAGCAGGTCTCAGGCACCTTGTTTGTTCCAAAATAAACAAAGTGTACATTCTACAAAGCGCAGAACTACACTTTGATCTTAATTCTTCTGTAGCATTTACATTCAAAGGCATGTATGTTTTTTCTCACCTGTTTTGTTAAGTGTCCAGGTCTCACAGGCATATGCTGTGATGCCAAAGATGCATGCCCTTAAAAATCTTACTATTTTGGAGCTACTCATAGTTATTATGTCTCTATATAATTGAGAGGAATACTATCTAAAACTATCTAATTGTCAACATCATTAGAGATCTCTACAACAGATATGTTTGTGCAGTCAAGACAGAAGAAGCAATGAGCGAGTGGTTTCAGGTTGAAACAGATGTGAAACAAGGATGTATATTATCTCCCTTGCTTTTTGGAATTGCCATAGACTTTATAATGAAAAGATGCTGTACAGGTAAAACCAGCACTGATTGGGTACATATGACCCAAATAGAATATCTTGATTTTGCAGATGATATAACTCTTATCAGTGACAATGTGAAATCAATGCAGGAAAAACAGATTCCTTATCTTCCTTGGCTAGCAAAATATGTCTTGAAATTAACAAAGAGAAAACAAAAATAATGAAGCTTTTCATTAATCAAGAAGGAAAAATATACGTAGAAGGAGCAGTTGTTGATGAAGTAAACCAATTTGCATACCTTGGCAGAAAAAAGACCAGGATGGTGACACCAGGAAGGAAGTTAGAATTAGAACTGCAAAAACAGTATTATCCTTTAAAAATCTTGAGAACATATAGAATTCAAAAGTTATAAGCACAAAAAAACCAAATTAAGATTATTCAATTCAAATATGTTATCCACCGTCATTTATGCATGCGAAAGCTGGAAATCAATTAAAGAAATAGACAAGAAACTAGACTATTTTGAAAACAAATGCCTCAGGAAAATACGTGGTATAAAGCGGAACGAATTCACAAAACAACACAGAGATAAGATAGATGAGCAAACAACAGCCTGTCTCATGGATGATCAGAAAAAGAAGATAGGCATATGTAGGCTATGTGATAAGAAGAAACAATCAGAGAATACCAAAACAAGCTATCAAGTAGAGCACAACAGGCCGAAGAAAAAGAGGTCAAGCACGTGAAACTCGAGGACACTATTAAGAGAAGCCAGTTTAGTGGGCATAACATCCCTTGATGAAGTTGAAAGACTCACCAAGAATAGGAAATCTTGGCAAAACAACTATGCAAGCCCTATGTGACATTTAACAGCATGGGAAGGATGTAAGATGCAAGATATACTGGAGATGTTCCTCACAAAGCACCGAAGTCTATTTAAAGCCTTCTAGCTATATTTTTTAGTTACTTGCTTCTCACCTGCTTTTGTGATGGATATTATTGATGATAATCAAGGTGCAAGTTTTGAGTTAGGGATATGATCAGGTTATATTTAATGGACAGGACATTCTTCTTTGTGAAGTCTAAACATGGTTTTACACTGTCTTTACATACATCACACTGTTGGTGCTTTGCTAATTTTCCTAGAGTGTACACAAGAAGATGGGACAATATCCTCCCAGTGAGTTGTAATGGCAGACTAAGCAACATGATAAGGGTCATGTTGATCCTTACTATGTTCATCAGAACATGAAAGTCTTCTTATTTCTCATTCACTCAGACATCAACGTCAGTCTCTCTCTCACAAATGTGGCAGTCCATCTTAGATTTTCAGCATCACCGCACAGATTCTCCTGTAAGTGGCTGGAGTCTGGCCAGGTTCTTTGCCTGAGTGGGCTAAGTAGGTGGCAGCTCTGGTGGATGTGATGTGGAGTCTATTGCTCTTTGCTGGGGTACATAGGTCTATTGGGACAATTTTTAGCTTCTGGTATAGATGGCATCTATCAGCCTGCAATGTCCCATTCTCAGTTGGAAGATTACCACTCAGTCATTTCTTGAAAGGATATGAAAGTGAAAAGGAGGAGCTTTTTTTTTTTTGGGGGGGGGGGGTGGAGTCCTTAGACAACTACGTTTCATCAATTCTACCAAAAAACTATAAAGTAGCTTTACCAACATGTTCATAAAAAAATAAAATGTCTAAAAAAAAAAAGTTTACAAGCTTCAGACTAGATCAAACAATTTTACTATTTAGCTTATATTTACAAAACACTGCAAAACTTATTTGTGCTGCATATAACAGCCAATCAAAGACTCCACACACGTCATTCTCGACAGGCTTATGGAAGGGAATATCAGATGTCTTAAGTCAGATTCACAATGTTAAAAACATTTATCGTGGAAGAAATATAATAGTAACAGATATATTACTAAGCATTTACTGGAAAAATACAGCACTGTATAAGATTTAAACTACTTACTAACACATCTTCATGAAAAGCATTTCAAACATAATAAAAAAAAAATGGGGGCGCCTGATTTTCCTGAAATTGGAATTAACATTCATAGTCAAGTATGAAAGTGAATGTGGAAGAAATAAAGACGAACACTACCACATGAAAGGAATGCAACAACATGTACAAGTACCACATACAGCACAGCCTGTAAGGAAATACATTTCACAGTGTGAGTCAATACAAAGCAAATATGAAACTGTGAAAACAAAATGTAAATTAAACTCACATTAAGCTGAAATATTTTTGTACATAATGGATATCAAAGTACACATTTCTAAAGGTGTTAATATAAACTTTCCTCAGAAAAGTGTCTCATCTTGCTGCAAAAAAAAAACAAACTGTTTTGTCTTTTTTCAGAAAAATTACTTGTCTTGCAATACATGATTAAGCTTTTATTCCTAGAAGGATTCATTATATTCTGATTTATACATATCAGGAAAGTGTAAGTATTTCTGTTTCCACAACTACTGATGGAATAATTCAGTAGCACAATTCTTTAACATTAGCTATTACTGCTGAGAACAATAGTCAGTAAATTACAAATAAATTGAGCACATTTTGACTTGTACAGACAGATCCATTGAGTGCAATACTTGATACTATTACACAAACTAATGCCTTAACAATGTAAGCATTTTTCTTCTTCAATCATTCTCAGATGTTGACTTCTATACTTCTAAAGTAATTGGTGGTCAGCCAGAGTTGGCGTACATCCCCAAATAGTTTCTCTTGAACTGATATAGGTGTTGGCCACTTCTGTTTATCTGCACCTCATACACTGGGCACCCCTGCAGAGTATGTTCTCCTGTCATCTTACCAGTGCAACATATACACGTCAGTCAGGTTGATCTTGAACTTGTTGAAAAGGTGGTACCTCAGTCTGCTGCGACCGGTGTTGAGCCGAAAAGTGATCATTTGCTCTTTTCTGCTGAGCTGGAAGTAAATATTATTCTTCTGATAGTCAAGGTATTCTTTTACCCATTTGCTCTTGAATGTTATTTTTTTTTATCACAGATTTAGCTTCCTCGTTTGTCATGCTTGTATCTGTTTGCGGTAATCTTCCACCTTCTTTTGGTAGGATATCAGATATTTTGTTACCTGGTGCACCGCAATGGGATGTAATCCAATACTCTTGAGAAAAGCTTACACATCTGCCATACTGCTGTCCACAGGTCACTGAGAGTTTCATCTCTGTGACTGTTTAATGCAGTAATTACAGACACTGCATCAGCCAGGAACGTTATATTTTCTTTAACTATTTTTTTCTGATAGTAGGGCCTCTGCTGTAAATTTTAGGGCCTCTGTCTCTGCTCTGTAGTTGCTGGAAAATTTCCCTGTTACTAAAGACAGCTTCCTGTGTTTCCCATTATTTAGTACTAAGAAGACTCTTCCCCCCACCCAACCGCCCTCCACCATTTTCTGTTGCACTGGCTGCAGACCCATCAGAATAGGCATGTGTTCAGCTGATACTTGTGAAGTTTTCCTCTATATTCTTAATAGGCAATGTCAGCCAATTACTGAGGCCATCAACATATACAGCTGTTTTCAGCACCAACCAGGATGGAATCTGTATTTTATCTGTAAAAAAATACTGTAAAACCGCAGAGCACAAACTACAGGGTGTGCCTTCTGCAAACAAAAGATATTGCAGTTTAGAATAGCTGAAAATTAATACTGTTTATGTTCAGCATAAATGTTTATAATTTTAAACTACTGGACCAACACTGGACTACAACAGTCAGAAGTGCATTTAAATCAGGGATTCCCAAACGGTGTGCTGCAGCACTTTAGTATGCCACAAAATTTTGGAAATGTGGCATGAAATTGTTGCTACCTTTCCCAACTTCATACTTTGTGTGAGCAAGCATGTTCAGAACTGAGAAATATAAAATCAAGTTCCAGGATTCCTCTGTCTAATGTTGAAGCCACCCTACAAGTTTCATGTTCAAATATTAAACCCAGGATTGAAAGCATTACATCAATCTTAAGTATCACTTTGTTGGAACAGTTTTTATTTCTAAATAAAGTCTTAAAGTTTTTATTTGTTTTGTATTTTGTAATAACTTTTGTAATAAGTTAATAAATGAGGTTGTTTTGACAATGCTAAAAATATACTGTTAACTGCATGAAACTCTGGCATTAAGAACACAGGTGTGCCATGAAAGAAATTTGTGTTACCAAGTGTGCCTCAGTTTGCAAAAGTTTAGGAACCACTGATTTAAATAGATATAAATAATTTTCTTCTTCTGAAAAAGTGCAGTTTTCAAAAAATGGCACCTCCTACAATTTTTAAAAATGGTGAATTCCAATCCATCTGGTATAATTAAAATATTCAAGTCTTTGATTTTGCCACGATACAGTACAGGCACAAGATGATGGTGACATGACAGGAGGCATGTCATTAATAGTGAGACGTAGAACAGCTGAAGAGGACCTGTACGTTTCATTATCTGACACAAGGGAAAAAGAGTGAAAACTCGTAAACCCGAGGATCGGAAAAGTAAAAAAATCATTAATAGTGCATACCATTTTGCCTATCAATGTTTAATTTCTTTCATCTTCTACTCAAGTGTGAAACCACTTTCCTATAGGTAATCACTCCCGCCATAGATATTTTTGTATCAGTTTTGACAGTACAGCTTTGGTACTCTTCTACACCATCTTGATAATCATCATCATCTTCATGTATTATGATCAGTATTGAATGTTGGCTAGAACAGATTATTTCAATTTCATTCTGACTTGCCTTGATGATAAATTTAGACAAAATTCTTTCCTGTTCATTATTTGATTTTGTCCATTCATCTATACCATTGTCTTCATTCTGCTCTTCTGCCATGGTATGCTGAGTATTTTCAGTATAAGCACACCTCTGCATGGTGCAATGGTGTAATGGTTAGTGCGCTCATATGCCAGTCAGAAGATCCCTGGTTTGATTCCACACTCAGGCATAATTTTTTTGAACCAACTAGCACTAGGGTCAACTCAGCCTAAAAAGATGGAGTTCTCTGGGAAAACAAATGCAGTGAGGGAAGGTGCTGGCATCCCTACCTTAAATGCTGTAGTGGCCTAGAAATGTGAAGGCGCTAACACTTCACAAAAGTCATGTAAATGCTGCAGAACCTAGAAATAGGACTCTTTAAATAATCTAAAATAGACCTAGATAGAGGATTCTTTAAATAATCTAAAATAGACCTAGATAGAGGATTCTTTAAATAATCTAAAATAGACCTAGATAGAGGATTCTTTAAATAATCTAAAATAGACCTAGACAGAGGACTCTTTAAATAATCTATAATAAGGTAGTTTCTGACTGCTACTTATTTCTTCACTTTTTTATCCTCGGTCTCGGTTCTAGTACTTGTTTTCTCTTTTCTCTAGCTATGAAGTGCCCTCTATACTTTTAAATACCCACTTGTTGCTAGCCTCACTTTTCTTTTTCCTTTTTTATTATTTAATGTTATTGTCTATACCATAAGGCACAGTACTGAGAGTGTTACTTGTTTCTATGAAGGACTTCCAGTTCAGCAATTACTGCTATGATATTTAATGTGGAGTTGGATTTCTGTAGTGCCGATTGAAAGTGTCTGTGTCCTTTGGTGGCTTGTCACAGCCTGATTGAGTACAGCGCAGACAGGAATGCACGGGCGTGTCAAATAAGCGACAGTGTCATCACTGTTTTCAAGATGGAGGTCAGTTCTGTGTGCCAAGTGACTGAATTGAGTGCTATGGCACCGCTGTAAGCTGTGAACTTCGTATGAACAGCGCTGATGGTTCTTAGTTATGTCTACCTGGCAAATAGTGAACTACGATGTCTGTCCTAGTTTGTCTTGGTGCCTTGGCTAAGGAGTTCGTGCCAAGAGCAACACGGACTAGTTTCGAATTTGGACTTTCGTAGTGCCAAAAATGGCATCTTCAGCAGAAGACTCATCATGTTAAGGGCCATCACTGAACATTCTGTGTGACATTCACTGGCACAGGTGCTGAAGTGATTATGGAGTATCTCATACACTTGATACCGAGAACCTAATACTGAAAACTGAAACCGCTTCTTTGAAGTATGATCTTGTTTTACTTCGTTAAAAATGCATTTAACAATCCCAGCAGAGTTTTTACAATTTTCATATCATATTCTCTGTCATCTTTTGATCGTGTACTTGAAATGTGACATTTAGCATTTGTTCCAGCTTGACTGAGATGTCATGTGTTGTATATCTCCAATGAAAATGAAATGTGATAGTTTTGACTTGTCCAATGTAAATGAGATCTGATACTCTGTATTTTGTTCCACTGTTTTATATTTTACTGACAGACTGTTTTTTCTACTTCTCTGCCCACAATTTTTGTCACCTACATATCCAAGTCTACACTCTCGACTTTCACTGCTTATGCCTATAACAAGTTTCTACAAGTATTCTGGATTTTATGGCACTTTTATTATGCTCTGATGTGAAAACTATATATAGTTCCTTTTTCATGTCTTAAAAATGTGCTATAAGTTCATGAAGGAGTCAAACTGAATAGAAATAGATGATATATAGTGGTTATTAAAATATAGTCAGTGGAGTACTTTTGTTATTCTGAATTATATTAACTCTAAGCAATCTGGTGATCCATTATACATGATGATGATTAGTCTGATGATGATGATGATTTTGATGACTATGATGATGTACATGCTGCTGAATACTCATGTAATAAAAAATAAACTGATTTATCCATCACTATCTTATAAAAATATCCAAGCTATTTATTCCAACTTCCATTACAGTTTTCTAAGAATTCAAAATATTTTTTGTTTGTCAAAGCCACTACGTTTTATGTAAAAATAAAAAAAAAATCCAAATCTACAACACACATGGTAGCTCTTAGCCCTTTAATGTCTAAAACTTTCCTTACTATACTAGAAGGTGGTACTGAATACACTGGTCTAACTATTTTTTATCCATTATCGAATATTTCAGTCTAAATTTAGCATTCCTGTCTCAGTGTCAAACCTTTACTTGAGACACATATATTTAATTAAAAAAATATATATTTCTTACATAAAGAGGAAAGCATTTTCATTCAAATTACAAATCTGATAATGTCAAAAATATTTTACATACATTTTTTCCACAAATCAAAACACAATGAAGGAGAAACAAACAAACAAACAAAAAATGCTAATATAAAAATGTAAAGGAAAGTTTTTTTTTTATAAACTCGACTTTAAAGAAAATCTGGCAAATTCGATTTAAAGCTTGACTTCACATTTCAAGAAATGGTGAGGAAAAAAGAAAGACTGTCACAATTTGACTGAACTTTTTTCTGCAGATCATCCTCACTGATTTCTCTCTAATATATTTGAATTTCTCAGGGTACTAACATGCTGTTGTATTTAACTTTGTTTCCAGTTTCTGAGAAAAACTGTATCATTCTCTCATTTTAGTTTTAAAATAAAAAAGACAGTGAGAAAGCAGGAAAGCATTTCTTACTTTTTTTTCTCTACAAAGCTCACAGAAAGAATGAAGTACATCACATGACACACTAAATATTTTAAATAATGAGATTTTAAGGCACCATTGCCTTAACTGTTACTTAGACCTGAGCCTCACAAAGGTTTATGTATAAATCACTGTCATAAGACACTGTTGCTGTTGATTCCTTTTCCTGGCTTGGCGGGTCAAACAAGTCTATTCTCACATCACTTTTCTTGCTTTTCTTTCCTTCGAGCTTCCCATATCCAGCTCCCCCTCCACTGTCTGTGCAAGATTTGTCAGCACTGTTGAAGAATGTACTGTCTGAGCGGCCATCAGCTGAAGACTCTGGATACTCAGCTTTAGTAACACTCAGCTCGAAAGGATGATTGGCTGAGCTGCTGCTAGCCATTCCCTTTTTGCAGCAGTCCCCAATGGAACCGTTGCTTCGAAGACCATCCTTTTCTTCAGCAATTTTTGTGAGAACAGCTTGCTTGGGCATGTCACGCTCCTTGTGCTGAATGAAACACTGCAGCTGGACTCGAACTCCACCTTCACCTTTACTGTTTGAGCTGCTACTGCTGTTCTGCTTGCTGTTTTTCTGTGGAGTGTGGCCATTGTTGGCAAGCTGATTATGCTTATCACTTATTCCCCCTTCATAGAAATCAATATCAAGAAGTGCAGCAACTTCAGTCATGGCAGAAGTATACAAGCAGACACTGTGCTTCTGAAGTATTTCATTATTGGACGGGTGGCGCTCAAAAATGGGCATGACATAGAACAGAAGTCCTCCCAGTATCATGGCAACCCCAGCAAAGATATATCCTGCCACATGAGATTCATATGTGGCATTTAGATATGCTGAAAAGGAATGATGAAAAACTGTTAATAAATGAAACAGGACTACCCTAAACAAACCCATGTACAAATGACAAAAAAAAAAAAAAAGGAAATGAAATGAAAGAACAAGATGTCAGAAAGTGATAAAGATAATTATTATGAAGGAAAGAGAGCCAGAAAGACAGAAGCCCCGTAAACAGAAAATAAACTTTTAATGTTAAAAAAAAGTACATCAGAAATTAAAGAAATAACTAAATGAAAAAGATAAAACTGAAAGAAATGATATGTTGTAAAAACAGATTCATTATTCTGTCACATTCTCAAGAGCAAGGATAACTGTCACACAGTACAAGGGATTCACTTAAAGCTGCAGAAGGACATGCAAGATAAACAGATGAATTCAGATGCTGGTGCCAGGAAATAACAACATATCAATAAGAGCAGCAGTACAACAAAACAAATCAGCCCAAGATTTGAACTGGAAACTGAATATTCACATCACTATATTAGAAAGTCTGGATATCATCTGCAAACAGTGAATGCTGAAAAGTGACAACAACTACAATCAACACTTAACTTATGAAATTCTGGAACATAGATAACAAATGCTAACAGCAAAAGTTGATTCTGATACCCGAATAAACAGTTCTCAATAAGAATTCTCAAATGTTGGATGCACTAACCAAAAAAACTAAAATCATTTGAAATGTATTAAAATTATAAATGAGTAAAAAGGCAAAGATATGATATGATGAACATGCATCTAAGATGGAGAAGAAAAGATGTTTCCATGTTGCCTTACATCATATGGAGGTCCTAATAGGAAAGGCAGGCAATACCGACTTGATGGGACAGGAGCAGAACATAGTGGTAGAAAGTTGATCTATGTTTTAAACTTTTAAACTGCACAAGAACTATAAGGATGAGGTGAAGACACTACTGGAAACTACTGCACACACTTCATATAATACTCATAATTATATGACTTAGTATTCTCATTTTATTTATTTCTTTTTTTTTTATTTGCAAAAAATGGCATGTAATTTTTTTCAGCAAATACACATGCATTAGCAATTAAATTCTGAACTAAAACTGAACACAGCAGTAGCTTAAATTCAGAAATAAAACTGAGCACATCAGAAGCTTAAATTCTGAACTAAAACTGAACACAGCAGTATCTTAAATTCAGAAATAAAACTGAACACAGCAGTAGCTTAAGTTCTGAACTAAAACTGAACACAGCAGTATCTTAAATTCTGAACAAAAACTGAACACAGCAGTAGTTTAAATTCTGAACTAAAACTGAATACAGCAGTAGGTTAAATTCAGAAATAAAGTTAACACAGCAGTAGCTTAAATTCAGAACTAAAACTGAATACAGCAGTAGCTTAAATTCTGAACTAAAAGTCAACACAGCAATAGTTTAAATTCAGAACTAAAACTGAACTCATCAGAAGGTTACATTCAGACCTAAAAGTCAACACAGCAGTAGGTTAAATTCAGAACTAAAATTGAACACATCAGCAGGTTAAATTCAGAACTAAAATTGAACACATCAGTAGGTTAAATTCAGAACTAAAAGTCAACATATCAGTAGGTTAAATTCAGAACTAAAACTGAACACATCAGTAGGTTAAATTCAGAACTAAAAATCACCATGGCAGTAGGTTAAATTCAGAACTAAAAGTCAACACATCAGTAGGTTAAATTCAGAACTAAAAGTCAACACAGCACTAAGTTAAATTCACAACTAAAGCTGAGTACAGCGAAAATGCATGATGGGGACTAGAAAACTGACCGGCAGCTGGGGCTCCAAACAAAATGGGGAAACTGTTGGCCGCACACAGAAAACTCCAGGCCCTTTCCATCAGCTTAGTCTTCACTAGCTCGTAAGCGTAGGTCTTTAGACTGTGTGAGTAAAAGTCACAATCAGCATCATCACATATTTTGGTGAGAAATGAGTGCTATGAAAATTATGAGAATAAATGTGTTATAGAAGCAGCGAAAAAAAAAAGCAAACTCTGATAGCTACGGTCTTTTATGAACTATTCTTTCTTTTCTTTAAAAAAAACTGCCCATATGTTCTTTATCTAAAAATGCATATGCTTAGTTTATGAAACTAAACACTGATACAGACGAGACTGATACAGATACTGACACAGATGGCAATGATATTGATAAAGATGACATTGATACAGATGACACTGATACAGATGACAATGATACACATTGATATTGATACTGATTACACTGATACTAATGACAATGATACAGATGACACTGATACAGATGACACACTGCTAAAGACATTGATACAGATGACAATGATACAAACACTGACATACATTTATACAGATGACAATGATACAGACACTGAGATAGATGCCACTGATACAGATGACACTGATACAGACAATGATACAGATGACATTGAGACAGATACTGATACAGATGACAATGATACAGATAGAGGTATATGGTGCAGTTTTACAAGGTGGCAGAGGGGGGTGAGTCAAGTGAGAAAAAAACAAATAGAAAGTATGAGAGTGAGATGAGAATGTGTAAATGAAAAACATACATCATCATCATCATGTGCCGTGCCGACTAGTGTTGGCTATTATGCTTCTCCAGAGTACCCGATCCTTCATGCAGGCCATCAGATCAGTTGGTGATCTCCTCTCACACCATCCCGTCAGACTGTCCAGTATCATTTCTCTTGGTCTTCCTCTTGATCTTCTTCCTTCTATTTTTCCTGTTGTTATAATATTTTCAATGCCCCCTCTTCTCATTGCATGTCCTATGAAAGTACATTGTCTCTCTCTTATCTTTTTGACAAGGTTTTTTGTCTCTCCAGCTCTTCTCATACATTCTTCATTAGTTATTTTTGCTGTCCAGGGGATTCACAACATTCTTCTAATAAACCACATTTCTGCTGCTTCCAGTGATTTTTGTGCAGACAGAAAAACATACAACATACGATATTTTGGTGTGAGCCTTTTTTTGAGGATTACATGTGTGTCCATTTCTGTGTTCCCTACTTTTGGAGGATGCCACATTCTCTCTCTCTGAACCTTAAGTGCCCAGGGCACATGGGGCTTCCGCAAGGGTTTTCCACAAATGCCTGTCCTTCGCCTTTTTTTCTGCTCTTGCCCAGGTGAGCCCTCTATTGCTCAACATCCTTTCTGTTGTTCTTCTCCATGTCTCTTTTGGTCTACCCTTACTTCTGCTCCCCTGTGGTGTCCATCTTAGTGCTATTTTCGGTAGTGAGTTGTCAGTCATTCGGAGCACATGTCCCAACCATCGCCATTGTCTTTCCTCAATAATTGTTGTCAGTGGTTTCATCTGCATTTCTGCTAATAAGATGTTATTTCTTATGGTGTTTGGCCAAAATATTTTTCTAATTCTTCGTAAACATTTAGTCTGGAAAGAATTCAACTTGTTTTCTATGGTTTTGGTGATTTTCCAGCATTCACTTCCATAGAGTAGTACACTTAGAACATTACTCTTAAATATCCTGATTTTCATATTTATGCTTAGTTTATTTGATTTCCATACATTCTGCAGCATTGCAAAAGCCTGGTTTGCTCTAGTAAGTCTGCTGTTGATGTCCTCTGTGCTGTCTCCATTTTCTACTACTCTGCTGCCAAGGTATACAAATTCGTTGACCTCCTCCACTAACTTGTTATCTACTCTGAGTACATTTCTGTTGTTCACATTTTGCTTCATTAACTTTGTCTTTCCTACGTTGATCTTTAGTCCTATGTTGTTTGCATTCTGAGTTAGCTTCTTTATTTTATCTTGCATATCTTTGTGACTGCTTGATAATAGACAAATGTCGTCCGCAAAGTCAAGGTCCTCCAGCACTGTGTCAAGGGTCCATTGTAATCCTCTGCGTTTGTCTGATGTTGCCTCCTTCATTAACCAGTCTACTGCCAAGATAAATAATGTTGGTGATAGTACACATCCCTGTTTCACTCCTGTTTGTACCCTAAAGCTGCTGGAGGTATGTTCTCCACAGATAACTTTGCACTGAAAACCCTCGTATAGGGCTTTGATTACATTAACTACTTTATGGGGGAGGCCATGCCATCTTAGGATGCCACATTAAGCTAAGTTTTTTTGTTTAGTTTTTTGTCTCATTTGTGTGTGTAATCCTCGAAAATGGCTCACGCTGAAATATTGGAAGTTGTATACTTTTCATTTATACATTCTCATCTCATACTTTCTATTTGTTTTTTCTCACTTTTCTCACTCCCTCTGCCACCTTGTAAAACTGCACCACACACCTCTATATACCTTTATTATTTGAACCAGTTTTACTGCAGTCGCCATCCCTTTTATCTGTCACAATGATACAGACATGATACAGATGACAATGATACAGATGACACTGACACAGATGACAATGATACAGATGACACCAATACAGACACTGATACAGATGACACTGATATAGACACTGATATTGATAGCACTGATTCAGATAACACTGATACTCATGATACTGATTCAGACACTGAAAAAGATGACTGTGCTTCAGTTCTTGTTAAAACAGTCTACAGCTAACATTATATACTTATTTCTTTAAAGTTGAAAACACGAAACCAACAAAAAAATATGTGAGATTTAAAGTCTGAGTAAAGTTCTTAGATTACTCGTGGCATCTCAGGCTTTTAAATTAATGGCTTTTCTATTAAAAATGATTCTAGTTTAATTGCCGAAGCAGAAGTGCTATCATATACTAAGTCCCAGAAGATAAGATGCCAGTGCAGAAGTGCTATCATATACTAAGTCCCAGAAGATAATGCCAGTGCAGAATTGCTATCATGTATATCCCAGAAGATAAGATGGCAGTGCAGAAGTGCTATCATATACAAGTCCCAGAAGATAAGATGGCAGTGCAGAAGTGCTATCATATACTAAGTCCCAGAAGATAAGATGTCAGTGCAGAAGTGCTATCATATACTAAGTCCCAGAAGATAAGATGCTAGTGCAGAAGTGCTATCATGTATATATCCCAGAAGATAAGATGTCAGTGCAGAAGTGCTATCATATACTAAGTCCCAGAAGATAAGATGCCAGTGCAGAAGTGCTATCATATACTAAGTCCCAGAAGATAAGATGCCAGTGCAGAAGTGCTATCATGTATATATCCCAGAAGATAAGATGTCAGTGCAGAAGTGCTATCATATACTAAGTCCCAGAAGATAAGATGCCAGTGCAGAAGTGCTATCATGTATATATCCCAGAAGATAAGATGTCAGTGCAGAAGTGCTATCATATACTAAGTCCCAGAAGATAAGATGCCAGTGCAGAAGTGCTATCATATACTAAGTCCCAGAAGATAAGATGCCAGTGCAGAAGTGCTATCATATACTAAGTCCCAGAAGATAAGATGTCAGTGCAGAAGTGCTATCATATACTAAGTCCCAGAAGATAAGATGCCAGTGCAGAAGTGCTATCATATACTAAGTCCCAGAAGATAAGATGCCAGTGCAGAAGTGCTATCATATACTAAGTCCCAGAAGATAAGATGTCAGTGCAGAAGTGCTATCATATACTAAGTCCCAGAAGATAAGATGCCAGTGCAGAAGTGCTATCATATACTAAGTCCCAGAAGATAAGATGCCAGTGCAGAAGTGCTATCATATACTAAGTCCCAGAAGATAAGATGCCAGTGCAGAAGTGCTATCATATACTAAGTCCCAGAAGATAAGATGTCAGTGCAGAAGTGCTATCATATACTAAGTCCCAGAAGATAAGATGTCAGTGCAGAAGTGCTATCATATACTAAGTCCCAGAAGATAAGATGTCAGTGCAGAAGTGCTATCATATACTAAGTCCCAGAAGATAAGATGTCAGTGCAGAAGTGCTATCATATACTAAGTCCCAGAAGATAAGATGCCAGTGCAGAAGTGCTATCATGTATATATCCCAGAAGATAAGATGTCAGTGCAGAAGTGCTATCATGTATATATCCCAGAAGATAAGATGTCAGTGCAGAAGTGCTATCATGTATATGTCCCAGAAGATAAGATGCCAGTGCAGAAGTGCTATCATGTATATGTCCCAGAAGATAAGATGTCAGTGCAGAAGTGCTATCATGTATATGTCCCAGAAGATAAGATGCCAGTGCAGAAGTGCTATCATATACAAATCCCCTAAACATATACACCCTAGCTAGACCAATGACTGTTAAATCAACCTTCTTCTACTCAAGGCAACACTGAACAAGATGAGAAGATTGCCATGGTACAGCATTAAGTTTTTCTGGGGTGAATGAATCAAGAAAAAAGCACTTATTTTTGACCACTCCCCAAATCTTCCATGTCACACTGCTGCAACATGGCATACGGGCAGCAATTACTGATTATGGTGGTGCACTCTAAGCTTGCTTGATTATTTCAACTGAAGTAAAAGATGAATGTACCCCTAAACACATCCTTTATGGACACATGGGCAACTGATACGGAGAAAAAAAACAGCCAGATGTCTGAAAGTTTATTTCAAATGTATATGCAAATCAGAAGCAAAGGCAATGGACAATGAGGCTGCATACTAAGATTGCTATGCTGACTGCCCTAAGTGGAGGTAAATACTGAAACATCAGTTCAGGTAAATCCTGAAACATCAGTTCAGAAAGTGTAATGAGAAATTTCTCCATGAAGCAGAGGCAAGATGGACATGAGAATATAAATAAGGTAGATAGAAGGGATGGCGACTGCAGTAAAACTGGTTTAAATAAATAAGGTAGATAGAGGTGTATGGTGCAGTTTTACAAAGTGAGGGAGGAAGTGAGCAAGGTGATAAAAAAAAAAAACGAATAGAAAGTATGAAATGTATAAATGAAAAACATACAACATCCGATATTTCGGCGTGAGCCTTATTTGAGGATACATACAGAACGAAATACAAACATATATAACTTATCTGAAGTGTCTTGCTCCGGGTGAGAAGCTGAAATTTGTGTGGAAGAAGGAGGAAAAAAAGGAGGGGGAAAAAGACCACGCTGCCTGCAGACAAAAGATTCACGATAGGGCCAATCATAACGAAGAAGCGGAGAGAGAGGAGGAGAACAAGTGGGAGAAAGGGGTGGGGGGAAGGCAATAGAAACAGGACAGCCGCTAGAGGTGTCGGGGGGGGGGGGGAGGGGAGGGAAAAGGGGACGCGGAGAGATAATGAATGAAGAACTTAAACACCTACCGGGAGAAAATGGGAAACTGGTGGATAGGACAAGACCAATATGTTGGCAGAGAAGGAAATAGGATGGTGGTAGGGGGGGGGGGGGAGGTAGCATAGAGAAAGAAAGCAGAGTATAAAAAAGGCCAGTGGAAAAATAAAGAAGTTACAGAAAGCTGAAGACATTGTTAATTCCAGCTGGGTGGAGACAGCCAGTCTGGAAAATAAGGCGCTGTTCTATGACCCTCCGAGATCGTACATCTGCGGAACAAGAGCGGATCGCACTAACCGAAATGTCCTGTTTGCCCCTGTGGTTACCAAGGCAAAAATGTTTAGCCACAGGTGTCCAGGCCCTCTTGGAAATATCACTGAGATGCTGGTGAAATCGATCTCCTAACTGTAAGCCAGTTTCCCCTATGTACTTCAAACCGCAACGTTTGCCCATGATAACATAAATGACATTTCGTGAAGTACAGGTGAAACCCTCCTGTACTGATAACGTGGATTTAGGGAAGGAGATCTGGCTGGCCTCGACAACAAACGGACAAGTGCTGCATCTACGGCGTCCACAACGTCTGGTACCATAAAAAGTGTCATCTGTCTTAAGATGACTACGAATTAAAAGGTCCCTGAGGTTCTTGTCCCGTCTGTAGGCCACCAATGGGGGTTCCCCAAAAAGTTCATGTGTCTCAGGCTCCGTCTGGAGGAGGTGGAGATGGCAAAACAGTATGTTTTTAACTGCCAAGCTATGATGGTGGTACGTGAGTACTAGTTTCACTCTGTCCGAGCTACAGTGCGGTTTAGGGGTGAGGGCTTGTTCCCGCAATATATGGCTAATGCGGTTCCAAGATGACGAGAGAACGTGGTCTGAATAGCCGCGTTGACAGAAGAAATCTAGCAATTTGTGGCCTTGATCCTGGAAATCCAAATCCTCCTTACACAAACATCGCAACCTAAGAAGCTGGGAAAAAGGAATAGAGTCCTTACACGATCTGGGATGGGAGGAAGAGTACAGGAGGTAGCTGTGAGAGTCTGTAGGTTTATAGTGGACAGAAGTAGTAAGCCCGGAAGGGCCGATAGTGACGGCAATGTCAAGAAAGTTAGCGGAAGTAGCAGGGATATGGGAGGTGAAAGAAATGACAGGACCGTATTCCTTAACAAAACTGATAAAGTCGTTAAGGTCTTCCTCTGGCATTGATGTGATACCAATGCCATCGTCTATGAGAATATAAATACTAGGCAAAATATATATGGCACATGGATTAAGATGATAGGTGCATAACAGCGGGTAAACTATCTGCGTAATGTTATGTCAAGTTGGCACATGTTTTTGACATAGATTTGACCCCCTTTATGCCTGAACGAGTCTGTTTACACAGGTATGTATCAGTTCACTGCAATCTGCACCGAGGATGACAGCAGCAGTGGGAATTGTATTCTTCTGTGTTCGCGACCTTGTAACCATGTTCTGATATGAAGTCTATATGAGATGGAGTATGTGCTGCACAACCAATATCAAGTCCAACAGCGGAGAGAACAACCACTAAACATAGGCAGATCAGCAGGGACACACTTCAGTGGGTGTTGGAACAGAAAGCGGAGCACATATGGGAATAGCCAGTGTGCAGGGATGGCAGTCTCTGACTGCAGTTACATGGCACATTTGTATTTCTTCAAAGTGAAATCAGCCACAGCTACAGTTACATGGCACACTTGTATTTCTTCAAAGTGAAATCAGCCACAGCTACAGTTACATGGCACACTTGTATTTCTTCAAAGTGAAATCAGCCACAGCTACAGTTACATGGCACACTTGTATTTCTTCAAAGTGAAATCATCTCACGGTCAGAACAACTGATGGAGGCCACTGCTCTCTATAAACTATCTAACTGTTCATCTGTTTTACTGTCTATTTTCTCTCTTTACTATTTCCTCTGATCTTATTGTGTCTTATAATTAATTACCAGTTTCTTACATGAACAATGACCTCTGTTACTTAATCATCATTTCTCAAAATCAGTATTTTACCTCATCAGCACCATCATTTTTCACATTCATTATTTCACCTGTAGTTATTTATATTAGAACTAGAAACCAGATAGACCATTTTTGTATTAGAAAGCAATACAGAACATCTCTCATGGATGTAAGGGCTTATAGGGGTGCAGATGTCAACAGTGATCACAACCTGTGCATAGGGAAAATAAAACTAAAATTGAAAAGTCAACACAAGAAATCAGTACACAGAAAGATAAACATCCACAGCCTACAAGAAGAAAATACTAACATTAATTTCAATCAGGAACTTGCCAATCATTCCAAAACACCCAGTGAAGTTGAGGAGATAGGTATAGATGAGTTATGGAATTCTTACAGCACAGCCATAATCACAGCAGCAAAAGTAAGCGCTGGATTGGAAAAACCAAATAGAAAAGCATGGATATCAGATAAAACATGGAAGTATATACATGAAAGACGAGCAGTCAAATTAAACATGTTGAATGCAAAAGCAGATCATGAAAGAGATTCGGCAAAAGCAAAATACAAAGACATCGACAAGAAAGTAAAAAGTTCAGCTAGAAGGGATAAAAGAGAATACATAGACAATATGGCGAAAGAGGCAGAAAAAGCAGCAAAAACAGGAGACAGCAAAACTTTATATAACATACAAAAGAGGCTAACAGGTACTATTACATCTAAAGAAAGACCAATCCTTAGCAAAACTGGAACACTATTAACATCAAATAAAGACCAAAAGCAAAGATGGGCTGAACACTTCCAAGAAATACTCAATCGACCACACCCAAAAGAATTGTTAAACCTTGAAACTGACTTACCAGCCCCACAACTAAATGTCAATCTAGATGAAATTAAATTGCATGAAATTGAAACAGCAGTGAATTTAATGGCTAACAACAAAGCTGCAGGTGAAGATGAAATAAAAGCCGAGATGCTAAAAGCTATCAATAGTGACAACATGAGACAACTACAGAGAATGTTTAACAAGATTTGGAAAGAAGAAAAGGTCCCTTCTAATTGGAAGAAGGGAATCATTGTTAAAATACCAAAAAAGGGCAACCTTAGTGACTGTAACAACTGGAGAGGAGTAACCTTAATATCAGTTGTGTCAAAAGTATTTTGCAAGGTCATTTTGAATAGACTCAAAGATATAGTGGATACTGCAATGAGAGAAGAACAAGCAGGATTTTGAAAAGGGAGAAGCTGTCTCGACCAGATCTTTACTCTCAGAATAATACTTGAAGAACATATTGAAAAGCAGAAACCATTAATACTGAATTTCATAGATTTTAAGAAGGCATTTGATAGCATACACAGAGATTCATTATGGAGAATTTTATGTCTATATGGAATACCATCTAAAATTGTCAACATCATTAAGGACTTATACAATGGATATGGTTGTGCAGTTAAGACAGAAGAAGGGATGAGTGAATGGTTCCAGATTGAAACAGGCGTGAAACAAGGATGTATACTGTCTCCTTTACTTTTTGGGATTACAATAGACTTCATAATGAAAAAATGCTGCACAAGTAACACAGGTATTGACTGGGTACATGGGACCCAACTAGAAGATCTTGATTTTGCTGATGACATAACTCTTATCAGTAATAATGTGAATTCCATGCAAGAAAAACAGATAGCCTGTCTTCACTGGCTAGCAAAATAGGACTTGAAATTAACAAGGACAAAACAAAAATAATGAAAATTCCCATCAATCAAAATGGAAAAATACACATAGAAGGGACAGATATTGAAGAAGTCAATCAATTTGCATACCTTGGCAGCTACATAGACCAGGATGGTGACACTAGAAAGGAAGTTAGGATCAGAATTGCAAAAGCAGCATCAATCTTCAAGAATCTTGAGAACATATGGAATTCAAAAGTTATAAGCACAAAAACCAAGTTAAGACTATTCAATTCAAATGTAATATCCACCCTCATTTATGCATGCGAAAGCTGGAAAACAACTAAAGAAATAGAAAATAAATTAGACTCTTTTGAAAACAAATGCCTAAGGAAAATACTCGGCATCAAGTGGAATGAATTCAAGAACAATGCAGAGATAAGACAGATGACTGAACAACAACCAGTCTCATGGGTGATCAGGAAAAGGAGATGGACATATGTTGGTCACTTGATGAGAAGAAATGATCAGAGAATCCCAAAAGAAGCTATCAAGTGGAACACAACAGGCCGAAGAAAAAGAGGCAGACCGCGTGAAACTCTGAAGAGGACATTATTAAGAGAGGCCAAGTTAACAGGCATAAAATCCTTTGTTGAGGTTGAAAGACTCGCCGAAGACAGGAAAAATTGGCGAACTACTTTGCGAGCCCTATGTGACGTCTAACGGCACGGGAAGGATATAAGATAAGTTATTTACAATCACTTCATATAGTTGATCTGTATGTATTTACCATCATATCTTATAATCATTATTTTATCTGCAGTTGTTTACCATCATATCTTATAAATACCGTAATACTTTACCTGTAGTAAAATCATTGGAAGCAGTAGAAATGTGGTTTATTAGAAGAATGTTGCAAATTCCCTGGACAACAAAAATTACTAATGGAGAATGTATGAGAAGAGCTGGAGAGACAAAAAACCTTGTCAAAAAAATAAGAGAGAGACAATGTACTTTCACAGTAACACAATAATTGGTGTATAAGTATACAACTACACACTAAACACTGCAGTAAAGCTGTGATACTAGAATGTATAAAATTGGAAAAAAGTAGGAGCAGCTTTATTACTTAACGATTACAAGTACTTTCACAGAAGATGCAATGAGAAGAGGGGGCATTGAAAATATTATAACAACAGGAAAAACAGAGGGAAGAAGAGCCAGGGGAAGACTGAGAGAAATGATACTGGACAGTCTGACGGGATGGTGTGAGAGGAGATCACCAACTGAGCTAATGGCCTGCATGAAGGATCAGGTACTCTGGAGAAGCACAACATCCAACGACAGTCAGCATGGCACCTGATGATGATGATGTAGTTACTGACATTATTTTTCACATTCATTATTTCATCTGCAGTTGTTTACAATTACTTCATATAGTTTACGTATTTACCATCATATCTTATAATCATTATTTTATCCGACAGTTATTTACCATCATATCTTATAATCATTATTTTATCTGGCAGTTATCTAGTATCATTTGTTATAATGAAAATTTTACCTGTAGTAATAACTCCCACAGCAAATCCCAAAGGCCCAGGCATAAAGGGCATGAGAACTTTCATCATTTGCAAGAATGACAAGCAGTGTGAAGACACCGCACAGGATGGCAGAAGTCTGGCACAGGTGCCGCCTGGAACAGAGGACACATTCATTTACACATTATCTACAGCTGAAGATGAACTCTGGGAGAAGATGCAGCATCACAAAGTAAGAAAACATCTTATTTAAAATATGCACAATACTACAAAAACTTGTTAAAAAAATAGCCGGTTTTGACTTTCTGTTTCTGGGAAGAACTCACAGTATACAAGAAATGAACATTGCTCAAAGAAGGAAACACAAAAACACTAAAAAAAAAAAAATGCTGACTGAATTAGTTGGACAGCTTGGAAACAACACTGAAAGGATAAGATAAAATATTATGTTATAAACATTAAAGAATCAAAGATAAATTTTAATGGTTAAAAATTTTCACAGACCTTGAGAAATAATCATTAGCCACATTCCCCCTGGGAACAACTGTGTTAAGAGCACACTTATCTTAACATAGTCTTTGTGAGACAGGGAACATAGATCTGTTTGCTTAAAAACTCTGACCTACCTCTGTAGCCCAGAAACCTGTAGCAATCAACACTAATTGTAATTGTTATTTTTGTAAAATGTAATGTCAGGTTGGTGGATGGATGGGGACATGGAGATTGCTGGCAGGAATGAGGAAAATCTGGTGTGAAACTAATGAATCCAAGGCGTAACAAGCCTATGGATTTCTACAACAGCAGGCAGAGGACTATCAGAACGATATAAACAAAACAGAGCCAGTGGACTATAGGTGGTGGAGAATGGATATCATTGAGGCACTCATCAGATTCCTTATCCCAAAGTCGGAGTGTCTCGGTGGAACTGTCTCAAAGCCGTCTGGCCAGCCAGCAGTGCATGCTGGATCTGACATGGAGAAGGGGCTTAAGACTAGCCATCAGAGGCTGGAAAATAAAGTTTTGACTAGGCTAGCCTACACCACTGTCTTCATGGCAGTCTGAGCAAGACCACAGTCTGCCCTAGCAAGGAAAGTCAGAGGTACCCAGCCAAAAGGTGCATGGCAAAAATCAGGTAGCACACATTATCGCTAATGAAATGTCTCTATCTGCAGTTTTTAAACATGGTGCTCGCCCTGCGAAGACTAACCAGGCAGGTGTGGTGCCGGGCCCCCTTCCTTGAAAGGGTCCAGCCTATGCTACTGGAGGTCCTCTCAGTTCATCTTGTGGAGCCAGGAGACATGAGAGTAGAGCTACTGGCCAAAAAATACAACAGAAGAAAACAGCCAAAAAGCAAGAACTTAAACTAATGCAACGGAATACTGACAGTGTCAGCAGTATTAGAGATGGCTATAGCAAAAAAGTGGAACTAGAGAACATACTCTTTGTAGAGCAGGTAAGTATATGGTGCATATACAGGAAACACACCTTTAAAATCAGAGGCTACCAGTGTTTCAGATCAGACCGACAGGACAGAAGAAAAGGAAGAGTACTCACACTTGTTAAGAATAACATCAGCGCATGTCAGGTGGGAGTGTACATGGAAGGAGTCGAATACTAGATGATCCATCTAAAGACCAGTAATACAGACTTCCCCCTCCTTAATTATTACTGTCCTAATGACCGGCCGCTTGCAACACTGTATGCATTTGATCATGTGGTGTACGGATGAACACACGACAATTGCTACACAGAGACAGCAAAGAGCAGCAGACATCTTGACATCATGGACAAACAAATGGTGTGTATCAACACAGAGAAATAAAGTACCACTCTGTTTACTCTCTCATCTAAAAAGAAAGCAGGTAAGATCTTTGTAAATGAAATATCCTTAAGGATGGACAACCAACCCACTTACTTAGGAGTGACTCTTGACTCAAAACTGACCTGGAAGCAACACATCAGCAATGCAGAAGCAGAAGTCAGATGAAAGCTGGCCATATTAAGGAAACTGAGTGGAACCACATGGGGAGCTAGTGAAAGAATCCTCAAGAATGTATATCAGCAAAGTATTCTATTTAGAATATGGCTCAACAGCTTGGTGCACAGCATCAAACACTATGCTGCATAATCTAGACAAGGTACAAAATCAGTCACTGCGGATTATCACAGGTGCCATGAGGTCCACATCAATCGTAGAAATGCATAAAATGGTGTTCAAGTGCTAAAAGAACATGGAGACACAAAAGTCATGACCTTGGGAGAGAAATTCCTCAGCTCTGTAAGCCATCCCCTAAACGAGAGATTCAACAACTTAGCACTAAGATGGCTTAAAAGAAACAGCTTCTTTCATAAGGTCAAGTGTACATGTATGCTGATATCTGACTTTCCAACTGTAGTCACTCCATTATCATCTGAATCTGTGCATACACCACGGAAAGAAGCAGACTGTACAAAATAACTATTCAAACTGAAGTGAATAGTGTGCAGAATGGTGAGATGCAAAGCAGTCCTGTAAGATCAACAGCCACACTTAGTTTGCTAGATGACAAATATCCATGTGACACCTGGATACGCGTGTATACAGACAGATCTGCACACAATACCATAAAGAATGGAGGGGCAGGAGTACATATTGAATATTCAAACAACACCATTGACAAGATTTCCATACCCACTGGAAAATACTGCAACAACTATAGTGCAGAAGTTATGGCAATTATAGCTGCAGTTGAAAAACTATCAGACTCCATAATTGATACATGTCCCGTAGTAGTTCTCACAGATGCAAGATCAGTACTGGAAGCTCTTCAGTGCAACAAACTTCCAGATCTTAAGGATGCCTTGTCAAAAATTGGCTCACAACACAGAGTCACTTTGCAGTGGATTCCATTCCACTGTGGAATACCAGGCAATGAGAAAGCTGACTGTCTGGCCAAAGAGGGCACTGAAATGGAGCAACCAGACATACCAATCACCTATAATCAGAAGAAAAGCATGATAAAAACCTATAGGAAGCCACAAACACCACCACATGATGACTATCACATGCTAAACAGAAAGGAACAAGTCACCATTTTCCGTCTCCAAACAGGACACACATATGACTCTGAACTCACAATACGACTTTAGAGTCATATGTATACAAAGTTTAAGGTTGGTACTACTAATCTATGTACATGTGCCCAGGTGCCCCAAACTGTGGAACATATCCTCCAAAACTGCACCAACTATGAGACACTGAGAAATAATTACTGGCCCAGTGAAACAACCAAAGAAGATGAGCTCCATGGTTTCAAACATGAGTTACAAAAAAAAAAACAGTGAAATTTACTCAAGAGACAGGACTGCAGATATAGAGAGACAATGCATACGAAGAAGAAGAAGAAGAAGAAAATTAGCAACATATCTGCCAACTATTTGCTGATGATATTTAAAACTTTTTACCTCTAGCATTGATTGAGCATTTCAGAAGATTACTTCCTGGTATACTTTTTCTGTTTCTTTATCAGGTATGCTCTCTAAAACATTATATGGATGAAGATGCTGTCCTATGAGGCAATCAGTAATCCATCGCTGATATGCTAGCGTCATGGTTAACTGAACCATAGCTGACCAAGACCCTGTCCCACCTCTTCGTTGGTACCAGGCCCAGTCTGACTAACAGGGCAGGGATTACCATAGTCCCTATGGTGGTGGAGTCTGCTAAAGAAGCATTGTATACCCCCTGCTTTTTAGCTGTACTCCTGGACTGAAAAAATAGCAGCCATAACCCTTTCCCATACCGATACAATGCTGTACCTCAATACCTCCACAGGATCGGCTGCAAAGAACACTAGCTCACAATTACAGAGAGATAGTACAAGTACAAGAACTAGAGCATTATTCTTGGGTGTGTTACTCCTGCTCTCACTCAACAAATAATGTTATATATCTCACATCTCTCAATATTAATATACAGTTCAAAGAAGCAGAGGTCTTCCACTATTATTGTCTCAAGCCTTGCCTTTTTTTTTTCTGGTCACCCACTTGTGGATGATACAGACCCATTTATAACAGACAGTCACATGTAATGCAATCCAAAAGGCCCTTCCCTTCATTTAGGTACTCTTCATCTCCAGCTTTCCCAAAACAAATGTCAGATATCCATTTTCATAGCTGGACTTTAGGGTTAACACACTGGAAAGGAAGAGGAATGATGCTGCTAGCTATGGAGTTCATGCTGATGGCAACACTAGTTGGCATTTTCTGGTCAGCTGCTGACTATGCAGCAGAGCACTTATGGTTTGACCCTGTGTGATGACGCTGCTTCACAAACCATACTTTTAACTTTTTTTAGCTGGGCTGGCCAGTAGCTGTAGCCCATAACCTTTGGTTGTTAAGGTGGTCCACTATCAAAATGTACTACTTTTGTTCAAAGAATTTTAAATATATTTTCCTTAAAGTTTTAATTAGTTTCTGGCATTCTGAAATTTCTCTGAGAAATTCTTCAGCACATATTTCAGGCTGTGGAACATATCTGTTTCACATGAGAAACTTTCTCCAAACCCACATTTTTGTTACTTCCAGTTTTTAAAACCTGTTTACTGCTCAAGTTTCACAAGCACAGAGAAATATTGGCTCTGTGTAGTGCCATGTTACTTTTTTTTTTCTCACTGTTATGGACATTCTCTTATTTGTTATTATCTTAACACATGCTGATAGGATCTGGCCAAGTTGTGAGTCTTAAATACTCTTGTAACACGTGGACACTGCAGACTGTGGCATTCTTCCATTATTCAGGGATGTTATACAGCTTCACCATTCCCTCTTCACTCAGAATCTTCTCACCTGCTTTCTTCTCGGAACCAGAACCCTAGGGTTCACTTTGATCATGAATACTATTTTTTTTTAACTGCTGACCCAGTGCTATATGGAGCCAGTATTACCATGTGGCTGTGAGACTCAGGCAGTTAACAAAAAAGATGGCAAAGAAACTGGAAGCAACAGGGATGTGGTTTTGGGGAAAGATGCAACAAAACCCCAGAGAGTTAGAAAAACAAAAGGTCATGAAAGATGTTTCGGAAGAAGAGAAACTACTTAAAATGATAATGAAAAAAACAAAAAACAGTCAAAACTTCTTGGACATGTCACGAAAAGACACGGAGAAGCTAATAATGAATGGAAAAAAAGGAAGACAAAAAATAAGATAAAAATATCTCAGTGAACTGATCAAGTGTGGAGAACATACCTCCAGCAGCTTTAGGGTACAAACAGGAGTGAAACAGGGATGTGTACTATCACCAACATTATTTATCTTGGCAGTAGACTGGTTAATGAAGGAGGCAACATCAGACAAACGCAGAGGATTACAATGGACCCTTGACACAGTGCTGGAGGACCTTGACTTTGCGGACGACATTTGTCTATTATCAAGCAGTCACAAAGATATGCAAGATAAAATAAAGAAGCTAACTCAGAATGCAAACAACATAGGACTAAAGATCAACTTAGGAAAGACAAAGTTAATGAAGCAAAATGTGAACAACAGAAATGTACTCAGAGTAGATAACAAGTTAGTGGAGGAGGTCAACGAATTTGTATACCTTGGCAGCAGAGTAGTAGAAAATGGAGACAGCACAGAGGACATCAACAGCAGACTTACTAGAGCAAACCAGGCTTTTGCAATGCTGCAGAATGTATGGAAATCAAATAAACTAAGCATAAATATGAAAATCAGGATATTTAAGAGTAATGTTCTAAGTGTACTACTCTATGGAAGTGAATGCTGGAAAATCACCAAAACCATAGAAAACAAGTTGAATTCTTTCCAGACTAAATGTTTACGAAGAATTAGAAAAATATTTTGGCCAAACACCATAAGAAATAACATCTTATTAGCAGAAATGCAGATGAAACCACTGACAACAATTATTGAGGAAAGACGATGGCGATGGTTGGGACATGTGCTCTGAATGACTGACAACTCACTGCCGAAAATAGCACTAAGATGGACACCACAGGGGAGCAGAAGTAAGGGTAGACCAAAAGAGACATAGAGAAGAACAACAGAAAGGATGTTGCGCAATAGAGGGCTCACCTGGGCAAGAGCAGAAAAAAAGGCGAAGGACAGGCATTTGTGGAAAACCCTTGCGGAAGCCCCATGTGCCCTGGGCACTTAAGGTTCAGAGAGAGAGAGAGAGAGAACTGATCAAGTGGCATGGAAAAAAGAAAAAGCATCTGAACTAACTGGAAAGCCCCAGGACCACGCAAGACGGAGAAGTACAATCACCAATGTTATCCTGCACCGCACATAACAATACTGACCAAAACTCCTGTAAGTAAAATACCGCTTCACTATGTGATAGTGATCTGGTCAACAGCACCTAAATTTGTGAATAAATGTGTTGTGAATATAATAAAACACTGACCTGGATATGAAACACTCACTACTGTTCCTAATGGTTATATATCCCAAGCCTATGCAGCCCACAACAAAGCCCAAGCCAATGTACACGCTCAACAAGAACAGGCGGGTCTCCTCTTCATTGTTCACTTTAGCAGTCTTTACCTAATGGTGATAATAATTGCAACGATCTTTATCTAATGATGATAATAACTGTAGCACTCTTTACTTAATGATGATAATACCTGTAGCAGTCTTACCTAATGATGATAATAACTGTAGCAGTTTTTACCTAATGATGATAATAACTGTAGCAGTCTCTACCTAGTGATGATAGTAACTGTAGGATTTTTACCTAATGATGATAATAATTGCTGCAGTTTTATCTAATAATTGTAACAGTTTTTATATGATGATAATAGTTGTACCAGTCTTTACCAAATGATGATAATCACTGTAGCAGTCTTTACCAAATGATGATAATCACTATAGCAGTCTTTACCAAATGATGATAATCACTGTAGCAGTCTTTACCAAATGATGATAATCATTGTAGCAGTCTTTACCAAATGATGATAATAACTGTAGCAGTCTTTATCTAAGAGAATGATAATGACTTAGCAGTCTTTACCTAAAGATGATAATGACTGTAAAAATGACTGAGGAGGATAAAGTCAAAAGAAAATATCAAGATAAGAGTATGGTGAGAGGTGTAAAAATACAGGTATTGAAAGAGAGCAAGGGGGAGAGAGAGAGAGAGAGAGAGAGAGAGTAAATCAAAGACAAAACTTTATTTTTTAAAGAGCAGATAAATGAGCAGGCTAATGCTGGCACTGTTGCTCTAGGATTTCTTTGGGGAATCTGAGAGTTTCTGTTTGTTGGCCATCCAGGAAGATCTTGGAGTTCAAGATATAAACCCAGAAAGAGGGTATGCAATGCTGGACTTCATTACCTCTTACAAGTGACTATGGAAGAATACTTCTTATCAGACTCCAATTTATCAGAGAATGCACTGATTCATAACCTTCAGGACACATTATAGTGTCACAACAGCCTGCTACCAGGAGTATTCTGTGTAGATAGGACAGGCAAGTAAGCAAAAGGAACATGAATCAATCCTATGTAATGAACAACTTGACTAACCAGAGCGTACAAAGAACATGAATATCACATAATGTAGGACTGTGTCTCACCAAGCAAAAGCACATAAGGAACATGAATACCACATAATGAAAGATCTTCTTCTTCTGCTTTCGAGGTTGTTGGTCACTTCAGATCCTGATCCCTGTCGACATGGCAATGCCCGAGCACAAAAACACTGTAGCATGAATCCCGCATAATGAAGGATTGTGACTCACCAAAAATACAAAACTATCACGAATCACATATAAAATGACGGAATGTGATTCACAAAAAGCACAGAGGGAACACAAGTTTCATGTAATGAAGTTCTGCGACTCACCAAAAGCACAAAAGGAACATGAATCCCAAGGCCTATAACAGCAGAAATCACAATCAGAGCCCTCAAGGACCTCATCTTCAGTGCGCTGAAGTCCACGTAGGGTGGCTTCTCGGCTTCTCTGTCCCTTCGGTTTTTCTTCTGGCTTTTCAGATGAAGAATGACCTTTCTCCGAGGGTGGTACAGGTTGGCAGAGCGGTACATAGCACTGGCAATGATGGTAAGAACAAGCAGGCCGGCAACACACTGTAAGCCATGCATCCAGTCAATGACCCTAAAAAGTACCAATAGAAAGTACACTGTTAGCAGATAAGCAGAAAAGGGTCTGCTTACTAATTTTGTCTCTTCTCTTACCTCATATACCCTTCGGTGTTGAGGGGACAAACAGACGTCTTGATAGGGCTCGACGAGTTGCTTCATATAATGGGATATTTAATGCTTCTGTAATTTTCTTTCTCCATTTCCTGAGTGGGCCTTCTCTTCCTCTGTTACCTACAAATCTCAGTGTGAATGTTGTCTGTGATATACTGTCTGGTGGTAACCATGTAACATTGCCAAACCATTTGACTTGCTGTTTCTGGATATAGTGTAATACTGGTGTTACTCCAACCTTTGCCCTGATGGTGTCATTTCTTTATTTGGTCTCTTCTTGTCACATTTAGCATTCTCCTTAAACATCTCAATTCTGTCATGATGATTTTTCTTTTGTTCTTGGCTGTTAGTGTCCATGTTTAACAATGACAGCACAGAACTGGAGGGAAAATTGTGTTGTAAACCACTCTTTTTGTTTCAGTTCTGATGCATTTGTTTTGTATTAGAAAATGTACTAATATAATTAATATTAATGATAATAATCAGTGAACATGTTAACTGGCAACTATCAGTAAATTAAAGAAGAGAAAAACCAAAAGTTTTGGAGGGCATCGGTTATTGTAACCAGTTTATATTACAAAAAAAAACTAGTAAAAAAACAACCAGCAAAATTGGTTGCAGGATAGTCCGGCCAGCAGCATGATGATGTTGCTCAATTTGCATGAAAGAGAATCAGCCAGTTCTAACTTTGGTTCAGCATGTGAGTATTTTGTAAAGATAAATCTCACCACAAATAAGGCAAGAAAAAAATTTCACAACAACATTTACTTTCCACTATGTTTGTAAAATGTGTTTAACTGTACATTTTTTAAAACAAAATGTAAAAAGTATCAAATTTTGTATTTAGAAAAACAGTTTTTTTAAAGTACTTCATGAAAACTGAAAGACAGGTACACTTGTACCAGTTTTGAAAAATCCTAGTGCCATCACTGATAATAATGGCAGTTTTCTCATCCTAGAGGATGGTCACATGAAGAAGGTAGATGTTAGATGATTCTGAATTGCCCAGCATCAATTTTATGAACATCTTTTTATCTCAACTGACTCTACCAATGCCAGATTTGCATAAATGGCCACAGAAACAAAAGATCTGTTATTAACCAATAGTACCATTTTTATTTTTGGTGCTCAAAGTCCTAGTAACTGTAAACTATATTTTGCAATTGATGCTGTGTTGAAAATTTTGTAATAAAAGACTTCAGTTATTTGGCATGGGCCACACAGACTTTCTTTAACTCTTGTAGATAACCAAAGAATCAGGCCTCCAAGCACTTCATCGTGATATGAAGCAAATCAGTCTCTTACTGGCCAGTCTCAAACAATATGAAATCTTCATATTGCTCTCAACATGACAGATCGAACAGACCAAAAGGTGGAATAATGACCCTAGTCAGAACACCCATCCCAGCTGTAGAAATAAGCAGATCCACAGAAGGTGAGCTGGAATAGCTAACAGTGAAACTCCTCCTACCCAGTGGACACATGCAGATTACCAGCTGCTACAGCCCTCTTGCCACAGCCCTCCTGCCATAGCCCTCCTGCCATAGCCCTCCTGCCATAGCCCTTCTGCTACAGCCCTCCTGCCATAGCCCTACAGCTTCACAAAATCAAAGTGGAAAGCACAAAACACCTTGTTGTTGGGGACTTCAACAGCCACTCCCCAACCTGGGATTATGAGACACTGAACCACAGAGGAGAAGAACTGGATGATAGACAACAAACTAACCCTCATTAACCGACCAAAAGACAAACTAGCCTTCTATTCCAGGGCATGGAAAAAATCAAGCGCACCCCTCGCTGCACCGACATACATCGACCTACAGTCAGAACAGTCAACACACAACTAGGGGGAAGTGACCATGCGCCAGTCACACTCAAAATCTATGGAGAAGAGTGCCAAAAACAACCTAACAAGGCAGCCACCTGGAACTTCAAAAAAACTAAATTGGGGCTAATACAGAGAACAAACACACAGCAGTGCCTGCAGATCACTCTGACCAACAACATAAATCACAATGTGACAGTCCTAACAAACATAATCCTGGAAACTGACAAGAAGTCCATACCCAGAGGCAGAAGAAACAACTACAAACCCTACTAGAGCAGAGAACTGGAGAAGCTGGCAAGAAGTACATACCCAGAGGCAGAAGAAACAACTACAAACCCTACTAGAGCAGAGAACTGGAGAAGCTGCACAATGACCTATCTGAGGCCAGAGAAAAAATGGAGTGCAATCCAATCACTGAGAATATCAGAACAGACAGTAACACTAAAGAAGCCTTCAACAACAGGAAGATACGTAGCTGAATGTCAAAGAGCATGGAATGAAAAAACTAGCTCCCTAAGCCTGGACAAAGATACTAACAAACTGTGGAACCTGATCAGATCCATAAACGAAGACACATCACCAAGCCAGCCCAACACAGTCATAGAAGAAGCTGGAAAATACCATGCTGGGAAAATAGCATCAAACATCCTGGCAGATCACTACAGAGATGAGAGCATCACAACAATCCCCAAAAGACACTCATAGGAAGTAAAAGCAGAATTCAAAGAAAGGATTAAACAGCAAAATCTAGACCCATGCATGATGGCAACATTCACCATGGAAAACTCAATAAGGCTACACAAAAACTAAAAGACAAGAAATCACCAGGAAAAGACGGAATAACAAATGAAATGATAAAGAACCCTGGACCAGCAGCAAAAACCAGCCCTCCTTCATATCTACAACCAGCCCTCCTTCACATCTACAACCAGTCCTCCTTCACATCTACAACCAGCCCTCCTTCACATCTACAACAAGCCCCCCTTCACATCTACAACCAGTTCTGGAGCTTCAGAAACTTTCTCAACAGATAGAGAGAAGCAATCATCACTCCCATCTGAAAAAAAGGGAAAAAAACAAGCACAACAAACCCAGGTACCATCCTCTTTCACCTAAGGACAAGTCACTGCAGACTACTAAGCCACCTACATTGACTCAAAATGTCCCACACAGTCAAGTGCTCATATGGCAGCAGAGTCCAGACTCTGGAACAAACCCTTCAAGAGTCCCCAAATCATGCGGACCTGAGGTGTGAGACATGATCATAGGACACAAGCTTGGAGCAAAAGCTTTCAGGCTTCTATCAGGATTTGGAGAGGACTGCAGGCTTTGCCATGTTGACAAGGATCAGAATCTGATGTGACCAACAACCTCGAATGCAGAATCTTGGCAGGCTAGGATATGTTAAGGTCTTGACTATATAGGATATGTTAAGGTCTTGGCTGTCTAGGATATATAAGGTCTTGGCTGTCTAGGATATATTAAGGTCTTGACTGCCTAGGATATATTAAGGTCTTGGCTGTCTAGGATATATTAAGGTATTGGCTGTCTGGGATGTGTTAAGGTCTTGGCTGTCTAGGATATGTTAAGGTCTTGACTGACTATGATATAGCAGTCTTGGCTAGAAATGACCATCCTTTAAGACTTTGGAGTTCCAGATATAAAGTCAGAAAAGGGTGTGCAGTGGCAGACTTCATTGCACCCTATTAACTTCTTCATTACATCTTAGAGGGGGCTAACTTCTTCATTGCATCTTAGAGGAGACTTAACTTCTTCATTACATCTTAGAGGGGGCTAACTTCTTCATTACATCTTAGAGGGGGCTAACTTCTTCATTACATCTTAGAGGGGGCTAACTTCTTCATTATATCTTAGAGGGGGCTAACTTCTTCATTACATCTTAGAGGGGGCTAACTTCCTCATTACATCTTAGAGGGGGCTAACTTCTTCATTGCATCTTAGAGGAGACTTAACCTCTTCATTGCATCTTAGAGACTTAACTTCTTCATTACATCTTAGAGGGGGCTAACTTCTTCATTACATCTTAGAGGAGACTTAACTTCTTCATTGCATCTTAGAGGAGACTTAACTTCTTCATTACATCTTAGAGGAGACTAATGAAGAAGTATCAAACTCCATTATAGCAGGAACTATAGTTCTTGACACTTCAGTTCTGGACGTCTTTGACAGATTTTCCTTCAACTGCACACCTGAGTTTTTGACATCTTTGGGCAATATCCCTACAACTGCACACTTCAACTGTTGACATCTTTGTGAAAATCTTCAAAAGCAATCACCAGGTGATATCATGAATAGATTATAGTAGATATTCTTAATTACAGATCTACCAGCAAGCTCCATCATCACAGGGATGGGGAACTCACAGAAACCTCCTACTGTGCAGACCCCTGAGGAGAACAGGAACTGACCACCGAGGGACAAAGTTTTATACACAACAGCTTTCTTTTTCGAGGTTGAGTAATTTTTTTATTTTGTCTAGGATGCAAAAATAGCCTCACTCTACGCCTAGCATATTTTGCTTTAGAAGTAAGTTTTTTAAAATCTGCGCATGATCTGTAATTATCATCACTGCAACACGAACACTGTTTGTTATTAGTGTGTTTCTATATGCAAATCCACAACTGGCTGAATCAGCCAAGCGAGGAGCTGCTCACACAACGCACACTTGGCTCACATCTGTCTTTCAGGGCCATTAGAGTCTGAAATTCTGTGAACCACTCACATTCAGAAAATGACTTTTCCGGTTTTGAAAGACTCTGTCATTCGGATTCCAAGTGTCATTTTGATGCCTCGCCGTGGACACTGTCAAAGTTTCTTTGGATTATTCTGGTGGATGTTGAGCTAACTGCCAACTAAACAATTTGTGGCATGCACAGTAGTAAAATGTTTAGTAAAAGAAGATTAAACAGAAAAAAAACTTCAAAATATTTTGCACATATTAAAACGTCATGAGAATTTAAAGAAGACCGTCTTGGAAGGATATATATATATATACAATGGTAAAAAAAAGATAGGAAGACTAAGGCGAAGAAAGCTGCAAGACATCGTTGATGATTTGCGAATGGATGCATCAGCAGCAAGGCATCCTGCTTACATGCGAGAGGCCTACAGGAGAACTGTCAGGGAGGCAAAGTTCCGCAAGGGACATGCTAATGACTGACTGACGGACTGGCACGCATAGGAAAATGAGGAGGCTCCCTTTCTGTGCTCACAAACACCATTTTTTAGAATTTTACTTTCTTTCTTAACCAACTTTCAGCTGGGATAGCGTCTCATATTCAAGAGAATGCCTTTTACGTGAACACGTGTTCATTTCTTCATGCACACACAGAGCCCTTTCTTACACGCACTGAAGCGTGCGTCGTCCACCAGGCAGATGCTATCTTATGCATGTCAGGCGTCATTTCTACAGCTGGGCTGGCTGAAGTGAATTCTCAACCCATTAAATTCGCATTAAAAGACAATTAGCTACCAGCCTTGTAACTCCTGTGCACCAAGCTGAGGAGAGTATAATCTTCATATACGGAACATTGCTCTTTTGAAAGAACGTTGCTCTCTTGATAGCAAATCTAAAAGCGCCCAGCGGACATGTCTGCTTTGGCGAGTATGGTTTTTAAACTCTGTGATATTTCAGGTTATAATACGACGGGGAGTCCTAAAATAATCGCAAATCAAAAGAGACGTAAATATTTAAAAATATATGAAGTCTGAATCGCTGTAGTTTTTTTCATATTTTTGTTCAAAGGTCACATTCGATATGTGTTTGTTTTTTGACGAGCCTCGTACATACACAATTCATTCCCCCACGCAGATATAAAACTGAATAAAAATGACTTTAAAAAAGCAACTAGAATGAGGAACAACGACAACACTAGATATGGACAAGTGACAGCTCGCCACATGTACCAGTTACATGAGCTGGAGTCAACCGTGACATTTCGAGAAAGCACAGGTATAACTGTCGTAAAATTACACAATGGAAAAACTGAGCATGACAGGGCACTGAGAGGCGAAGCTTAAAGGGCAAAGGTAGCCATGGCAACGAGGAGAAAAGGGCAGGAGGTTAACGCAAATAATGAATGTCTAAGTATACACAATTAAGTATATAACTAAGCACGAAACAACTGCAGTAAAAAGCTGTGGTAACAAAATGTATAAACTAGGAAAAAAGTACGAACAACTTTATTAACAAGCACACACTTGTGACGTTTCGGCGTGAGCCTTAATCATAGGGGAAAAACACAGGACGAAGAAATAGAGAAAGAAGATAACATATGAATTCATGTGAAGGCTGCGTAAAAAGAAGGAATGGAACAAACAGAATAAATAAAATAAACAGAGCACTTAGCTGTGGCTTGTACGAGGCTGTGTTCAGAAATGAGCACGGTGGATTGCTGAGAATGTTTAAATGGAGACTTGTGATGTGTGATAGGTGGGTCGTAATTCACCAATGTAAGCTATCCCGCATCTTGTGCATACAGTGGCATACATCATAAATTACGGGACTCGCATGTGAATCCCTTATGGAGAGTGAGGTTAGTTTTGGGAAAGGTGATTGTTTTCGTTTCAAGGACTATAGAGCAGGTAACACAGCGAGGCCGGTTACATTTTCTGGTGCCATCATACGTAAGATTAGCCTGGGAAACGAAAACGATCACCTTTATCAAAACTATCCTCGCTCCATATGAGGGATTAACATGCGAGTTTCGAAATGTGATATATGCCACTGTATGCAAAAGATTAGGTGACCGCATGCAGAAACATCTGTACGATATCACCCAGCATGTTTTGAAACCAGTCGCATATTATTTAAATGGCCCTAACCACAGAGGCAAATCTGATTTTCTGGTAACAGCCACCAAACAATGCCACGTCAATGACAGAAGCCACTTAGCGATTGAGAACAGCTACATTCAGGAACACGGGACGCTCGAACTACATGGTTTGAACTCGCTATTCAGTTACACCTAACATTCCCCTCTCCTACAAGCATATTCTCTCTGCACCAAGTTCCACTCCTTTCTCACTTGCTACACATATATCAAAACCTCCTCACGGCATCAGATTATAACTCCTCTACCAAAACTGCAATCACCTATTCCACCTTCTCCCGGCTAGATTACCATTATACCACTCTCACATTACAAACCTCCATTTAAACATTCTCAGCGATCCACCGTGCGCATTTCTGGACACAGACTCGTACAAGCCACAGCTAAGTGCTCCGTTTATTTTATTTATTCTGTTTTTTTTTTCCATTTCTTCCTATTTCACAGCATTAATGTGATTTCATATGTTATCTTCTTCCCCAATTTCATCGTCCTGTGTGTTTTTCTATGATTAAGGTTCGTATTGAAACGTCAAAACTGTGTGCTCGTTAATTAATATAGTCGTTCCTAGTCCCCCCCCTCCCTCCCCAGTTTATGCATTAAAGGGAAAATGATCTTTTTTCCTTGCGTTTAAGGAGTCCAAGTTAGTTCTGCCAACGTGTAGGTTTGTAACCAAAATGCCCTCGAGATACAGGTGCTCTGCTATAAAACACGGTTTGCGCATAATTAAGATACACTGTCTGATCAGTTTGAAGGAGAATCTGTTTATGTTTTCAATAGCTTTGACATCATATCTTCAATCACAGGCTGGGAAAAATAAAAACTCATTTCATTTACATAATGAGAGCTCTTTGTGTGTTGCATTTAGTATAGCGTGTAGGCAGACATACAATATCACATTCTCTTATACAGGATGATGATGATGATAGAAAAAATGAAAACGATACAAGCGAATAATAATAATAATAATAATACTAATAATAATAATAATATAAGAAACAGAAATAAAGGGACGTAATTAACCGTCCTGGATAGCCCACAATCAGGAAAACAGAAAAAGAAGATGGCAGTCTTTGTTCCATGTAACATTTTAAAAAGACAGACTTTTTTGTTTTTAAGTAGAAACTAAAAAAGGAATGGAAAAAAACTAATTACGTCAGTCTGTAAAAATAGTGAAGAGCAAAACCTCTATCTTAATGCGAAGAAAATTACATTGATGACCACTGACAAAACAATATATAAGGCAGCTGAAATATGTATCAATGAGGAAAAACTGGAAGAAGTGGAGAGTTTTGAATATATTGGATCACCACTAACTAATAATGGAGGTTCTAAGGACTGTTATTGCCGGAGGTGGGGTGGAGAATTCGATCTCTACTCCAACGGCGTGCGTCTCAAACAGCCTCTGGCAATCAAGTCCAGCTCCTGGCCTTCCCGTGGCAGAACTGTTTAAACTGACAGGAGAAGGGGCGAGGGCGAATATCTGGCGCCTGAAAACCAGGTACTTAGGGTAGATAAGTGGCATGTTTGGTAGCTCATCTACCGCTGCTGGCGAGATTCTTCAGCTGCCGTGCGTGGAGGGGTGCTCCTCCCGGCCAGTGAAGAAATGTGCAAATGGGGTTGCCGCGCGGCACCACTGTGGAAAAGGTGGTAAAAAGGATAAAGCGAAGCAAACAGTCAAATCACGGCACCTCTGGTCTGGAGGTCGACCACGTCCTAAGTATACTCATATCGGGTGAAAATTCTGAACTAGCTTAACCTAGAGGTTAAGACACTGCTGGCGAAACTCTTCGGATGCTGCGCGTGGAGTGAAGCTCCTCCCGGCCAAGGAAGAAAATACGGAAAAGCAATCAGGATTGCTGTGTGGCGCCGATGTGAAAAGGTGAAGGAAAAAGATAAAGTGAAGTTTAATCGGTATGTCCAGTAGTATCGCTGCGAGAGCTACACATACCACGGCACCTCTGCTCTAGAGGCCGACCATGTCCGAAATACACCTACACTGGTGAAATATGCCTAAACCGGCATGCACCAGGGGTGAAACCTGCTGGCTAGGCATGTCATGGCACCTCTGCTCTAGAGGTCGGTCACGTCTCAAACACGCACATACTGGGATAATATGCCTAAACCGGCTCAACCCAGGGGTGGAAGTCATTAGTGGCGAGGATTCATCCTCCTGGACAAAAGCTCCATCCTGGTCACAACTAGGAAGGGTAGCGGCCACGACCACAAAACGCTGAAGTCGGAAACACTGGATCAGGGCAGTCTAGACAGGCAACCACCTCTCACCCGGCGGGGATGTATGCGTATCCTAATCACGCTGAGGTTTTCCGGTGAGAAAGTCCAACACTGGACTGGTTGGGCAACCATATCTCACCCGGCGATGATACATGGGTATCTTAAAACACGTCGAGGTTTTACGGTGAGAAAGTCCAACTCTGGCCTAGGTGGGCTACCACCTCTCACCCAGCGGGGATGCACTGATATCCAAAACACGTCGAGGTCTTCCGGTGAGAAAGTCCAACTCTGGCCTAGGTGGGCAGCCACCTCTCACCCTGCGGGGATGCACTGATATCCTAAACACGTCGAGGTCTTCCGGTGAGATAGTCCAACTCTGGCCTGGGTGGGCTACCACCTCTCACCCAGCGGGGATGCACTGATATCCTAAACACGTCGAGGTCTTCCGGTGAGATAGTCCAACTCTGGCCTGGGTGGGCTACCACCTCTCACCCAGCGGGGATGCACTGATATCCTAAACACGTCGAGGTCTTCCGGTGAGATAGTCCAACTCTGGCCTGGGTGGGCAACCACCTCTCACCCGGCGCGGATGCGCTGATATCCAAAACACGTCGAGGTCTTCCGGTGAGAAAGTCCAACTCTGGCCTAGGTGGGCTACCACCTCTCACCCAGCGGCGATGCACTGATATCCAAAACACGTCGAGGTCTTCCGGTGAGAAAGTCCAACTCTAGACTAAACTGGTGCAACGAAAACCACGGTGTCACGCAATCCGCTTCAGAGACCCACCAAGAATACAGGCCCAAGCCCTGCGATACTCTGAACCCTATGTGGCCCTCTCGGGGATCCCGTGCGGTCCTTTCGGAGGGACCACAGGACTCAACGTGGACCACAGGCGTAAATTCAGTAGGATCGCGGGGCGGTCTTGGTGGTAGAAGCGAACGAAGAAGAAGAAGACTAATAATGGAGATACAATGAGGGAAATTAAAAGGATGACATCTATCGCTCTTCAGAAAGTAAAACAACTAAAGAATCTGTGGAGAGGAACAGACAGAACTACAAAAATACGATTTTTAAGGGGCATGCATCTTTCCCACCGCAACATATGCCTGTGAGATCTGGGCACTTAACAAAATAGCTGAAAAACACATACATGCCTTTGAATGTAAATGCTACAGGCTAGTAAAGAGGATTAAACAGAGAAAAAAATTTTGGACACATTAAACGTCATGAGAATTTAGAGAAGACCGTCTTAGAAGGGTACATAACGGGAAAAAGAAAGAGGAAGATCAAGGCGAAGATGGCTGCAAGACATCGTTGATGATTTGCGAACGGGTGCATCAGCAGCAGGGTATCTTGCTTACAACCGAGAGGCCCACAGGAGTGCTGTTAGGGAGGCAAAGTTCTGCAAGGGTCATGCAAATGACTGACTGAAGTAAGAAACAGGGAGGTTTACGCACAGTAAATTAAGAGAGCATATGAGATATGATGTGGATGAGTGGAGGGTGCCAGTCCACTCGTAGCTAGGAGGCCGTTCGTCCTGCCAGAGGCACATAGTTCCAGTGAAGTTCATTCACTTGACCACTTTTCTTTTTCTCACATCTAAAGTGCTTTTTGTCTACTGTTTTTTTCTTTCTTTTTCTGTTTATCATGTCTAAAGTTCTTTTTTTATTGTCTACCATTTTTTTTTTTGGTTTCTCTCACGTCTAATGTGCTTTGTCTACTATTTTTCTTTCTTTCTCACACGTCTAAAGTGCTTTTTGTCTACTATTTTTTATTCTTTCACTTACGTCTAAAGTCCTTTGTCTACTATTTTTTTTCTTTCTCTCACGTCTAAAGTGCTCTGTCTACTATCTTTCTTTCTTTCTCACATGCCTAAAGTACTTGTCTACTACTTTTCTTTCTCTCGCGCCTAAAGTACTTTATCTACTATATTTCTTTCTCTCGCGCCTAAAGTACTTTATTTACTATTTTTCTTTCTCTCACGCCTAAAGTACTTTATCTACTATTTTTCTTTCTCTCACGCCTAAAGTACTTTATCTACTATTTTTCTTTCTCTCACGCCTAAAGTACTTTATCTACTATTTTTCTTTCTCTCACGCCTAAAGTACTTCGTTCCATTTGGTGCCGAGTATTTTCCTAAGGCATTTGCTTTCAAAAGATTATAACTTATTGTCTATTTCTTTAGTTGTTTTCCAGCTTTCGCATGCATAAATGAGGGTGGATATCACAGTTGAATTGAATAGTCTTAACTTGGTTTTTGTGCTTGTGACTTTTGAATGCCACATTCCACCTTATGCCGGAATAAAAATTTGTTGAGAAGTTCTGGTACATGGAAATTGGAAGGAAGTTACTCTATAATTTTTTTTTAATGAGTTGGGTTAGAAACGTGCTGTTTTTTTAAAATATTTTTTATTTAGATTACGCCTAAGTTCTGTTTTGGGTATTGCCAGCGTCAAATAAGAAAGATCTACCAGCTCTGCCAGTATTCTGTGTAGATAGGACAAGCAGGTAGGCAAAATTAATATGAATCAATACTTTGTAATGAACAAGAACATCACAGCATTTCTAAAAGACAAGTGATAAGTAATCATTATAAGAAAATAATGGCGGCCGGGTTGGCTGAGTGGTTAGGCGCTCGGCTTATTAATCCCGTGGTGCCAGGCTCAAGTCCCTGTGAAGGTTGCTGGTTTTGGAGTTTTCGTAGCGGCAGACTGGAAAGGTCAGAGTAGAACCTCGTGATTTTGGGGCACAAGATTGGCTTGTGTATTTTCCATTTAGAGTATGTAGTTGATCAGTCATTCGCCCACTGTTTGTGGGGAGGTACGGTCAGGATTATAGTGAGGGAGTGTGTTATCGTTACTGTCTTATGGATAAGTGTATATTTGGTTGTATCGTTACCTGCGATTATCTCCTCCTGTGCCATCCTCAAGGTTGTGTGAGTTGTATGTCTAGTATTGGTTTATGTAAATTCAGACTTAAGTTTGGTTAGAAGAAGTATTGCTCGTTGTTTTATGTAACGAAGTCATAGTTCGTGGTGAACTTTTAAATGTGTTCATTGTTATACAGAAGTAGTTAAGTTATGCCTAACATGAAAACCATCACTACTGATTCACTGACTATTTGTTACATTTGATTGATTGCATTTACATCGACACTGCTCTTTTGTGTGTTATATGTTACGTGCGCATCATGTATGCACTCAGAAGTGTTCATGTGAATATTCATTGAAGCTATACGTATTAATACTTTGCCAGTCTTCGTCTGTCATACATACATAATGTCATTTTTTCATTCACATGTGTTGTATTACATATAATGTGATATTTCATCTGAGAGTAATAATTTGGTGATGGTAAAGTGCAGGCATTAGCACTGCACAAACTGAATATGGTGTTTCACGAGTTAGCACGAATATGTGTTGCTATGAATATGGATGCTAATTCAAGTGTTGTTGATGCAACGTTGTGTTGAGAAGAAGATATAATTGTCGAACTTCAGTGCGACTGCACAAGATAGTATAGTAAAGCCTTCTATGTTAAGAAGCGCCAGTTTTGACGTAGGTGTATAATTAATATGACAGGCACATATAGTTACAGTTAGTTTTGTCACATGGTTTGATCTCATGAAGTGTCCCAACTTTTCTGGATGTATGTTCTTGCTAGTGATGCATACAGTTTTCGTAGTCCTCAGTTGTCGTTCGTTGTGAGTGATATGTTTTCTTGTTTGTGATTAAAATTGATCATTATTTGCCTTGATCCTTATGTGGTTATGAGTTGTTCCTATGCATGTGAAAATGTACTCTGTTAAAGTTTCTAATTGCCTAATTGTCGTTAGGTAAAATCCATAGTGTAGCAAACTGGGCCCAGATGAAAGGGCTAAACCTGGGTTAGTATATTTTGGAGGGCTGGAGTTTTGGATCCCATGTACGATTGTGCTTAATAATGGATGGATGGATGGACGGATGGATGGATGGACGGATGGATGACATCCTTCCCATACCGTTAAACATCACATAGGACTCGCATAGTTGTTTGCCAAGTTTTCCTGTCTTCGGCGAGCTTTTCAACTTCATCAAGGGATGTTATGCCCACTAAACTGGCTCTCTTAACAATGTGCTCTTTAGAATTTCACGTGGTCGACCTCTTTTTCTTTCGCCTGTTGTGCTCCACTTGATAGCTTGTTTTGGTATTCTTTGATTGTTTCTTCTCATCATATGGCCTACATATGTCCATTTTCTTTTTCTGATCACCCATGAGACAGGCTGTTGTTTGCTCGTCTGTCTTATCTCTGTGTTGTTCTTAAATTCGTTCCGCTTTATACCAAGTATTTTCCTGAGGCATTTGTTTTCAAAAGAGTCTAATTTCTTGTCTATTTCTTTAAATGATTTCCAGTTTTTGCATGCATAAATGAGGATGTTTATCACATTTGAATTGAATAGTTTTTTAACTTGGCTACTGTGCTTATGACTTTGGAATTATATATATATATATGGCCAAATTAACAGGCATAAAATCCTTTGATGAGGTTGAAAGACTTGCCGAAGACAGGAAAAATTGGCGAACTACTTTGCGAGCCCTATTTGACGTTTAACGGCACGGGAAGGATATATATATATATATATATATATATATATATATATATATACACACGAGGGGTGATTGATAAGTTTTCGGCATAAGGTACAAATACTTGAAACACACAGTTGATATTAGGTGCATTTGTAGATCAGGTTAATGTAAGATTAAACACAAGAAATTAACTGCATCCAATTTTTTTTTACAGGCTACTGAAGTCGTAAGGGGTGGCAGAAATTGAGAAAATGGATAACATTTCTCATCGAGCAGTCATTCGCTACCTCTGTATCAAGGGCTTATCATCGAAGGAGATCCATGAGGATATGGTAGAGACTCTAGGGGAGAGTGATCCTTCTTACAGCACAGTGAAGAAATGGGTAGCTCAATTCAAATATGGAAGGGAGAGTCTCGAAGATGATCCCCGTCCAGGAAGACCAATAACACTAACCACCGACAGAATCTATGAAATGATAATGGAGGATCGACGACTAACTGAGCGGTACATTGCTACTGAGTTGGGCATTTCCCAGGAACGTGTTCACCCCATTATTCACAATAATCTTCAAATGATAAAGGTCTCTGCTCGATGGGTCCCGAAACTTCTTGGAGTTGATCACGAACGACAGCGTCTCAACATGTCAAGAGACAATCTTGGCCATTTTTATGCAAAGTTTCTTCAGCAATTTGTGACTATGGATGAGACTTGGGTTCATCATTTTCAACCAGAAACCAAAGAACAGTTAAAGCAGTGGAAACATCATGGATCATCACCTCCACAGAAAGCAAGGGTGGTTCTGTCTGCAGGCAAAGTGATGGGTTCCATCTTTGGGATTCAGAAGGTGTGCTTTTGGTAGACTGTCTTCAAAAAGGCAGAATGGTCACCGGTGATTATTATGCTAAACTTGTGAAGCAACTGCGGGTCAAACTGAAGGAAAAGCGTCCAGGGAAACTGACGAGACGAGACATCTCCATCAAAACAATGCTCCAGTTCACAAGTTGGCCGTGGCAATGGCTGCCACCCATGAATGTGGCTTCCAGCTTCTTGAACATCCTCCTTATTCCCCAGGTTTGGCCCCTTCGGACTATTACCTGTTTACCAAACTCAAAATGAGCTCAGTGGTGGCAAATTTGCTTCAGATGATGACGTCATTCATGCTGCAGACCACTTTCTACTGGCACAAGATGCTGACTTTTACAAAGAAGGGATCCGTATGCTCCAGGATTGCTGGACTAAGTGCATAAACATGCAAGGGGATTATGTTGAGAAATAACCCCAAAAAGTTGTCCACAAATAATCTGTTATACCTTATACCTTATCAACCCTCGTATATATATATATATAATTTAAGGCACTAACCAGTATCAACATTTTACAACTAGTACCATATATAAGTTTAAAAGCACCATACTCCAATCCCACGTATACACTACTACTTCTATCAATATTAAAAACATTCTACATCCCATCATTGGGATTGTTCTCAGGTACAACCGCACCAAAAAGGGCCCCGGGGTTCACCCATCCTCTAAAAATGGGTACCAGAGAAATCTGGGAAGGTAAGTGCGGCCAGGCGTTATGCTGACAACATCACACTTTCATGGGCCGAAGGTCTTAGAAATAAGGGCCTAACATCGTATCCCCAATACGCCTTAATGGCATGGAAACGAGTATTTTACCTTTACCTTCTTGTCCGTTACTGGACACCACAGACACACAGAAATCAATTTGTTAAGTATATATTTCCGAAGGCTATATGTCAAATAAGATGCCCGTGGCCCTATACGGATTGACTATACTACTGGACAAAAGTTAAGGGCCGGTCATTAATTTCAAGCATATGTTTATTTTGATTGCCGTACTAAAACTGTATATACATTTATGGTAGAATCTTGATTAAATTGCATTCTCAGGCAGTCCTCTATGCAGCCGGGGCATAAACAACACCAACTGTTCATCACAACAAGTGTAAAAATCACGTGCAGTAGCATCCTCCTAGACAAAATGTTACGGCATTTTTAAAAGTGTCAGCATGACCCAGTAGGTAATTAAATAGTGCTGATTTGTGCTGCACGTGCAAGAGGCATCCTTAGTGAACACTTCTCACCTTCCAATAATTTTTATTAAAGCGGTTTAGGGGTATTTTTGTCATTTTGAAAAACACCATGCCATCGTGAAGGCGTTTTAGCTCCTTTAAGCGTCATCGGGTCATAGCCTTGGTTGAAAGCGGTTTATCTGGTCGTGAAGTTGCACGGCGTTCGGGGATGCCCCATTCTACCATCCAAAGGCATTTGGAACGATTTCGTTCAACCGGAGGAGTAGAAGACAGGCATCGCTCAGGCCGACCTCGATGTACAAGTAGACAAGATGACAGATACTTGCAGTTGTCAACACTTCGCAACTGGACAGTAACGTCTTCCGCTCTCAGAAACCAGCTAATGAATACGGCTAACGTTATTGTTAGCGGCAGAACAATTCGCAGGCGTTTAAGAAAATATGGGCTGGCTTCACGACGACCAGCAATAAGAATACCTCTTACTCAAGCTCACAGCAGAGCTAGAGTTGCCTGGTGCCGGCAGCACATCCGTTGGATGAGGTGCCAGTGGGGTGAAATTTTTTTCACGGACGAATCCTGCTTCAGTATGTCCTTCAATGATGACAGAATCCGTGTTTGGAGAAGGCCAGGGGAATGGTTCCATGACGCCACTATCCAAGATGTGGATCGTTACGGAGGAAGATCAATCATGGTCTGGGGTGGCATCAGCAGGCACGGCAGGATTCCCCTCCATGTCATTCATGGCACCCTAACAGCCCAGCGATACCTGAATGAAATTCTGCAACCCAGTGTCCAGCCTACCTTGCAACCCATGGTTGCAGGGGCAACCCTACAAGAAGATAACGCAAGGCCACATCGGAGTCGTGTCGTAGAAGATTTTCTTCAATAGCAAAGGATCATTAGAATAGATTGGCCAGCTTGGTCGCCCGATCTGTCGCCCACTGAGCACATCTGGGATGTCCTAGGCAGACGGGTTTCGACAAATCATCCTTCACCTGTTGATGTCACCCAGCTGACCCTTTTCCTTCAACAAGAATGGCAGGCCATTCCAAAGAATGTCCTAAAAAACCCTGGTTAACTCGAAGAGGCAATGGTGCGTCGAATGTCTGGAAGCGAACGGTGGCCACACGCGATACTGACGTGTTTGTTGTCTGAAGACCAATCTTGTGAATTTTTGGACAAGGGGTGAGTGATTTCGCCAGCTTGCTGTCTGTGTATTCCTATTCCGATCTGCAAATGAAATGACTGAATTTTTTTCAGGTTTAAATGCTGTTTTCTTTGGTACTAATGGCTTGTTTGTTAGTCAGTTGATTTTGTTTTTGTAAGAATTGAATTGTTTTTTTTTCTGCTTTGACGACGACGAGGGTGGAGGAGGGCTGTCGTCATGGGCCCCGGGACTGAAACCTGTTCTGCTTACAGACAATCCGCCACTGCTTTAACATCCTTCCTTCACAGTCGCTAAGCCTGGTGATACGACATGGCGAGTTGGGCGAATTATGTCCTATATGACGTCCACAGCTGGCGAACAATCGCTGACATGGTACTCGCTGGGATGGCCCATGAAACAACAAACCTTCCACCATGGTGGTGGAGCTTGTTAAACATCAGAGCCAGGTGGGGACAATATTCCACATTCTCTACGTTCCCCCCCCCCCCTCCAACCACCCCTGGGACGTGAGGAAGCTGTGGCAGTCAGCTATCATCGTCATCTATGATCACCATAATTAGCCTGTGCAGATGAGCAAAAATGGCTCGAACAGGAGAATTCTGCATAGAACAACCAACAGATAAAGGCTGCGCCAACCGCCCAATGCATGTACCAAAACGCTCCCCCCGAGACTCCTGAACACCTACTACAGACCTGAACATTATACAGAGACCTCAGAGCCCAGGTACGGCCCCGAGGGAGAAGCACAGAGGAGAAACTCTGAGGTTCTTACCAAGCCCTCCTGCTGACAGTAGGATTCATGGAGGCAACCCGACTCCCTGTTTGGAAAGCTTAGCACACGAAACTGAAAGAAGAAGAAGAATAGAGCAAGAACAATCCTGGATGTGGCTAATGTTTCGTGGTGCCAGTCTGACCCGCCACTACTTATGTAAACAGTTGATGATGACCTATTTAATATAAGAAGTCCGTCTAAAAAAAAGGGGGCCAGGGAATAGCAGACGCTTATTTTAACTTCAGGAAAATGACGAAAATAGCTAACAGGGTCCAAGAACTTGCGGGTAAAATATGAGCAAATGTACCCTCCCAACCCCCTCAACCTTGTACAGATAAACAAGCGTTTGTTGCACGAGCCTCTATAGGTATCACGCGTCAAGAAACGCCCGACAAAAACAATCCGAAATATACCGCCCATTTCATCTCTTTGTCTAGTTTTCGTATGCATGGGGGCCCCTTCCTTCCCGTTCTGACAGTCTCATCAATCCTGGAGGGAGAAGAAAATGATGTTTCCTAACCACGTTTATTTCAACGAGCTGTGCCTTGGATAGCACGACCTCTAAGCTAGTACGATCCAAATACGGCTACAAATTGACGTCACACGCCGGGCTCCAGTCACCGTTTCCTTGGCAACATGACGCTAAGCGACCGATTTATACCGCTCTTACTGCACGAGATTTTCAATGTCTATAAAAAGTTCGGCTTCGCGGCCGATGCTAGCGACTGTTTTCGTCCTGTTTTCTGTTTATTTATTTAGTTTTCTTTTTCCTTTTATGGGAAGGCTTTTTTTTTTCCTCTTCTGGTCTTTTGTTTGCAGGCTTCCATTGAGATCCTAAAATAGAAGCTATTGTGGATATTTTGTAACTGGTTGGGTAGTCCGCGACCAGTCCGGTAGAGGCACTGTTATAACAATGACAATGATAAATTTGAAGATGAAAAAAAATGTATTGTTTTATTCCATGTTCTATTCTTCGTCTACTGTGTTTTATTTCATGTTCTATTTTTCTTATATTGTGTTTTGTTCTATATTATATATTTTTATATTGTGTTTTATACCACGTTATATTTTTCTTATAAGATATCAGTGTTTACAAACAGATAGACTGGTTACATTCTGAAGCCCATAAGTCATGGACATATCTCAAACAAAGACATCAGATGGGACTATCTTAATTACTTCAGTACTCTGGTGTCGCAAACAAGTCCTTAAGAGTTCAAAGCACAAGCATGGCAGCTGTTAATGGAAGAGAAGGGAGCATTATTTTCCTGGACAACGCGCAGGGTTAACTCTAACAAGATTTGACCGGCAGATTGGCGCACCAGACAAACTGACAATAAACCAGGTTTGTCCTGCGTGGTCCAGAGTCTTTATGCTTAAATCTCTTGTCGCTTATCAAACTGGCCCCGGGGGGAGAGGACGACGACGACAAAGAGAATGTCCGATTTGGCAGTCAGCAACCCATAGGTGACACGTTAACGTCAGAGTTGGCAACACACAGCTGACATGTTAATGTCAGGGTTGGCGACTCACAGCTGACATGTTAATGTCAGGGTTGGCGACCCACAGCTGACATGTTAATGTCAGGGTTGGCGACACACAGCTGACATGTTAATGTCAGGGTTGGCGACCCACAGCTGACATATTAACGTCAGAGCTGGCGACCCACAGCTGACATGTTAATGTCAGGGTTGGCGATCCACAGCTGACATATTAACGTCAGAGCTGGCGACCCACAGCTGAATGTTAACGTCAGAGCTAGTGACTCCCAGCTGAGATGTTAACGTCAGAGCTGGCGACCCACTGCTGAGATGTTAACGTCAGTGTTAGTGAACTAAATCCCACCAAGACCCTGTCCCACCTCTCCGCAGGTACCTCCCAGTAACGGACCTAGCCTGGCTGGCAGGGCAGGGATCGCTATACTCCTCGTGGTGGCGGAACCTGCTTAAGAAGTACTGCACACCCCTTTCCCTCCCCCCTCTTCTTTGTAGCTCCACTCAAGAACCCCCCAAAAAAGAGCCGCTGTAACCCGCTCCCAATCCGAGACGATGCTGTGTCGCAACATCTTCACAGCATCGGCTGCGAAGAAAACCAAGCTCGCAGTTTCATGGAGAAAGAAGAACCCCTGGGCACATCTTCAAATGATGTAAAGCCCTGTATAACATGGAGACACCGTACCAGTCCAAACACTTGTTTTCACGCAAACAATTTTTTTTTCTGAACTGTAAATACAAGTTGTACGTATTCCTCTAACATCTTACACTTTCGCTTTGCTCACTTCCGAGATTCTGTTATATCCAACAGGGAGGAAAAAAATGGCTCTGCTTAGCAGAAAATACAGTTACTGGAACCGTAGAGACAAAGCCGGTCAAGACCCTATCAAAGTCCCTCGTGATGCCCTTAAATCGAAATTCTCAGTTCCTTCAATATGGCGCGTGATGTAAGAGTTTACATGCTCTACCAGGACCTGGCGCCGTAGATCCTGCTTCCTGTTTTCACAACGGGAATTAAGTTGCACTCCACCTCTTACTGTGAGTGGATGCCTGGACCAGGTCTTAGTAACAATGTCACGACCTCTACAGCAGGGTCAAAGCCTCTGGGGGGTGGGGGGGGGGGGGGGGTGAGGGAGTGTTGCTTGCGCAGCCAAACTCTACACAGCTGGGGAGCTAAACAAAGCATTAGAAAGCACGAAAAACGGGACAGGTTTCTTTCCTGCAGATTTTCAACTCAGTACAGCTTCTAAGCTCTTACACTCTGTGGTTCCGCATTACACGAGTAAAAGACCAGCTAGGTGGCTGAATAGCCCAAAATATTTCTCGGGTTAGAAACGTGGCACAAACATAGCCAGAAAAGCTCTCATCTGGAATACCCGGGGAAAGACGAAACACGGAAGACCTAGAAATACCCGGTCAAGAAGTCTTGAAGCTGAGATTTAAAAAAAAGATGGACTACACCTGGAGAGGTACAGAAGAGACAGCCCAGGACAGAAATAAGCGGAGAGCCCTTGTTGGTGGCCTATGCCCAGACAAGGATAAAGAAGGCGAGGAAGGAAAGAAGAGAAGAGGGGTGATAGCTCGATGCAGCTCTTGAGTTCTAGGATTTGGGGATTCTGGACTGCAGCTCATGCATGCAGGTCAGTTTAAAATCATTACTCATTGAGTATATTTCATGGGACCCTCTCTTGTAACATACACTGATAATAAAATACTTCCAGGAAAACTAGACTCCAGATGGTCGTTGACTTTTGTTAACCTGGCTCTAAACCACTAGTCAATGGTAAACAGACTGGAGACTAGGCCACACACACTGTGACAATTTAACGCCTTCAGCTGTAGGGAATCATGCTCGCAACTAGAGTACGGTTCCACAATATTAACCCATTACTTTCTCATTTCCTTATATCTCTTCATGGAGTAAGGTTTCACAGTATTAACCCATTACTTTCTCATTTCCTTATATCTCTTCATGGAGTAAGGTTCCACAGTATTAACCCATTACTTTCTCATTTCCTTATATCTCTTCATGGAGTAAGGTTCCACAGTATTAACCCATTACTTTCTCATTTCCTTATATCTCTTCATGTAGTACGGTTCCACAGTATTAACCCATTACTTTCTCATTTCCTTATATCTCTTCATGGAATACGGTTCCACAGTATTAACCCATTACTTTCTCATTTCCTTATATCTCTTCATGGAGTAAGGTTCCACAATATTAACCCATTACTTTCTTATTTCCTTATATCTCTTCATGGAGTAAGGTTCCACAATATTAACCCATTACTTCCTATTTCCTTACATCTCTTCATGGAGTAAGGTTCCACAGTATTAACCCATTACTTTCTCATTTCCTTATATCTCTTCATGGAGTAAGGTTCCACAATATTAACCCATTACTTTCTCATTTCCTTATATCTCTTCATGGAATACGGTTCCACAGTATTAACCCATTACTTTCTTATTTCCTTATATCTCTTCATGGAGTAAGGTTCCACAATATTAACCCATTACTTCCTATTTCCTTACATCTCCCCATCCTTGTCCTCACCCTCATCCAGATCAGTCTATTGGCTGAACTCCATCAGGGGGAGGGATGAAAGAAAGGAAATCTCACAGAGAAAAACTTTCAGACTTAACATTCAAAAAGCGAAACAAGTGATACAAATAAGGAAAAATGAATATAAATGAGAACCGCCGTATAAGCGAAGCATTTGTCGAACTCGATCTTCTATTTTAAAAAAGTAAGCCTTTTCACCAAGGGAATTATTTAATCTGTTTATCTTCTTCTGAAATCTGGTTCAATGTTTCTATAAAACTGGAAGCTGTACAATCAGGGTCTCCGACATTTAAATAACAATTCCATTAGTAATTATGACTGCTTTCAGTACAGCCGCCTATTCTCGTACAGAACAACGTGCAACTATCATTATTTATCTCCCCTGTTCTCTCCTCCCTCACCGAACCCCCCCCCCCCCCCAAACCACCCTCCTCCTTTTCCAACGTCTTTATAGAAATTATAAAAGTACGACACAGATAAAACGAAAAAAAAAAGAAAATTATTTTGGGTGTAGGGAAACAAAAAAAGGTATTTTTAATTTCAAATATTTGACATTTGCACGTTTGTTTAAAAAAAAAACATTGAAGATGTTGACATGTTTTATTTATTGTTTTCAATTTAATATTTGTTTTCACTATACAAGTGCTGCATTTGTTTCGTTTCTTTTTTAATATTTACGGTTTTGTTTTTCTGTTTACTTAGAAAGAAAGGTTTATAATAACCCATTTATATAACAAATTACGCATGTTTTCGTGCTTTGAAACAACATGAGGATAAATGAAAGTTTAATTAGGAATTAATATTCATACGCAGATAAATTCAAGCTAGAAATAGTGAACTTGTTATCTACAGCGATAAATGCTTTGTGAATTTAGGTAGACAGGTAATTTAGGTAGACACGTAATTTAGGCAGACATGGCAGTTTGAAAGACAGAACAACCAATGTATGTTTTCTCCATGCTTGGGAGACACATCATCATCATCATCAATCATCATCTCGTGCTATCTCCTCACAGAAGGCTGGCTGCAATGAATCTCCACTCTGCTCTGTTTCTTGTCTTCTCAGAGCACTCGGCCAAGCTTGTCCCTGTCCATCTCTTGATGTTGTCCACCCATCAAAGTCGCTGTCGTCCTCTTGTTCCCTTCCCTTCGATCTTGCTCTCAAGAAGGTCTTCAATGTAACATTACTCCTCCTGACATGCCCAGAGTGTCTTAGTTGTCTCATTTTCATGATTTTCAATATTTATCTGTTCACTTCCAGCTGATTTAGCACTTCTTTGTTTTCGTTTCTGTCCATGGGATACGCCTTATTCTTCTGTATATCCACATTTCAAGGGCCTAAATCTACTGTATATCCACATTTCAAGGGCCTAAATCTACAGCATATCCACATTTGAAGGGCCTAAATCTACTTATATCGACATTTCAAGGGCCTAAATCTACTGTATATCCACATTTCAAGGGCCTCAATCTTCTGTTTATCCACATTTCAAGGGCCCAAAATCTACTTTATATCCACATTTCAAGGGCCTCAATCTTCTGTATATCCACATTTCATGGGCCTCAGTTTTCTTTTCTGTTAATCAAGGGTACCTGGCTTCTACACTGACAGGGAGACTACTACAGGCATGATATACCCCAAAACACGGAAACTGATTCTACGAACGAGATTAGCATGTACGTGTAATCCTCCTCAAGGAAACGCTGACTTATAAAAACTGATATCTCGTCACGATCCGACATCTTTTACGTGGCTCGTTCTTCACGTCCTCGCCTCTTCCGTACAAGCTCAAGAACTATAACTTGGCCACATTCCTTGGCGTAGCAATTACGTGCCTGGCGGTTACCACGCCACGGAAAAGAAATGTTCCTACATCTGCGCGATCTTACATCCGCCGGGCAAGACCCTACTTCACGTCTATTGTTGTGTTAAGATCTAGAAATTACTTAAGGATTGAGAAGTCTGTAAAGTAACAGCTTCCTAACTTCAGCTTAATTTGAGGACCTGCTTATATGTGTACATCAAGGACAATAAAGAAAGTTCTGTACCTTCCTCTATTTTCATGTGTACGCCAAGGATAATAAAGAAAGGTCTGAGATCCTCTCTATCTCTTCATATGCACATCAAGGATAATAAAGAAAGGTCTGAGATCCTCTCCATATCTTCGTGTGTACGTCAAGGATAATAAAGAAAGTTCTAACAGCCTTCCTCTATCTTCATGTGTACGCCCAAGATCATAAAGAAATATCTTAGATCCTCTCTATATCTTCATGTATATGTCAAGGATAATAAGGAAAGGTTTGATATCCTCTCTATATCTTCATGTGTACGCCCAAGATCATAAAGAAATATCTGAGATCATCACTATATCTTCATGTGTACGTCAAGGATAATAAAGAAAGGTTTGATATCCTCTCTATATCTTCATGTGTACGCCCAAGATCATAAAGAAATATCTGAGATCATCTCTATATTTTCTTGTGTATGTCAAGGATAATAAAGAAAGCTCCGAGATCGTTCCCTCTATATCCAAGATAAAAAGAGAGGTCTGAGATCATTCCCTCTATCCTTATGTGTACATCCATCTGGGAGCCTGTTGTTATCAACGTTATCTATAAATATTATCATTATTACTGGGCAGACAAAAAAAACACACACACACACACTCAGTCTAACTGCATTAGTGCTGCGATATTTAGTACAACTCTAAATACGCATTTCCAAGAAAATAATTAGTCTGTTATCATCCATAAAATGAAGTCACACCACCCAGAACACAACTCTTAAAGCTCACCTAATAAGCTCCTTGAACAGCGTTGACATAACCGCTGCTCCGACACCACTTCCGGCCACCAGTATCATTTCTGCAAGTTCCCGCTTCCGTCGGAAGTATCTGCCGACCATGATGTTCGCCGTCACAATAGTAACTCCGCAGCCTAGCGACAGTACCACGCAGTGACTGATGAACAGCTGCTCAGGCTGCGTTGAGAAGGCCAGAAAGAGGCAGCCTAGAGCACAAATCAGGCCTCCAATGACCCCGTAGAGACGAGGCGATTTCCTTCTGCAGATCATGGTGACAACGGGTGCGATGAAAAGGGAGACGGCAATGCCCAAGCTGCCAAGCCAGGCTGTCCAGAGAAAATAAGGGCATCATTTTAGAAGAATAATTAATTAGAATGGTTTCATTCAAGCTTTATGGGATATTCTGCTGTGTATTAGCTTTTTTTTTATTTTGGACATATTAAACGTCATGAGAATTTAGAGAAGACAGTCCTGGAACGGTACATAATGGGGAAAAGAAAGAGAGGAAGACCAAGGGGGAAGATGGCTGAATGACATCGTCGATGATCTGCGAATGGATGCATCAGCAGCAGGCCATCTTGCTTACAACCAAGAGGCCTACAGGAGAGCTGTTAGGGAGGCAAAGTTCCGCAAGGGACACGCAAATGACTGACCGATTAGCTTTGGTATGCATACAGATCCGTCCGACATTCTGTCCAACATCTTTCAACTTTCACTCTATGGCAAACATTCAACATAAAAGTAGTTCTATGCCACGTGAGTGAGGCATATGAAGTTAGTGCTCACATTTTCAATGATAAATAAAGACGCACTTAACACCTGGGACAGATGGGCCATCTTTCTTATCTCACTGTCTGGAGAATCTTCTCTATACACATTCGATGAAGTCTGCTGCCAGGTTTGATGAATTCTGCTGCCTAGTTTGGTGAAGTCTGCTGCCTAGTTTGATGAATTCTGCGGCCTAGTTTGGTGAAGTCTGTTGACTAGTTTGATGAATTCTGCTGCCTACTTTGATGAATTTTGCTACCTAGTTTGGTGACGTCTGCTGCCTGTTTTGTTGAAGTTCTGCTGCCTAGTTTGGTGAAGTCTGCTTCTTAGTTTGGTGAAGTCTGCTTCTTAGTTTGGTGAAGTCTGCTGTCTAGTTTGCTGAAGTCTGCTGTCTAGTTTGGTGAAGTCTGCTTCTTAGTTTGGTGAAGTCTGGTGCTTAGTTTGGTGAAGTCTGCTGCTTAGTTTGGTAAACTTCTGCTGCCTAGTTTGGTGAAGTCTGCTGCTTAATTTGGTGAAGTCTGCTTCCTAGTTTGGTGAAGTCTGCTTCCTAGTTTGGTGAAGTCTGTTTCCTAGTTTGGTGAAGTCTGCTGCCTAGTTTGGTAAAGTTCTGCTGCCTAGTTTGGTGAAGTCTGCTGCCTAGTTTGGTAAAGCTCCGCTGCCTAGTTTGGTAAAGCTCTGCTGCCTAGTATGGTGAAGTCTGCTACTTCCAACCGTTATCCAATCACTGGTCTCCGCCATGACACAAGCGCACTAATCACCGAGGCGTCCGTTACTCAAATGAACGTACAAATTCATCATCATCATCATCAAGTGCTGTGTCGACTGACGCTGTCTATTATATAGTACCCGATCCTTCATGCAAGCCATCAGCTCAGCTGGTGATTTCCTCTCACACCATCTCGTCAGGGTGTCCGGTATCATTTCTCTCGGTTCTTCCCTTGGCTTTTATTTCCTCTATTTTTCCTGTTGTTACAATATTTTCAATGTCCCCTCTTCTCAAAATCTATTTTACGTGTACTAAAAAAGGCGAAAAAAATCTACTACGGCAGCATAATTCTACCTGACTTCCCCTTTGTATATTTCACTATATACCTTACAGAAGCACAACATATGAATACACATACAGCAGGTTTATGATGTTGTTACAGATATTAAACAAACATAGCACTTTACTCTCTCTCTCTCTCTCTCTCTCTCTCTCTCTCTGAACCTTAAGTGCACAGGGCACATGGGGCTTCCGCAAGGGTTTTCCACAAATGCCTGTCCTTTGCCTTTTTTTTCTGCTCTTCCCCAGGTGATCTCTCTGTTGCTCAACATCCTTTCTGTTGTTCTTCTCCATGTCTCTTTTGGTCTACCCTTACTTCTGTTCCCCTGTGGTGTCCATCTTAGTGCCATTTTTGGTAGTGAGTTGTCAGTCATTCGAAGCACATGTCCTAACCATCGTCAGCGTCTTTCCTCAATAACTGCTGTCAGTGGCTTCATCTGCATTTTACTATACCAGTATAAAGGTCGTTCATGTATTACACATTCCAGCGTACATTATTTAAACTCATTCACCCCTGAATTACTGTCCATGTTCTGCCAGAATAAATTTTGTAGAGAAATTTTGGTAGCAACTGAAAGTATGGGCTGCCTGAGAACTGTGTGATTTTCAGTTTATTTAGACTTTGTCTAAACATCGTTCTCAGCATTTGATTGCTATAGGTGTGAAAGATCAACCGGCACTGCCAGTACTGTTCTGGAGTAAAAGAGTTAACATATCAAAGAAATACGAAAGTACAACACCACTACAAAGAGCAAATTTTAGACTTTTTCAAACGGGGCTGCAACTGGGTCCCAAGAGAGGAATCTAAAGTCAAATGTGAGGATGTTTTTTTTTTCCATGCGAGGAATTTTCATACTAGAAAAAAAAATTCCTGACTCCTCGTTATGGATCTATATTTTATATCAAATATAAGTCAGTCAATCATTTGCATGTCCCTTGCGCAACTTTGCCTCCCTAACAGCTCTCCTTTTGAAGTCTGCTGTTATACGAGTATAAGTACACATGTTTTAAGCTCACGGTAACTGTCGAGTGATTTTAATTACACATTAACAAGTGATGGATGTTAATGTATCTTACTGTAATAGTAAGATGTTGTACTACTACTACTACTACTGATACTACTACTACTACTACTACTACTACTACTACTACTACTAGTAGTAGCACGCTGCTGCTAACACTACTACTACAATAACAACTACTATTATTCCACTACTTCTACTAATACTACTTTCTACTATTACTATTGCTACTACTCCTGCTACCACTACTAATACTATTCTGCTACTCTTTCTGCTACTACTACTCCTGCTGCCGCTACAACTTTTACTGCTACTACTACTACTACTACTACTACTACTACTACTACCACTACTACTACTACTACTACTACTACCACCACCACTACTACTTGATGATGCTGTTTTTACAAGTCTACACGCTTCAAATGTTTCTTGCAAACACTAACCTGGAGTCAGGTCCGAGATGAGATATTTTCTCTCAATCTCCAAGTACAAAGTCCCGTACGCCAAGTGGAATCCGCTACACAAAATGTGAACCAGGGTCGCCGCAGAGAGAACCACCCAGCCCCACCCACCATCTGGGTAGAAGTCGCCCAGGTCCATGCGACATACAGGCTTCGTCTCCTGCTGTTAAGATAAGCAATTAGCTTCACTGACATCAATCAAGGCAAACAGCAGAGTTAAAAAGAAAAACAATGAGGAACAATGAAAACTAGAAGATGATTCTTTGCCTTTTTTCTTCCTCCCTCCGTAGCACAGAAATTTTCACCATTTTTTCTTCTAGCAATCCTCCCATTCTCTCTTTTTTTGTATTAAACTTTGCTACCATCCCCCCCCCCCCCCTTTTCAAACCTCTCTCTCTCTCTTACTCTCTTCCGTAACTATGAGAAAATTGTTAATGTACTTCTTTTTTGTGTCAGTTGCCAGAAAGACAACGCCTCTCCGGGCAGCTCCGGTTGATAAACTCTGTAGAAGTTGAGCCATAGATGGCAGACTAGATGTTTTCTTTAACCATCTTCACGAAAGTCATTGTTTTTAACCTGTTCTATAAAAGTAAGTCCTAACTGGCAAGTGTAGGTTAACATAAAAGCGACAATGATGGTGGTAAAGATAAACGATACGAGAAGAAGATTTGGAGAAAGCTGTATGAGATATTGGTAAAAGCTGTATGAGATAACGGTAAAAGATGTATGAAATAATTGTAAAAGGTGTATGAGATACTTGGAAAAGCTGAATGAGATACTAGTAAAAAGTGTATGAGATAATGGTAAAAGCTGTATGAGATACTGGTAAAAAGTGTATGAGATAATGGTAAAAACTGTATGAGGTAATGGTAAAAGCTGTATGAATACTGGTAAAAGCTGTATGAGATACTGGTAAAAAGTGTATGAGATAATGGTAAAAGCTGTATGAGATACTGGTAAAAAGTGTATGAGATAATGGTAAAAGCTGTATGAGATACTGGTAAAAAGTGTATAAGATAATGGTAAAAGCTGTATGAGGTAATGGTAAAAGCTGTAAGAGATATTGGAAAAAAAGCTGAATAAGGAGATATTGGAAAAAGCTGTACAACATACTAATAAAACTGTATGAGGAGATACTGGAAAAAAGCTGTATGATATACTAGTAAAAGCTGTATAAGGAGATACGAGGGTCATACCGAAAGTCGTGAGTAAAAATGTTTCTAAAAATCAGAATTTATAGATAGAGAAAATACAAATGTATCACCTTATCTGCAATCCTTTTCTTCACTTTTCAACATAATCTCCATTTCTCTGCACATATTTTCCCCATCGCTCTGCAAGTTTGAAAATACCCTCCCGGTAGAATTCCGTTCCAGCTGACCGACGGCACAGACGCAGTGCTTTCTGGGCGTTCTCTCCTATGGGACCCAGCTGGCACAAACTTTTCTATAGCCAAAGGTTTCAGTTATTTCCTGTAATGCATTGTGACCTATTCCAAGATTTACAGCGATTTCAGAAACTGTGACACGTCTGTCTTCTTTAATGATGTCGTCAACTTTTTCCACGTTGCGTTCAGTGGAGGCAGTTCGAGGGCGACCCTGCGAGGCATATCTTGGATGCTCGTGTTTCCATCTTTGAAATGTTTCACCCACCTCCTAACACTGCTAGCACCCATACACACATCTCCATATGCTAGCTGTAGTCTTTGGTAAATTTCAGCAGCAGGGATTTCCTCGTTAATGAGGAACTCAATAACAGCACGTTGACGAAACGAAACCTCAGCACCTGCCATTTTGTTCATGCTCTGCGTGGTCACGTGAGACATGATGGTGACGTCATGTGACCTCTACATGAAGTGGAAAGGATGTAGATTAAGATGATACATTTTATATTTTCTCTATCTATAAATCTGATTTTAAAAAATTGCTCACGACTTTCGGTATGACCCTCGTATCTGCAGGAAATATTATGGTTACCTGCCATAATTGCAGTTACTTCTTACGCGCCTTCTTCTTCTTCTTCTTCTCTTCTTCTTCTTCTTCTTAACCCTTTTGAAATAAAGATCAATCAATCAATCAATCAATCTTCTTCTTCTTATTTATGTTATACTTGGAGCCCAGTCACGAGGATCAAGGTCGTAGTTATTTCTAAATTCTGGTAATAGTGATCCAGCAGCTTCTGTGCACGATCCAATTCCCCCCCTGATGAGACCTGTTCGCGTTTTCTGCACCTGTTTTACACTGGCTGAGAACATCACCTAGATCTGACAAAGTGTCTCGTGTAAACGTTTCCTTATCTGGGCTACTATAGTCACTACTGAACGTTTGGAAGTAAGAAGTTTTCCCCTTTCTTTGGGTTATATTTTTCAGCACCGACGTTAAAATGAAGTGTTTTTTGTTTTCTTGTACACCAGTCAAAAGATCACTGGAGGCAAAATTTCTCTAGACAGTGCTATAAGTCGCTTTAGGCATCGTTGATAGCTGATCCGAACACGTTTTCTATGTAGGATGTGTGCTTCTAAGATTGTGGCGTTAGGAGAGTGTCACTGACGCCTTGGTCCTTCGTCTTTCTCCTCTCATTTCTCAAGAACACACCCTTAAGTAACTGTTCCTCATAGGAACAGACACAACTTTCTACAAACAGGAAACAACCAGACTTATAATAGAACGCCATACTGTATGGTCAGACCTCGGGAAAAAAATCGTAGACAAAGAACTTTTAGACGTGAGAGAAAGAAAAAAAATAGCAGGAAGAGGTGCGAGATAGCTAAGCTGATCAATGCGCTGTTTCTCGTGGCCAGACGGTGTTCGCCCTACTGGCGTTCGCGGTTCACGTCCCAGATCTGAGTCTCTTGTCGTTTTTCTTTCTCTCACATCTAAAAGTGCTTTGTCTATGATATTTTTTCCCCCCGAGGTCTAACCATAGAATATTTTGTTCCGTTACTTTACTGTTTTTCACAGGCCACTATGGCATTTTATATGATCAAATAAGGATAACTTTCTTTTCATACTCAAGCCAAGGATACAGCTTTCACCAACTTCCTAGGGTCTTCTAAGACGCAAATGAGCTCTTATTGGACATAACATAACAACGGGGAGGATTTACAATGCAAACGCCACGACCATTAACTAACAGGAGATGCACGGGGGACTCAGAGAGAGGAAACAGCCGAGATTCTGACAGACTGGCATGTTACAGACGTCAAGAGCTGAGCCGACGAATGGCCTCTCTCACGACGCAAACACCTAATGATGATATCCATAATCTGGTTATATTTTGGGAAGTGCATCCACCGCGTTTCTGGTGACGATTCTAATAAATTACCTTTTGCCTGGTCACGTATGGGAATGAGCTAAAAACGAAACGTTATTTTAAAAAATACATGGGTGTTACTGACACGTTTTCCTTTTAGAAAGACCATTAGTACTGAGTTAATATTAATGTTGTATTGTTTTATCCCGTTATTATAATATTCATACATCACAAAAAGACAGTTTATTACCTGTAACACCATGGCATCACGTTTCCGCTGTGACGCTGATGATGATGTGTCCGTGTTGGTGGACACCGCTGCAGCAGCACCGGCGGCACCCCCTAATGTTGGAGAATGGCCTCCAGACTTGGCCGTACCGCCCTCGGGGCCTAGACTCTTATCGCTCTCGTCGCTGGCCGTCCTGGTCAAAGGGTGGCACTCGCCGAAGGCCCCGGGCTCTGGGGTCGTCTTGTTGCTATGTGGCGTGGGGGAGGGCATGGCAGCCCTGTGCAGGCGGGCATCCCCGCATTCAACGCGCGTAGCGTCGAAGATTTTACACTCTTTGTGCGTTGTGACCTTCGTGGTGGTGTGTTGTGACCTTCGTGTTGGTGTGTTGTGACCTTCGTGGTGGTGTGTTGTGACCTTCGTGGTGGTGAACTTCCCGTGGATGCGCCGGTTACATGACCTGGATCAACTAGCCAACAAAGGAATTCTGGCCTCGAATCACAGCACTCGTTGGCCTACTGACGACAGACTGTTGATCTATCTCAGAACGTATCCACTCTGTGCAACAGAGCAGTTCCAAAACGTATATCCTCCACCTTTTAAACACGAGATGAGCTTTAACTCCTCTGACAAACTCTGCTAGAAATCATGCGAAAAGTCTACGCAGACATTTCAAAACTTCGTACTCCACGTGATGACAACCCGGAAGAATTATTCCACTTGATAAACTCACGTGTGAGACAAGACAACGAAACCTTAAACAGTCTTCCTTCTCATCAAAATAAAAAAAAAAGTAATAACCGCGAAGATGTCCTCTCGCTGTCTATCACAACTCCGTCATGTCAACCAATTCTTGGCGTTCCTTGTCACTTCCTGGTAGATGATAAAAATAAACAAGGCTAGTTCAGATTTAGATCCTGTTCTAAAATAAACAGCATGTACAACAATATTTCACTGTTTTCTACGCACAACTCGTATCTAACACTTCGACTGCTTATCATGAAGCACAAGTCAGTGTTATAACAAGCAAAATGGTAAGATTCGACAAACAGGATGGACAGCTTTCTGCGGATCTGACAACTCACCTACTGCCTGCCAAATGTGGCCAAAAATATAATGAGATTTATAAAAGAGAAAAACGTTGTCTGAAAGAATTAGAAGTGAATAAATGTATAAAGATACGTCGATACTTTGAAGATACATTTAACATAAAATTTATATTTTAAAAAAGTTTAAAGAAAAGGTAAAAAATCCCCATTTCCATACTATTAAGACATATCGGGATACAGTGTTAGGCCCCTATTTCCAAGATCATCGGCACATGGAAGTCTGATGTGGTCGGTATCACGCCTGGGCCGCATTTACCTTCTCAGATTTCTCTGGTAACCCATTTTTTAGAGGCTGGGTGGACCCCGGAGCCTTTCAGGCGTGGCGGTGCCAGAAAAAAAATCCCCACTGCTGGGACTTAAACCCAGTACCATCGGATTTCTCTTCGTCAGCGCTCGAGGAAGCTTGGTCATACTAAATCTGCAGTCTCGTTACCCTGATGAAGTCCGTCATCTTCTCCAGGTTCGAGTGAGATCCCCCACAGCTTTTCTTTCAGTTCCTCTCCCTCGGGCCGGATCTGTGCTCGGAGGTTTTGAGTGGGTTGGGCAGGTTTGCAGGATATGTTCTGGTGTCTGGATCCCAAAACCTCTGGAGACACTCATCTATATGTGATATTTTGAGGGCGAACAGGAAAAGTACACCGAACGCCTAACCACTCGGACAGCCGGGCCTCCTTTTATATGCGCCGAAGAAAGTGAAGTTATTTGTAATTCTCAGTAACAATACTTACTTATTTACATTACGGACAGAAACTGAGATACCACGAGGTAGAGCGTTCGTTAATATCCTGAAAGCAAATAAGAGATAAAACCTCGTAACAAAGCATCCGCGGACGCTCTGAAATCTAGCGTCCGAGAATTCCACGACACGAAGCATCGTAAAAGCAGCGACATAACAGCTTTCTGTGCTGCGATATAACAGCTTTCTGTGCTGCGATATAACAGCTTTCTGTGCTGTGATATAACAGCTTTCTGTGCTGCGACATAACAGCTTTCTGTGCTGCGACATAACAGCTTTCTGTGCTGTGATATAACAGCTTTCTGTGCTGCGATATAACAGCTTTCTGTGCTGCGAAAACGCTGTCCAATTTGGCAATTTGTCACCCATAGCTGACATACAAACGTCAGGGTTGGTGAACAATAGTTGACATGCAAGCGTCAGGGTTGGTGAACAATAGTTGACATGCAAGCGTCAGGGTTGGTGAACAATAGTTGACATGCAAGCGTCAGGGTTGGTGAACAATAGTTGACATGCAAGCGTCAGGGTTGGTGAACAATAATTGACATGCAAGAGTCAGGGTTGGTGAACAATAGTTGACATGCAAGAGTCAGGGTTGGTGAACAATAGCTGACATGTAAGAGTCAAGGTTGGTGGACCATAGTTGACGTGTAAGCGTCAGGATTGGTGAACCATAGTTGACATGTAAGCGTCAGGGTTAGTGAACCATAGCTGGCATGCAAGAGTCAGGGTTGGTGAACCATAGCTACATCAAAAGGAGGGAGGGGAGCAACCTCATAGTTCTCATGATTTCTGTTTATTTTTTTCCCTTGTGTTCGCCAGCTTTAAACTCACACGTAGTCAAATCAATATTTGATGATTTTTACGTGAACAGTATTCCCAGTTTTTCTTTACTACACTGCCAGTCACGTGTACATTCTAGTGAGCCTCACGCTGCAGACAGATATACCTCATTTCTTGCAGCCCGAATCCGACCTGATCGGACCGGTACGAAGATGCACGCAATGCAGGATGAATAAGACAACGGTCAGCGATCCGTGACTGACTGCTTGCGTCAGGGTTGGCGAACCATAGCCGGTCAAGACCTTATTAACCATCCATGGGGTGCCCCTGAGAACTGACAGAAGCCTGGCCATGGGAACAGGAATCACAATGGGAAGACGGGCTCTGAAAATGTACCGAACCTAAGTCGGATATGGTAGGCTAACTATTGCAGGAAAAAAAAGTAGGAACAGCTTTATTAGTTAACGAGAACTCAGTTTGCGGCTTTATCATACAACAACATACAGGACAAATAAACAGGGAAAGAAGATACAACTACAAATTCACATGAGGGCTATACGACAAACAGTAATGTTTAAAAAAAGTTGGAGCACTTAGCTGTGACTTATAAGAAGCTGCAGTGGGTTAAGACGCCCAATAAGGCAATCAGCGACCTATATCTGATACGCCAGCGTCAGGGTTAGCGACCCATAGCTGACCAAGACCCTGTCCCACCTCTCCGTGGTACCCCCAGTAACAGGCCTAGCCTGGCTAATGGGGCAGGGATCGCCATAGTCCCCATGGTGGTGGATTCTGCTAAAGAAGCATTGCACATCCCTTGCTTTTTTAGCTATATTCTGGGACTGAAAAAGTAGCCACCATAAATTCTACTCTTTGCTCGCCTGCAACACGTATTTCAGAACCTCCTCATTGTATTGGATTACTAACCCTCTACCCCAGCCACATTCGCATAACCAATCCACCCATCTCCCAGATATGTTACCTCTCTCTCTCTCTCTCTCTCCTCTTTCGACGATCCCTACCCCCTCGTTGGTACCAAACTGTCACATATCTCAAGTCTCTATTCAAAAATTCTCAAGACCCTACTATACACACTTCTGGTTGCAGCTTCTTACACTTGTACGAACTCGCTGTAACTGCGAGCTGTTGTTCTTTGCAGCCGACGCTATAGAGATGTTGAGGCACGGCATCGTATCTGAAATACGTGTTGCAGGCGAGCAAGGAGTAGAATTTAGTACTGAGGGAAAATGACTGCGGAGAAAGGGAATGTTAAGTATAGCCGGATTTCGAGTTTAGGCCATGGGGATCTAACCTCCCGTATTTCTGCATGCAGTGGCTTCGTATATAATTACGTACATATTTGGTTATATATATATATATATATATATACTTATACACTAACTGCAGTAGGCAGGGTGACGCATAACTACGACACAACGTACCCAATGCCTTTTCGAGAGCAAAATCTTGTGAACAGATAATCCACAATAGGGATTCTCAGCGGAGCTACGAGGTACACGCTAACATTACCGTGAGAGTGGGGCGATGAATGTGGTCTCTGACTGGTGGAGCGCGGTAATCACCAGATGAAGAAAGTCTTTTCTTTCTTCTTCTTGTGTCGTTCTTCATAGGCAAAAAATTTTATTTTTCGACAGCGTCAAGAGATAACTTGGTGTTAGTTACCAATGCGAAACAACACGGAGATTCAGAAGCTTAAATTCAGTACTCAGCACCAACAACAACAACAACAACAACAGCGGCTGCAACAACAGCACTAGCAACAACAACAACAACAACAACTTTTATACAATATCCATCATGCAGACTCTAAATCCCCGGATTGTATGCGTCCTACCACAACATTTTTCACTACAATCTGTGATATTACAGTCGATCTTCAAGAAATCCATAAAACTGCAGCGTGTCACTAAAGACTGCTAATTTTAAAAAAAAAGAAAAAAATACTGTGACGAGCCAAAATTTCTCACTGGTGCAGTAAGTTCGCTGCCAATCAAGACAAGAACGCTAACAACAACAACAACAATAACAACAACAACAACAACAACAAAGTGACCCCGTGTCAGTGCTGTATCTCCAGCTTTCTTAATAAGAAATGTAAATGTATTATTCGCTTTAAGCTCAAAGTGAAATCTGAAAATAACACTTGCGAACTGTGAACCAATGCGAAGAAAACTAAACTGATGACAACTGACAAAACAAACAAGGCAGCTGAAATATGTATCAGTGAGGAAAAACTGGAAGAAGTGGGAAGTTTTGAATATATTGGATTACTACTAATAATGGAGATACAATGAGGGAAATTAAAAGGAGGGCATCTATCGCTCTTCAGAAAGTAAAACGACTAAAGAATCTGTGGAGAGGAACAGACAGAACCACAAAAATAAGATTTTTAAGTCCATGCATCTTTCCCATCGCAACATATGCCTGTGAGACCTGGACACTTAACAAAACAGCTGAGAAACACATAAATGCCTTTGAATGTAAATGCTACAGAAGAGTTCTTCAAATATCATGGACACAATAACAAATATATCCATACTACAAGAACTTAATACTGAAGAAGGCTGGCTAGTAAAGAGGATTAAACAGAGAAAACTTAAATATTTTGGACACATTAAACGTCATGATAATCTAGAGAAAATCGTCTTGGACGGGTACATAATGGGAAAAAGAAAGAGAGGAAGATCAAAGCGAAGATGACTGCAAGACATCGTTGATGATCTGCAAATGGATGCATCAGCAGCAGGACATCTTGCTTACAACTGAGAAGCCTACAGGAGTGCTGTTAGGGAGGCAAAGTTCCGCAAGGGACATGCAAATGAATGGTTATGATGAATGATGATGATGAACTCTGGAAAAATTCGTCTTTTATGATGCCGGCGTTTTTAAGTCTGTGACAACGCAACCAGTGTCAAAGTATTTTTGTGGTGTCACGCTGGACGCTGCAGATTATCTCCCCCCCCCCCCTTTATCCTGGATCCCAGTTTTATATGATGTATGTTGTCAGTCTAGGTTTATACAGTTTATTTCGTCTGGTGTTCTTGGGCCCCACCTCTTATTTTCCTTCAGAGGCGCCCATCGTAGGTTGCTTCAGTCGGCAGGGCTGAGGTGTTTTCGGGTGGCATGGGCCCATCCATTAAATACATACTTATGGTGTTTTAAAACCATAAATGAAACTCATTTCTACTTAGTGTCTTCTTTTTCTTCTTCTTCTTCTCCTCCTTCTTCTTGTCCTCTTCTTTCTCCTCCTTCTCCTCTTCTTCTCCCCCTTCTTCTTCTCTTCCTCCTTATTTTCTTCTTCTTCTTCTTCTTTTCCACATCATTCTTCTTCTTCTCCTCCTCTTTCTCCTTCTTCTTTTCCTCCTTCTTCTTCCTCTCCTCCTCCTCCTTCTTCTCCTTCTTTTTCTTCTCCTCCTCCTTCTCTTCCTCCTCCTCTCCATTTTCTTTCCTCCTCCTCCTTCTTTTTCTCCTCCTTCTCTTCCTCCTCCTTTTTCGCCCCTTCTTCTTCTTCTCCTTCTTTTCCTCCTCCTCCTTCTCTTCCTCCTCCATCTTCTTTTCCTCCTCCTCCTTTTTCTCCTCCTCCTTCTTTTCCGCCCCCTTCTTCTTCTTCTCCTCCTCCTTCTCTTCCTCCTCCATCTTCTTTTCTTCCTCCTCCTTTTTTTCTCCCCCTTCTCTTCCTCCTCCTTTTCTGCCCCTTCTTCTTCTTCTCCTTCTCCTCCTCCTCCTTCTCTTCCTCCTCCATCTTCTTTTCCTCCTCCTCCTTCTCTTCCTCCTCCATCTTCTTTTCCTCCTCCTTCTTCTCTTCCTCCTCCATCTTCTTTTTCTCCTCCTCTTTCTTTTCCGCCCCTTCTTCTTCTTCTCTTTCTCCTCCTCCTCCGTCTCTTCCTCCTCCATCTTCTTTTCCTCCTCCTCCTCCTTTTTCTCCTCCTTCTCTTCCTCCTTCTTTTCCGCCCCTTCTTCTTCTTCTCTTTCTCTTTCTCCTCTTCCTTCTTTTCCTCCTCCTTCTTCTTCTTCTCCTTCTTCTGTCTCCCTGGAACTGTGAGCTGGTGCTATTTGCTGCCGATGCTGTGAAGGAGTTGAGGCACAACACAGTGTCGGTTTAGGAGTGGGCTATGGTGATTTTTTTCAGTCCCTGATTGGAGCTAAAAAGAAGGGAGGGGGGAGACTTGCAGTACTTCTTTAGCAAACTCCACCACATGCTAGTAACGTCAGGCAAAGCTGTTACTGGGTATATCATCGAAGAGGTGGGGCAGGGTCTTGGCCCGCTAAGGTCCGACAACCCTGACGCCGGCACGTCAGCTGTGGGTCGTTGATTGTCTAAACGGAGAGCGTCTTAACAGGTGTCAGGCCGTACGTTTCACTTGACAGACTGGCAATGAGTGGAGCCACCATGTCACAGCCCCACATCTCCACCAACATGAGAACAGCTAAACACATTATACACAACAACTGCAAGCAGCAGTGGATGGAAAGCTGGAACAGTAATCCAACTGGAAGATCCCTAAAGCCTAACCCCGGAGACCAATCAACAGCTTATTTCGTAGAGACCAATGCACAATTTTCAGGTTGAGAACAGGACACATTACCCTCAATAAGCACTTACATAGAGTGACCACTGACCACACACCATACTTCATGCACTGCAACAGACAAGAAAAAGAAACTGTTAAACACCATCTGCTGGATTGCAGTGCACTGAAGGACCTTCAGAAGAACCTGATACCACCGACATTCTGTATGGAGATGTAGAACAGCTGAAGAGGACCTGTACGTTTCATTATCTGACACAAGGGAAAAAGAGTGAACACTCGTAAACCCGGGGATAGGAAAAGTCAAAGTCAAATCACGCCTTTACTTTGGCCAGAAAGGAGTCTGTCTTAGAGATAAAGCACAGAAACTCAGGGTCCGCTAACCACTGCAAGCCAACGGACTTTCTTAATCCGTGGAACGTTTTAGACAACTGCCTACACTATCAAAGAAGGAATGACAAGTTCAGAAATCTACTTCTAATATTTACTCTGGCAAACATAATGGAGTCGCCACAGACCACTTCCTGTGCGGGTGTTTCCACGACGTTCACCATAAACAACAGCTGAAAATGTTCCTGGAGATCACTCACCACCAGTTAAAGTCCCTACGCGTGGTCTAGGAGAATGCACACAATTCTCAACCGACAGTCCTGTCTGAAACTGTTCAATTTTTCTAATGCTGTGGAGCTGAAATCTGTGCAACTAACCGTCATGGTTCCTCTTATTATTTCAGGTGTATACAAAGCTAATAACGGTAGACATATGTGTATGGTTAAGTTTGCAGAAAAGACAGAAAAGTCCAAGGAAAGTGAGCAAAATGAGAGTAGCAAAAAGTGCGATGAATGCGTATAATGGACAAACGTACAACATTTCAATATTTTGGCAAAATCCTTTATCAAGGATCACGTACAAAAACAACTGAACAGATAAAGACATAACAAACAGATAAAAAAATTAAGCACTTAGCTTTTTTTTTTTTTTTGTATCCTCTATGGAAGAAAGATGTGTACAAAATGCACTCAGATAGATGTAGGTAAAAAACAAAATAGAAGCAGGCGATTGACTGAGAAATGAGATAAAGGGACACACAGCTATAGCATTCTCCTGGGCCAGAAACAGGAACACCGAACACTGTCTTCTCTGGTGTGACTAAGTCGAAGATGAGTCATTTTGTCGGGATGAATTCAGTGGGCTCTATTCCTCGCTGTTAGCACCCTTCCAGTCAATCCAGCTGCACAAATGGCTACTCGGCAAGCATTGTGAGGGAATATTATCTCCTGACATGGAGAATATCTGTTTATATATCAAGGAATAATGGAAGTACACTGCAAACGTAGCCACATGTGGACGAAGGAAAAATGATTACATATTACAGGACTTCGCCAACTGCCACCGCCTGAACAGAGGGGAAACAATAACAACAATATGAGCTTCAAAGCCAATAAACTTCAGTACAACAGGGATCACGTGAAAATACTATACAACAGGTATCGTGTGAAAACACTATACAACAGTAATCATGTGAAGACACTATACAACAGGGATCACGTGAAAACACTATGCAACACGGATCACGTGAAAACACTATATAACAGGATCATGTGAAAACACTATACAACAAGGATCATGTGAAAACACTATACAAGGATCATGTGAAAACACTATAGAACAGGGATCATGTGAAAACACTATACAACAGGGATCATGTGAAAACACCATCTCGAAAGTTCTACGTCATCATACAGCACTTGGAAGGTGCTTGGCAGGGCATTTTCATCAGATCTCGTGACTATGTTCTCCACTATGCTGTACATCTCTGCCACTTCCAGCTTCGCTGTCATCTTTTTGCTGACTGTCCAAGTTTCACAACCGTATAGCAATATTGGCTCTCTATAGCTGTGTAATATTCTTTTCCCTCACGTTTAGGGGCATTTTATTATTTGTTAATATCTTCCTCGTGTCACAGAAAGCTGGCCTTTTGCCTTATCTATTCCTGATTTTATTTCACCTGTGCACTTGCTATCAGCTGTTATTGTTGTTTCAAGGTAAATGAATTTATTTTACCTGTGTCAGTGCCTTCTCGTTTGAAAGGACGCTGCATTTAGATATGTTCATTATTTTGGACATTATCATTGTTTCCGTCTTGTTCCTGTTTAGCTCTAAGTTTCTTTTATTGGCCTCTTCAATAATCTTATTAACAAGTTTCTGCCAATCACTTTCAGTTTCTACTGCTAGAACGGTGTTATCCGGACATTTCAAAGTTATTGATGGAATGGCTTCCTGCTGTAATTCCTTTCATATTTTTAATAGCTCTCATGTTTTCTCTGTAAAAGGAGAAAAACAGCAATACGCAGCCTTGTCTTATGCTTACTGTTATTAGTTGATACTCGCCTATCTCGTTACTCCTATTGTTGCTTTGTGGCTTCCGGTACATATTCTTAATCACTTTCATATCTTTCTTATCTTATATCTTATATCCTTCCCGTGCCGTTAAATGTCACATAGGGCTCGCAAAGTAGTTCGCCAATTTTTCCTGTCTTCGGCGAGTCTTTCAACCTCATCAAAGGATTTTATGCCTGTTAATTTGGCCTCTCTTAACAATGTCCTCTTCAGAGTTCCACGCGGTCTGCCTCTTTTTCTTCGGCCTGTTGTGTTCCACCTGATAGCTTGTTTTGGGATTCTCTGATTATTTCTTCTCATCAAGTGACCAACATCATGTCTTTACCATCTATATTAAGAAACAGTGAAAGATACAGCAAATATCACAAACAGACAGAAACACAAACGAAGAGGTCCTCAAAGAAGTTTAACAACAACAACAGTCAAAATAATAAGAACAAGACAGTGAAAATTTCGTGGACATGTCACGAGAAGACGTAAGTCGGAGAACTAAGTAATGGCTAGAAATTTCACGCGGGAAAAACGAAGAGAGGAAGGCCAAGAGAAAGATGCGAACTGACTAAGTGGCATGGAAAAAAAGAAAGTAATCTGAACTAATCGCAAACACCAAGGACCGTGCAAGATGGAGAAGCATGACCAACAATGCTATCCGGCACGGCACATAATAATAATAATAATGCTTCATATCAATGTTTCCTGGACTGTTTTCCCGCTTTCAGTCCCGAACCTCTAAAAGCCACCTACAGTCAACCGCTCTTCTTTAAAACTCCACCAACCCACGTGAAAAACATCCACGCATTTCTTGTATCATGTGTAATCTAGGCATACCAAGTGACCCTCCCCCCCACCCGGACATGACCTTTCGCTGACCCAACTTCAGCAACCGCTGCTTTGTATATATGTAACAAAACCCACTACACAGACATACATAGCTGACACTATCTGCAAAATAGTTGTAAACATCCGCAAAAGATTAAAGCTACAGCTATAAACACGAAACAAACATCATTTATTTTTCCTCACTTCACAGTAACAACAACAACAACAACAACAACAACAAAAGATAAGTTAACAATCAGCTTACAACAAAGCGCGATTTATTCCACGGTCGCATCTACTCATTGTCTGTCTTCTGCGCAAATCTTCCCTTGAAGGTCACATCTGAGTCGAGGGAACGAAAGAAAAACATCATCATCTAGCGGCAACCTCAGGTAAACATGCAAAATAAACAATCGCAGGGGAAAACACACACTTGCACACACACATACACACACACACACACTCACAAAACCTTGAATAAACAGACAGGTTTTTTTTTCACCACAGATCGGTAAAATGAACACACTCCGCATCACCAGAACAGAGGGAGTCGGTGCTACATGCTAGTAACTGGAGGGTCGGCAGAGTAACTCTGTGCTACATGCTAGTAACTGGAGGGTCGGCAGAGTAAGTCTATGCTACATGCTAGTAACTGGAGGGTCGGTAAAGTAAGTCTATGCTACATGCTAGTAACTGGGGGGGGTCGGCAGAGTAAGTCTGTGCTAAATGCTAGTAACTGATGGGTCGGCAAAGTAAGTCTGTGCTACATGCCAGTAACAGGAGCGTCGGCGAAGTAAGTCTGTGCTGCATGCTAGTAACTAGAGTGTCGGCGAAGTAAGTCTGTGCTACATGCTAGTAACTAGAGGGTCGGCGAAGTAAGTCTGTGCTACATATCAGTAACTAGAGGGTCGGCGAAGTAAGTCTGTGCTACATGCTAGTAACTAGATGGTCGTCGAAGTAAGTCTGTGCTACATGCCAGTAACTAGAGGGTCGGCGAAGTAAGTCTGTGCTACATGCCAGTAACTAGAGGGTCGCGAAGTAAGTCTGTGCTACATTCCAGTAACTAGAGGGTCGGCTAAGTAAGTCTGTGCTACATGCCAGTAACTAGAGGGTCGACGAAGTAGGTCTGTGCTACATTCCAGTAACTAGAGGGTCGGCGAAGTAAGTCTGTGCTACATGCCAGTAGCTAGAGGATCTGCAAAGTAAGTTTGTGCTACATGCTAGCAACTAGAGGGTCGGCGAAGTAAGTCTGTGGTACATGCTAGTAACAAGAGGGTCGGCAAAGTAAGTCTGTGCTACATGCTAGTAACTAGAGGGTTGGCAAAGTAAGTCTGTGCTACATGCTAGTAACTAGAGGGTTGGCAAAGTAAGTCTGTGCTACGTGCTAGTAACTAGAGGGTCGGCAAAGTAAGTATGTGCTACATGCTAATATCTAGAGGGTCGGTAAAGTAAGTCTGTGCTACATGTTAATATATAAGGGGTCGGCAGAGTAAGTATGTGCTATATGCTAGTATCTAGGGAGCAGCAAAATTCTTACCAAAGCATGAAAATCGAAATGGACATACTCATTGGTTTTTTGTTAGGAATACATGGTTCGGCAATCTCGCATGTGTGAATGGTCGGTGGGCCATATTCATATTCATAGCTAATAAATGGACGTAACAATAACAGTAATAAAATATTATAAAACTAGGAATAACAGTTATTTAACTTAGGTAATATTATGAACCAATGACACGATAATTAGTGTGATCGCAAGTTATTAGCTGATACTGCGTTTTTGTTTTTGCAGAATCTCTCTATAAAAGAATGCTCTCTATCTCTCTCTCTTTCTCTCTCTTACCAATCCCAGTCAGGCGTTGGTCGTCACTACTTTCCACAATCATCTATCCTTTGTTCTTTCTATAAGGTGAGCGTTGGACCATGCTTCATGCCACTCTTTTTCTTGTTTCTTTGTTTTCCTCTGTTCCTTTGCTCTCAAATTTTCCGGTTGTCACTAAGTGCTCCCGTCTGTCTCTTCTCAAAACATGTCCTACAGATCTGGATCATCGTGTTCTGAATGTGGCCATACTTTCTCTCAATTTACCCAGCCTCACTTAGAAGCTCTTCACTTGTTTTCTTGGCTGCCCATGGTATTCTCCTCGATCTTCTTAGGAACCACATCCCCGCTGCTTTCAGTACATTTTGGCTGCTCTTGGTTACTGTGTATGCTTCGCAAATGACTGCTAGGATCTTGAAACACTGACATTTCATAGGACGAGGGAGGGAGTTGAACTGGCTTCCTTTCGCTCCTGAAGCTAAGAGGCAGGTTTTAAAGCAATCTCTAACACCATGGACAGCGTCTGGACCAGAGTGAGTCCACGGTATGTGACGTCCATAAGTAGCTGGAGGTGTATTGTTCTGCCCACTTTCTTCATTCTTTCTATCTTGTTGTTGTTATTGTTATTGTTGTAAAACTGAACCATATACCTCAATCTACTTTCATTACTAGAATCAGTTGTACCGCAGTCCAGAAAGATCTCTCTGTAAATGTTTGTTCTTTGCACAAAACGATGTTAGAATCTTGAAGCATCTTGAGAAAGTGTTCTTTTGTAAATCCCGGAACCAGGTGGCAGATTTTTCGCCGCCTCCACCCTGTTACGGTAGCATGTGGACCTCCAGGGCCGCTGACCACACTGAAAGAACAAAATGCTCCATTTTTCCACACGTCTATCCTCTAGAGCAGTGGTTCTCAACCCATGGGCCGTGACAGGGAGTATTGAGGGCCGCGCTGAAGTCTCAAAGCAGAAAAAAAAATATATATATATATAATTAAAAAAAATTACTCCGCATTTTTCACGCAATGCACAGGCCTCCTGGGGGGGGGGGCAGACTGCACGGATGCAAGCCGCAGAATTCTAGGTAGCTTTATTAGTATGACCGCAGTGCGACTGTTGGAGAAAGGATGGTCCAGACAGCGTTTATTCCAGCATCAAACAGAAATGTGACGTACATAAAAAGACGGCATCGCTTTTGAAGTGCGACACCGGCGTCTTTCTGGCCGTGTTGCTGAACCGTGCAGTTTTACAATGTAATCTTAGAGATCAGTCAGCTTAGATTCTGGGAGAGAGCAGAAGTGAAATATAATTCTCAGCAACTGTTTTATTCTAGAAGAATAGACATGCTATCCAACCGGAAACAGTGCCATCTTTAAGGTAAATGAAAAGAACTTTTGTGTAGCAATGAATATGCAGTTAAACATGTAGAGAAAATATTACATAATACTTTATAAAATTAGATTTATACCTTCCAGATATAAAGCACTTTATTAGAGGGCAGTAAAAATGTTCGACTTTTAAATGTGGGCCGTGCAGAAAAAGAGTCTGAGAACCGCTGGTCTAGAGCATGATAAGGAATGGATTAATAAGGAGTCATCAGATGACAGCCTTTGTTTTGATGAAGAAAATTTTTGATCAACAAATACGACACTTGTGCCTACGTAAGTTTACTTCAGCGAGAAGGGATGGGTGTACGATGTTTATTCATAATAAGTCCGGGAGTTTTAACAAACAACTAAGGATGAGTGTGAATATTTAGCAGCTGTGAGCAGTCTGTTATTGGGAACAATGGAAGGATTTCACTTAGTTATAAGGTGAGAAATGTGAAAGTGCTTCTGCAACATCATTTAACAGTGCCAAGTTGTTGCTAACTTGTACCTATATTTCTGGCAGTATTTGTGTGCTCTGTGTTCTGAGATAGCCATACGATAGATAGATACAGGATAGCTAGACCCATTCTCTAAATAACCTCTGCATTCAGATTAGATTTATTATGATTATTTGATTTGATTTCAGAACTGTCAGTTATGACAAGGACGATGGAATGCCACGCCCCCCATGAAAACTCTGTCATCAGATTCGTAAAAGAAGTAACAGATGCTAGATGTAAAAAAATGTGACATTTACTTATGTTTTTTTTTTCTTCTGAAAGGAAGAATTCTGCCAGATGGGACATGAGGTGGGTAAGGGAATAATGAAATTCTCACAGTACAGCGGAGGGGTAACAAGACTGTAATACTGATGACAGCGATTCACAAAACTGATGGAGATAGTTTAGTTAGGAGAACAACAGAAGTAAACAAGGAATTTATCTTATCTTATATCTTATATCCTTCCCGTGCCGTTAAACGTCACATAGGGCTCGCAAAGTAGTTCGCCAATTTTTCCTGTCTTTGGCGAGTCTTTCAACCTCATCAAAGGACTCCACGCCTACTAATTTGGCCTCTCTTAATAATGTCCTCTTCAGAGTTTCACGCGGTTTGCCTCTTTTTCTTTATGGAGATATTTATTTCTTTATAGAGATATTTCTTTATGGAGATATTTATTTCTTTATGGAGATATTTATTAGATAACCAGATCTCGTCAAGGATTAAAATTAGCATATGGGTGGGGTGGACAAAAATGATCAGTTGATATACAGATAAAATGTTTTGAGAAAGACAAATAAATATTCGAAAATTTTTTTAATCTTAATCTTTTAGACACGCTGCAACGGTAAATGCACATATTTTATTTCAGAATAGAAGAAACAAGAACCCAGACATGATATAGTTGTTAAGACCATGTAAATGAATCCTATGGACAGTCAGATATTGCTGAAGAACGTATTGGACAGTTAGGAAATACAGGGACTATGTCATGACGTGCCTGTAGCAACAAAGACTTTTTTTCCCTTCTCACCGTCCATAATGGATCCGAAAATAACAGAGAGAATTTGCCACAGTGCAAACTATGTTATCAGATTAGTTGAAAGAGAATTAAAAACAAGTGTTAAACGTCAGAAAATGTAACAATTAGTTCTACTTTCAGAAACGGAAAAATTGTTTATCTCTCTCTGTCATAAAAAAATAACGTTATAACACTGAGAAGTGTCACCCTGATATTATGTCATCTGACATAATTATGAAATAGTTTCTCACAATTTACAGTGCAGAACTCAGAACATACATGATTTGTTTTGTTTTATTCATTTGTATAACGTCATTTAGGTCAAAATAAAATGTTTTCATGTTTTGAAGTCAAGTTTCTGAATTTGACCATTTTCTAGTTTGTTTTTTTTTTAAAAATGATTCCTCCGAATGTTGAAAACAAAACAAAAAAAAAACCCTTGTCATTTCATTATCATTGGTCGGACTGAGTTCACATATGAAGGCAGGGATGGTTATATTTTAACCAAGCAACCAATCTCTTCTCCAATATGCCATACCTTTCTCCCCCCCCCCCACCCCCTTCTTTTCTGTGTGACAATGAACGGTCAGTATTTCTGCTACAATTTTGTTCTGTACTTTGTTCACATTCATGGGCCTTTTAAGCTTCAAAATATCAAACTACATCCAATTTCAAACAAAATAAATGGCATATGATAAAGGAGTATCAGCAGTTTGCATGATGAGCTCTTTGATAAAATACTTGTAATAAAAACTGTAGTTTCTTACACTGTCAGCCCGGAAATCTCGTACTTTCGCTGTGTCCATCCTTCAAGAATCCGTACACAGAGCTATCGTCAGATATCCCCGACTAATACTGCATAGGTGGCATCTTATATATTCATAATGAACTGATCGCTACGTGTACGGAGTAGTCTAGTAGTACCTCGCCCTGCAGACATTCTCTGTTTTCTGTAGAAACTGCCCAGTTACTCTTATGACAAGTACCACTCTTTTTCGCCTGGTTTAGGTGCCTGGGTCGCTGAGTGATTAGTCCACCAGCCTCTCATTGAGAAGGTCGGCGGCTCGAACCCGGCTGGAGGCGCTGCAATCACTCAAGTGTAGTAACAGGCACCTGGCTTCTTTAAGGGCTTGGAAAGGAAAGGATGGCGGACAGGCCCGGGGCTGACCACATCATCCGACAGGTCAACAGAAATACGGGCACCAGCGCATCCTCTATGCGCTTCACGGCATAATCCTTACCTTTACCTTCTTACCAGCAGGTATGCGTCTGTAGAAGGGCTCCAGTTCACACAAAAGAGTTATATGAATACAGTTCACTATCAGCCAGGGCTATGGTGTCGGTACGTAAAACCTTCGTTTCTGGCATCGGCTTCTCTGTTTACCTACCAAACCTTCCATCCTGATACGAGTTTCTCTGTTTTCCTACCAAACCTTCCATCCTGGCACCGGCTTCTGTTTTCCTACCAAACCTTCCATCCTGGCACCGGCTTCTCTGTTTTCCTACCAAACCTTCCATCCTGGCACCGGCTTCTCTGTTTTCATACCAAACCTTCGATTCTGGCACCGGTTTCTCTGTTTTCCTACCAAACCTTCCATCCTGGCACCGGCTTCTCTGTTTTCATACCAAACCTTCCATCCTGGCACCGGCTTCTCTGTTTTCATACCAAACCTTCCATCCTGGCATCGGCTTCTCTGTTTTCATACAAAACCTTCCATCCTGGCACCGGGTTCTCTGTTTTCCTACCAAACCTTCCATCCTGGCACAAACTTTTCTGTTTTCCTACCAAACCTTCCATCCTGACACCAACTTTTTCTGTTTTCCTACCATGCTGCCCAGACCTTCCCCTAACTGTACATTTCTGCGGACTCTCAACTGCCACAGCTCCGACTCTGCAGTTTATACGAGTGGCTTTCAGAAAGTAATGCGCCACATCATTTTTCTCAGGAGTTGTTTATTCAAAAAGCATGAAATTTATATACAATATACAGGGATATGTCATGTAAACATCGGTATTATTCAACATAATCCCCATCAACTTGTACGGCTTTACGCCAGCACGAAACAAGTGCATGTATTCATAGCCCGTACACGATTTTCTCTTGATTATGTAGCCATTTCTTCGCGGCATGAATCACTCCTTCGTCATCTTCAAATCTTACCCCTCGGAGTGCATCTTTAAGTGGATCAAACAGATGGAAATCAAAGGGTACCAAATTTGGACTATAGGGTGGATGGGGTAGTACAGTCCAACCCAATTTGGTGATTGCTTCCCGTGTTGCCAGACTTGTGTGAGGGCGCGCATTGTCGTGAAGGAAAAGCAGATCTGCTGGATTTTTTGTGCGGCCGAACTCTGCGAAAACGCTGACTGAGTTTTTTTCAATGTTTTAATGTAAGTTTGCGAATTAATTGTTTCTCCTCTTGGCATAACATCCACAAGAATCACAACTTCAATGTCCCAAGAGACAGTGATCATGACCTTTCCAGATGAAGGAGTTGTCTTGAATTTTCTTCTTCGTGGTGATTGCGGATGATGGCACTCCACTGACTGTCTTTTTGTCTCAGGTTCAAAGTGATGTGCTCAGGTTTCGTCACCTGTTATAATCTTAGCCAAAATGTTCTCTCCATCAGAACTGAAACGCTCCAACAATTCAGAAGAAATTGCTTTCCTTTGCAATCGATGGTCATTTGTGAGACTTCGAGGAACCCATCTTGATTATACTGCAAGTTGCTAACACGCGCCATTTCAACGGTTAGGGCAGCCATATTATTTGGCCGGTTGCGGTGCAATTTGGTTCACACAATTGGCACATGCCATGTTTAAAGTGTGCAAAATTTCATGCTTCTATCATCATTATTAGCTAAAAAAACCGATGTGGTGCATTACTTTCAGAACGCCCCTCGTACAATCAACTACACTGCTCCTCCTCTTGATGTAGCACTCTTTTATGAAGCACCGAGTGATACAGTCAGGGTCTTGGCCAAATCTAACTGACACACACTGATAACTACATCGGCTAGCTTGTGCTTATGCTGGAAGCTCTCCACAGTAGAGAGCGGAACAGCAGCACATTTCCTTCAGATCATCAGAAGAAGTACCCACCCCCGCCCCCTCATGCAAGTGTTTCGACCCTATTAAACTCCTGACACTCTAAGGCGGGTGCACTCCTCTGGTTCATGGCTCCCAGAGGTCTCGGAAGTTGTTGCTTTCAAGAAAACCCTCTCTAGAAGGGAAAAAGGGCGGTAATTTTAACGTCAATGGTTAAAATGTAAAATGTAAAAGGGGGTGCTCTGGGGGGGGGGGGGGAGAGTGGAAGAGAAGGGACAAATAGTCGACCAAGATGATTCCTGCTACACAAACTGGAAAAAAAGTTTTCCTTGATTCTAACATATATCTTATATCCTTCCCGTGCCGTTAAACGTCACATAGGGCTCGCAAAGTAGTTCGCCAATGTTTCCTGCCTTCGGCGAGTCTTTCAACCTCATCAAAGGATTTTATGCCTGTTAATTTGACCTCTCTTAATAATGTCCTCTTCAGAGTTTCACGCGGTCTGCCTCTTTTTCTTTGGCCTGCTGTGTTCCACTTGATAGCTTGTTTTGGGATTCTCTGATCATTTCTTCTCATCAAGTGACCAACATATGTCCATCTCCTTTTCCTGATCACCCATGAGACTGGTTGTTGTTCAGTCATCTGTCTTATCTCTGCATTGTTCTTGAATTATTCCACTTGATGGCGAGTATTTTCCTTAGGCATTTGTTTTCAAAAGAGTCTAACATGTATGCCCAGGTTAAAATACTGTTTGGACTTTTTGAAAGGTTGGCTCAGTCGAATTCAGAATCCAAACTTAAGATCAGACAAATTGAAATATTGGAGGAAAATCTAGAGTTACGACTGTTAAAATATATGTCCAGGGGTGGCTACGTTATTTCAAGACTGGATTCTCCTTGTTAATACTGCTACCACGCTCATTCTTCGCTCGAAATCCCCCTCCTCACCACTTTTTTTTTAAAGCTTTAAAGAAAAAAAAACATATCTGACACTCTTGTTATATGTACAGGACAGACTGCTCAGAAAAGAGGCCGCCATACCAGGAAATATTTATTATGCTGTCCCTGTTTTAATACAGTTAGTTACGCGACTGTCAGCGCCTGCACGCTGCTGACCTTTGTAGCCTGTGCGTCAATATTTGCGGAAGGTTCACCCAGTCCACAGACTCTGTTGGGTTCTTTCTTTCTTTCTCTCTTTCAGTCTGTCTTTCTTTCTTTCCCCCTTTTTTTGCTCTTCATTTCTGAGAATGTTCTAGAACCGAAGTCTTTTGCTGCCTATGTCAAATGATAGTACGCGATATCATCGAGCAAATTCTCTGGCTTGTCAACCTTACGGAACATTTCGAGGCTGAAAAGCCGCGGTCTTCAATCTCATTTCGGATCTGAAATCTTATTTCAGTCTGAAATTTTATCGATTCTTCCTGGTTTATGTTACTCTGCTGTGTCTACTCATCGCTCCAACACAACAGAGGGCGGAAGCCTTCTTCCAGTTGTCTTTTACGATGTGATAAAGAGCAGGTAGTAATCCAATTCTTTCTCCACATACTAAGGAGGAAAAAATATACAAAACGGTAATCCAAAAATAATTACGAGCATATTGTGTGAACTGGACACTCTCCTCAGATTTCTTACTGCACACGATGGCCTGGTTGGCTGAATGGTTGGGCACTCCGTGAACCGAGTTCACGTCCCAGCAGTGGAGATTTTTTCTTTGGTACTACCACACCAAAACCGAGGTCCGCCCCGCCTCTAGAAATGGGTACCAGAGAAATCTGGGAAGGTAAATTCGGCCAGGCATGATACTTGCCACATCACACTTTCATGTTCTGAAGGTCTTGAAAATGCGGGCCTAACGCCGTATCCCAATATGCTTTAATGTCATGGAAACAGAAATAAATAACATCCGGACTTTTGTAAAAACTGGCTAATTCATGTACAAAGCGAAAAGAAATGACCGAACAACTCTCTATACACAAACAAAGAAACTTAAAAACATTAACAAAGAATCTAGGAACGATATCCTTGTCCGTTTTGGCCATCGACGACCCGTAGCTTACACGCTAACGTCAAGGCTGGCGAACCATAGCTGATCAAGAGACTGTCCTGCATCTCCGTTGGTAACCTAGTAACAGGCCTAGCCTGGCTAACGGGGGGCAGGGATGGCCATAGCCCACCCCACTCTCCCTCCATGGCAGTGTAGTCTGATAAACAAGCTTTGCACAACCCTCTGCTCTTTTAGCTCCACCGGGGCTGCAAAAAAAATAGCTGCCGTAACTTGCTCCCAATCCTACATGAGGCTATTCTTCAACATCTTCACCACAATGGCTGCAAATAACACCAGATCAGTTCCAGAGAGATAGGAGAAGAGGAAGAATATTTCTATTTATCTGAATAAAGTAATCTTCCTTTACAGGTAATACAGAAACCTTCACTGTATCTACATTAGACAACTGCTACAATGCGCGGTTATAGACCGTGTTCTGCGAAGAAAGATTAAGAACATTACTTTCTTACGTCCGTGTCGTAAGATTAGAAACACGATTTTTCTTACGTCCACGTCGTAAGATTAGAAACATGATTTTTCTTACGTCCACGTCGTAAGATTAGAAACATGATTTTTCTTACGTCCACGTCGTAAGATTAGAAACATGATTTTTCTTACGTCCACGTCGTAAGATTAGAAACATGATTTTTCTTACGTCCACGTCGTAAGATTAGAAACATGATTTTTCTTACGTCCACGTCGTAAGATTAGAAACATGATTTTTCTTACGTCCACGTCGTAAGATAAGAAACATGATTTTTCTTACGTTCACGTCGTAAGATGAAGAACATTAGTTTGTTATGTCCGCGTTTTAAGGATCAACATATAGGATATACACGTTTATATCAGTTCAAACGAAGCGAACGATCTTTTTTTTAAAAAAAATTAAACTGATCTTAATTCCAGATGATAGGAAGATTATGCGGGAAACAATGTTATATATTAATGTAACATCTGCACATGAGTATCTTTCCCATCATCCCCTGCTGTCATAGTAACGACAATACTCTGAGTTACATTTTTACTTCAATGAAAAAAAAATGCTCACTATTATTCTTGATGCATGCTGCCCAATTACCAGTTTTCTCCCGAAGCACAGCAGAAATATTTTGATGTACAGAAACGACGAAGATATAAAGGTGAAACGAAGTGGAAAAAAAAAGAAATTTAAGAACCTGCAATCTCCGACCAGTGCTCTACGGACAAAAATAGATATGACCTACTTTTTTAAAACTCCAAAAACGAGGTAAAAATCATGTTGTGTTCGGTACGACCCGCGTGCTGCCAACAATGAAAACCTTATATATATATTTATATACTGTTTATATCTATTTTTTATAAAGCACTGATATTGTTATATATTTTTATAAAGCACTTAGAATATTGTTCATACCCATTTTTTTAAAGCACTGATGACATTGTTTATATCCATTTTTATAAAGCACTGATAATATTGTTTATACCAGTTTTCATAAAACACTGATAACATTGTTTATATCCATTTTTATAAAGCACTGATAATACTGCTTATATCCAATTTTTTATAAAGCACTGATAATATTGTTTATACCCATTTTCTGAAGCACCGATAATATTGTTCACATTCACTGTCTAAAGCACTGATACTATTGTTTATACTCATTTTATAAAGCACTGATAATATAATTAAACGTGTATTTTTACACATTATTACAAAATGAACTACGCAGACGTAGATAACTGACTTATCGCGTACTTTTTGCGATATCTAACATTTAATTATCATCTCATTAAGTGCTGCATAGTTCCGCTGCTATAGAAGCTCACCTTAATACTGCGTCTTTCGCTGATGCTATAACTTAGAATATAGTGCCTTCTATGAGTTTATCCTAATATGTATCCTTTTGTAGAGGTGCTACATTCTTATCATTTTTATCGTGGACTGCCCCCTCCCCCCACAATAGGACTCTCTCTCTCTCTCTCTCTCTTTCTATATATATATATATATATACACTTTTAAAATGACAATCTGCTGTGCAGATGATTATGGATAAGAGTTGTCGAAACTGGACAGAAAACTATCTCTGGTAAAATAAAACAGAAATGGATGGAGATATGCGGTCCCGGATAAAAACTGACATTCTAAATGAAATCCCAGGGGTAAAAACACGATTGTTTATATGTTTTTATTTATGTGTGTTATATATTATGTACTGTTTACTGATCTTATTTCATTGTAACTTATTATTTACTGTTCTCATTTAAAGCGCTGTTATAAATTCACTTGCACATGTTATAAATAAAATAACACATATTATAAATCCACCGACACTATGTTATCAATCCACTGACACATGCTATAATCTAGTGACACTATGTTATAAAGCCACCGACACATGCTATAAATCCACTGACTCTATCTTATAAATCCACTGACGTTATGTTATAAATTCATAAACACATTATAAACCCACCAACACATGATATAAATCAAATGACGCTTGTTATAAACTCATTGACGCATTATAAATCTACCGCACTGAACTATAAATTCGCTGACATATTATAAATCCATTGACACCAAGTTATAAACCCAATGACACCATTTTATAAACCTACAAACACTTATAAATCCACTGACACTATTTTATAAACCCAATGGGACCATGTTATAAATTCACTGACAATGTTATAAATCCACTGACACTATATTATAAATCCACTGACAATGTTATAAATCCACTAACACTATGTTATAAATCCATTTACACTATGTTATAAATCCACTGACACTGTTATAAATCCACTGACACTTATAAATCCACTGATAATGTTATAAACCCACAACACTATTATAAATCCACCGACACATGTCGTAAATCCACTGACACATGTTATAAATCTACTGACACATGTTACAAATCGACCAAAGCATGTTATAAATTCACTGGCACGTTATAAATTCACTGACATATGTTATACATTTACTTACACATGTTATAAATCCACCGACGCATGTTATATATCCAACGACGCATGTTATAAATTCACTGACATTATGTTATAAATTCACGGACACTATGTTACAAATTCACTGACATCTTATTCATTCACTGACACTATGTTATAAATTCACTGACACATGTTATAAATGCAATGACACATTATAAATTCACTGACACTATGTTGTAAATTCACTGACATTATGTTATATATTCACTGACACTATGTTATAAATTCACTGATACCATGTCACAAATTCACTGACACCTTATAAATTCACTGACATTTTATAAATTCATTTACACTATGTTATAAATTCACTCACACTATGTTATAAATTCACTGACATATATTATAAATTCACTGACACGTTATAAATTCACTGATACGTGTTATAAATTCACTGACACCTTATAAATTCAATGACACATGATATAATTCACCGATACATGTTATAAATTCACTGACACATGTTATAAACCCAGTTCGTTCTCGTTTCCCCCTTCCCCCACCATACACACATACAGAACACCTACAAACATATACACACACTAACACACATTCGACTAATCTTTTGCTTTGAATATGGCACTATTACCTACAGAAACATGTTAGAATGTTCCGATATAAGTTACAACATACAGCTGCTACCTACGGAAACATGTTAGAATGTCCCGATATAAGTTACAACATAAAGCTGCTACCTACGGAAACATGTTAGAATGTCCCGATATAAGTTACAACATAAAGCTGCTATCTACGGAAACATGTTAGAATGTCCCGATATAAGTTACAACATAAAGCTGCTACCTACGGAAACATGTTAGAATGTCCCAATATAAGTTACAACATAAAGCTGCTACCTACGGAAACATGTTAGAATGTCCCGATATAAGTTACACCATAGAGCTGCTACCTACGGAAACATGTTAGAATGTCCCGATATAAGTTACAACATACAGCTGCTACCTGCAGAAACATCATGGAATGTCCTAACACACGTTACACCATAAAGCTGCTACTTAAAGAAACATCATGGAATGTCCTGACACACGTTACACCATAAAGCTGCTACCTAAAGAAATATCATGGAATGTCCTGACACACGTTACACCATAAAGCTGCTACCTACAGAAACATGTTAGAATGTCACGATATAAGTTAGGGCACAGAGCTGCTACCTATAGAAATATATTAAAATGTCCTGACAGACGTTACAACATGGAGCTGCTACCTACAAAAACATGTTAGAATGTTCTGACAGACGTTACACCATAGAGCTGCTACCTATAGAAAAATATTAGAATGTTCTGACAGACGTTACAACATAGAGCTGCTACCTATAGAAACATGTTAGAATGTTCTGACAGACGTTACAACATAAAGCTGCTACATACAGAAACATATTATAATGCTCTGACAGACGTTACAACATAGAGCTGCTACATACAGAAACATATTAGAATATTCTGACAGACGTTAAAACATAGAGCTGCTACCTATAGAAAAATATTAGAATGTTCTGACAGACGTTACAACATAGAGCTGCTACTTACAGAAACATATTAGAATGTTCTGACAGACGTTACAACATAGAGCTGCTACCTACAGAAACATATTAGAATGTTCTGACAGACGTTACAACACAGAGCTGCTACCTATAGAAAAATACTGGAATGTTCTGACAGACGTTATAACACAGAGCTGCTACTTACAGAAACATATTAGAATGTTCTGACAGACGTTACAACATAGAGCTGCTACCTACAGAAACATATTAGAATGTTCTGATAGACGTTACAACACAGAGCTGCTACCTATAGAAAAATATTGGAATGTTCTGACAGACGTTACAACACAGAGCTGCTACTTACAGAAACATATTAGAATGTTCTGACAGACGTTACAACACAGAGCTGCTACTTACAGAAACATATTAGAATGTTCTGACAAACGTTACAACACAGAGCTGCTACCTACAGAAACATATTAGAATGCTCTGACAGACGTTACAACACAGAGCTGCTACTTACAGAAACATATTAGAATGTTCTGACACACGTTACAACGAAAGTTTCCTATCCTTATTTCACGCCACGTGTTCTTTAATCAGACAAAACAAAAAAGGAGAAATTGATATTGGAGGGCGCGTGGGGGTGAGGGGGGAGGGGGGTTGGGGGTTAATTCCACTGTGAAATGCAACACGAGTTTATAACTTTCACTTTCACCTTAAACGAAACTTAGCTTCCCATTCATCAGTCGATGAAAATATAAATGTAACTTACAATCTTCATATTCTAGTCTCATTTTTTTTGGTGTCATTAGAAAAAGGAAGCTGCAACTCATCTGAGTGCGATATATATCTTCTCCATGAAAGAAGTTCACATGACAGCTCAACCACTTTGCAACTGACTCAACAGAGAAAAAAACCGTCACTAATTATTTTCACGCTCGAGAATAAAATGTATGTTTCCAGGTACATTATAAAATGTATGTTTCCAGGTACATTATAAAATGTATGTTTCCAGGTACATTAGAAAATGTATGTTTCCATGTACATTATAAAATGTATGTTTCCAGATACATTATAACATATATGTTTCCAGGTACATTATAAAATATATGTTTCCAGGTACATTATAAAATGTATGTTTCCAGGTACATTATAACATATATGTTTCCAGGTACATTATAAAATATATGTTTCCAGGTACATTATAAAATGTATGTTTCCAGGTACATTATAACATATATTTTTCCAGGTACATTATAAAATGTATGTTTCCAGGTACATTATAACATATATGTTTCCAGGTACATTATAAAATGTATGTTTCCAGGTACATTATAACATATATGTTTCCAGGTACATTATAACATATATGTTTCCAGGTACATTATAAAATGTATGTTTCCAGGTACATTATAACATAGAGCTGCTACCTATAGAAACATGTTAGAATGTTCTGACAGACGTTACACCACAGAGGTGCTACCTACAGAAACATATTAGAATGTTCTGACAGACGTTACAACACAAAGCTGCTACATACAGAAACATATTAGAATGCTCTGACAGACGTTACAACATAGAGCTACTACCTACAGAAACATATTAGAATATTCTGACAGACGTTAAAACATAGAGCTGCTACCTATAGAAAAATATTAGAATGTTCTGACAGACGTTACACCATAGAGCTACTACCTACAGAAACAGAATGCTCTGACAGACGTTACAACACAGACCTGCTACCTATAGAAAAATATTGGAATGTTCTGACAGACGTTACAACACAGAGCTGCTACTTACAGAAACATATTAGAATGTTCTGACAGACGTTACAACGAATGTTTCCTATCCTTATTTCACGCCACGTGTTCTTTAATCAGACAAAACAAAAAGGAGAAATTGATATTGGAGGGCGCGTGGGGGTGAGGGGGGAGGGGGGTTGGGGGTTAATTCCACTGTGAAATGCAACACAAGTTTATAACTTTCACTTTCACCTTAAACAAAACTTAGCCTCCCATTCATCAGTCGATGAAAATATAAATGTAACTTACAATCTTCATATTCTAGTCTCATTTTTTTTTTTGGTGTCATTAGAAAAAGGAAGCTGCAACTCATCTGAGTGCGATATATATCTTCTCCATGAAAGAAGTTCACATGACAGCTCAACCACTTTGCAACTGACTCAACAGAGAAAAAAAACCGTCACTAATTATTTTCACGCTCGAGAATAAAATGTATGTTTCCAGGTACATTATAAAATGTGTTTCCAGGTACATTATAAAATGTATGTTTCCAGGTACATTATAACATATATGTTTCCAGGTACATTATAAAATGTATGTTTCCAGGTACATTATAACATATGTTTCCAGGTACATTATAAAATGTATGTTTCCAGGTACATTATAACATATATGTTTCCAGGTACATTATAAAATGTATGTTTCCAGGTACATTATAACATATGTTTCCAGGTACATTATAAAATGTATGTTTCCAGGTACATTATAACATATATGTTTCCAGGTACATTATAACATATATGTTTCCAGGTACATTATAAAATGTATGTTTCCAGGTACATTATAACATATCTGTTACCAGGTACATTTTTAATTTGCTTCATAAGAGGCAGAAAGCGGCCTGACTGGCCGAGTGGTCTGGCGCTCGGTCTACTAATCCGGTGGTATCGGGTTTAAACCTCAGGAGTGGAAAAAAAAACAAGGCCCCGTGGTCCACCCAGCCTGTAAAAATGTGTAAGAGAAATTTGGGAAGGTACCCTTGCAAATGCGGCCAGGCGTGATACTGATCACATCAGACTTTCATGTGCCGAAGATCTTGGAAATACGGGCCTAACACCGTATCCCCAATATGCCTTAAAAGGTATGGGAACTAGGATTTTTTTTTTTTTTTACCTTTTATAAGAGGCAGATAGAGTAATACAAGAAAATTCAGCCACAGAACGCAAATGAAAGAAGCAAATATACCAATAATTCAGTACTACAAGGGGATACAAAATAAGCACGCGCCAGAGAAGTTCTCGTTAGCAATTTAACCAGGAGAGCAAAAACTCGAGGAAAAAAATGGGAGGATATGATGTTCTGTTAACCTTTCAGAAGATCCAGTAGGATGATCTCTGTGCAGATGTTTGCACAACGGCATCATGTCGTTCTGGGAGTGGATCATAACGACCTGGTCGAAGACCCAGGGCAAAGCCACAGAAGCAAGGCTTTTAACATGTTCCACCATCATGAAAACCCTGTTCATCATCATGTGCCATGTCTAGGGGGCGGGGCGTCGATGACCATGTCTCTCCACAGTTTCCGTGATTGATTGAACTTTTATTTCCAAAGGGTCATGAATTAAGGGAAAGAATAACTACAAGATGGCAGAGAAAGAAGAACTACAAGATGGCAGAGAAAGAAGAATTACAAGATGCGCAGAAAGAAGAACTACAAGATGCGCAGAAAGAATAACTACAAGATGCACAGAAAGAATAACTACAAGATGGCAGAGAAAGAAGAACTACAAGATGCGCAGAAAGAATAACTACAAGATGCACAGAAAGAATAACTACAAGATGCGCAGAAAGAATAACTACAAGATGCACAGAAAGAATAACTACAAGATGCATAGAAAGAATAACTACAAGATGCATAGAAAGAATAATTACAAGATGCATAGAAAGAATAACTACAAGATGCATAGAAAGAATAACTACAAGATGCGCAGAAAGAATAACTACAAGATGCGCAGAAAGAATAACTACAAGATGCACAGAAAGAATAACTACAAGATGCACAGAAAGAATAACTACAAGATAGCAGAGAAATAACTACAAGATGCGCAGAAAGAGTAACTACAAGATGCGCAGAAAGAATAACTACAAGATGCACAGAAAGAATAACTACAAGATGCACAGAAAGAATAACTACAAGATAGCAGAGAAATAACTACAAGATGCGCAGAAAGAATAACTACAAGATAGCAGAGAAATAACTACAAGATGCGCAGAAAGAATAACTACAAGATGCACAGAAAGAATAACTACAAGATGCACAGAAAGAATAACTACAAGATGGCAGAGAAATAACTACAAGATGCGCAGAAAGAGTAACTACAAGATGCACAGAAAGAATAACTACAAGATGCACAGAAAGAATAACTACAAGATGCACAGAAAGAATAACTACAAGATGCGCAGAAAGAATAACTACAAGATGGCAGAGAAATAACTACAAGATGCACAGAAAGAATAACTACAAGATGGCAGAGAAATAACTACAAGATGCACAGAAAGAATAACTACAAGATGGCAGAGAAATAACTACAAGATGCACAGAAAGAATAACTACAAGATGCACAGAAAGAATAACTACAAGATGCACAGAAAGAATAACTACAAGATGCACAGAAAGAGTAACTACAAGATGCACAGAAAGAATAACTACAAGATGCGCAGAAAGAGTAACTACAAGATGCAGAGAAAGAATAACTACAAGATGCACAGAAAGAGTAACTACAAGATGGCAGAGAAATAACTACAAGATGCGCAGAAAGAATAACTACAAGATGCACAGAAAGAATAACTACAAGATGCGCAGAAAGAGTAACTACAAGATGCAGAGAAAGAATAACTACAAGATGCGCAGAAAGAGTAACTACAAGATGCAGAGAAAGAATAACTACAAGATAGCAGAGAAATAACTACAAGATGCAGAGAAAGAATAACTACAAGATGCGCAGAAAGAATAACTACAAGATGCGCAGAAAGAATAACTACAAGATGCACAGAAAGAATAACTACAAGATGGCAGAGAATAACTACAAGATGCGCAGAAAGAATAACTACAAGATGCGCAGAAAGAATAACTACAAAATGCATAGAAAAAATAACTACAAGATGCGCAGAAAGAATAACTACAAGATGGCAGAGAAAGAAGAACTACACGATGGCAGAGAAAGAAGAACTACAAGATGGCAGAGAAATAACTACAAGATGCGCAGAAAGAATAACTACAAGATGCGCAGAAAGAATAACTACAAGATGCGCAGAAAGAATAACTACAACATGCGCAGAAAGAACTAAAAGACGCAGTAAATAAGCTCAAAAAGGAGTGGATCATGTACACAATCCAAAGACAGCCAAGCTGAAGACGAGGAGCGCTGCAGAGAGAAGAAGAGATTGAAAAAAATGGGGATGGGGGTTGGTGAGGAATTAGCTCGAAGTGTTGGGAAAGAACGGGTTCAACGAAGAAAAATTAGATGACAAAAAAAAAAAAAGAACAGAATACACAGAAAGAGAAAAGAGAAACAAATAACAAAACAAGGAAAGAATGAATAATAAAAAAAAACGCTCAAAACAACACGCGAGACATCTACTCGTTAAGATTAGCGAGGAAAAGAACAATGAATGCGATCTGAAATGATGAAGCCTCTGGTGTCTGGAGTAACAAAGGACTTCGATCTCCGTCTAAATCTTCCTGCAGGTGGCTGGCCGGGTTGCGAAACTCTGCATCGCATTAGACACCACAGATTTGGGTTGAACGAACGACAGGACAGAAAGAAACGTTCTGATTGGTCAGTTTGACTTTACTGCTGAAAAAAAAAAAAAAACAAACAGAAAAAAAAATCTGCCAGGCATAAGGCGAGGGGGGGGGGGGTGGTAGTGATGGTGGTGGTGGATCACCGCTCGGACAGGTTCAGCAGTCAACATGGCAAGAGAGAGGGCAATTTTAGCATAAAAACTTCTCCCTGGGTCGCGAAATGTACAGTAATGTGGCAGTTCTGAGTTCTATAACACAGAAAAATATTGCTATACTCTGTGTGTTGTATTTTTTACATAGATTCTGTGCATATTTTCATTAGACATTTGTTATCCATGATTGCCTAACTTAAATAGTTACAGTACGATAAGCACACAGAAACAGAAGAGAAAGCAATTTAAGGGTATCTTAGAGATAAACAGTAAGAGTGACTCGAACCGCTGAGAGATAAATAGTAAGATTGGCTCGAACCACTGACAGATAAACAGTAAGAGTGACTCGAACCAATGAGAGATAAACAGTAAGAGGGTCTCGAACCACTGAGAGTTAAACAGTAAGAGTGACTCGAACCGCTGAGAAATAAACAGTAAGAGTGACTCGAATCACTGAGAGATAAACTGTAAGAGTGATTCGAAGCACTGACAGATAAACAGTAAGAGTGACTAGAATCACTGAGAGATAAACAGTAAGAGTGACTCGAACCGCTGAGAAATAAACAGTGAAAGTGACTCGAACCACTGAGAGATAAACGACTCGAACCACAAACTAGGAATCACTGACAATTTACTCAGTCAAAAATTAAGCAGTGCTCCCTTTAATCATCATCATCGTCATCATCATCGTCATCGCCTTTCATTCCCTTGAGAGCATAGGCCACGGATAAAGGCTCTCCAGTCATCCCTGTTCTTATAATTATTCTCTGCTTCCTTCCATGTGTATCCCTTGTCTCTGAGCACTGTCATAATTTCTCTTCTCCAAGTAAGTCTAGGTCTTCCTCGTTTTCTATCTTCTTGAAGATTCCATGTGGGAATCGGACCATTTTAATGCCAGAACTTGGTCAAATGGGCTCGGATAGGCGTGACCCACCACAGTTGTGGACCTGGATGAGCAGTCCGTTTCTTAGATTCTCTTCTAGAATTAAAAAGAAACGGTGCACGTCTATGCTCCATCTTACACGGTCTTCTGTCACCACAAGCTGGGAGCCCGCATTTACAGGAAGATTAACATCGCAGTGACGGCAGCGGAGCCAGAAAAGCATTTCTGTTAAAGAAGGTCAACAAAGCATACTATTTCCAGCGTGAAACGGGCAATTCTGCAGCGCTATATTTTACAACACACTTGCGTTCATGAACCAGATTCTAAGAAAAAAAAAAGGTCTAAATGTCGCAGGTTGCTAAAATGAATTTTAAAAAAGTCTGTCTACTACTGCCTTTTATTTCACTTCAGCACGGAAATAGCTTTCAGAACGTAGAATTCGGCAAACAAACCAAAAAAAAAAAACGCCAAAATGACGTCAAATGGAATACCCCGACATTTAGGATGTTTTGGAGTCTGTCCGGAGGGGAAAAAATATATTCTGTGACGTCATTAAGTGCCGTTTAACATTCTGTGCACGCCAGCTCCTGTATGTGACCTAAATTTTAGCTCTTTGTGGAACCTTAATCCTTTCCAGGCAGGAGAGATTTTAAAAAAAAATCAGAGTGATCTAAGAAGGCGGGAGAAAAACCAAAATAAAACGACCAAAAATATCATATGATGTGGATCACTTGTGCACCAATACTAGATGGGACGAAGAATACACTCGAAGGGGATTTTCTGTCCCGTACAAAGAATGTCGTACATTACAGTGCGACAGAGTTTTGTAAGGGCTTGCTTACCCGTGATTGCAGAAATAGTGCAGCCGATTTAGCACTGCCCCTTACAAGATTTCGCAATGAATATCTTAGTTTTATTGTTTGGTTATCATCGGTAAGGCTCCAAATATTTCTAATTTGTGGCTATCATCGGTATGGCTCCAAAGATTTCTAATTTGTGGCTATCATCGGTATGGCTCCAAAGATTTCTAATTTGTGGCTATCATCGGTATGGCTCCAAGGATTTCTAACTTGTGGCTATCATCGGTAAGACTCCAAAGATTTCTAATTTGTGGCTATCATCGGTATGGCTCCAAAGATTTCTAACTTGTGGCTATCATCGGTATGGCTCCAAAGATTTCTAACTTGTGGCTATCATCGGTAAGGCTCCAAAGATTTCTAACTTGTGGCTATCATCAGAAAGGTTCCAAGGATTTCTAACTTGTGGTTATCATCGGCATGGCTCCAAGAATTTCTAATTTGTGGCCGTCATCGGTAAGACTCCAAGGATTTCTAACTGGTTTCTATGATTTCCGCAGTTTCCACAACTGTTTATGAGATTAAGAACTTAATAAACCCAGTAACTATGATCACGTTACCCAGAGTATGTTGTGCTAATTAGTGTTTTTCACCTTTTTTTTTTTTGCCAGTGGCTTTAAGTTGACGTAATCATGTTTTTGCCCGTTAAAGGGGTAGGGGTGGGGGGCCCATTATTTACGTCTTCGATAGTGCCCCCAAAGAAATTCGGCTCGACCCGCCTAGGACGGGCGCCTCTGTGGCAAAATAATTAGCGCACTAGTCTCTCATGGCGAAGGTAGGTGGTTAGAATCCGACAGGATACGTCCCCAGAAATGGGCACCTGACTTCTGGAGCTGGGAAAGAAAAGGCGCCAGGACGCGAATCTGACCTCATGACCCTCTAGTGTGCCGACAGGTCAAGGAAAATAAAGGCACTCACGCCATATCCTCTAGATGCCTCCATGGCACTACAGGGTAACTTTTATCTTTTCCTTCTAGAAAGAGAAGAGAGAAGGATAGAAAGGGAGAGAAGAAGATAGAAAGGAAAAGAGAAAGAAATAAGAAAAGAGAGATAGTGAAGAGAAAGAGGGGAATAAAGAGACAGAAAGATCGACAGAGAAAGAAAGAAATGAGAGAAAACAAGAAAGAAGGAGAGAGAGAGAGAGATAAAGAAAGAAAGAAAGAAAGAGAGGAGAGAGAGACAAGAAGAGAGAGAGAGAGAATACAGAGAAAGAGATAAGATCAAAAGTGATATAAAAGGAATCAGATAAAGAGAAAGAAAGAGAGGAGAGGGAAACGGATTTGTGCAACAGCCACAAAGTTTTATCCGCCACAAACTCAAGTTTTTGAACTTCAAGATCGCCTGCACCAAAACGGAGCAGTTGGTGAGCACACACTTCTCAACCTCGACTCCTGGCTGGATCCTACATGCCTGGTTTTGGAGTGTGGAGCGAACATAACGGCCGCCATCAGGAAGTCAGGCTGTGGATACAGATGGGGTACTAACTGGATGTCTTCACATTCTGCGCTTTAACCACCCAGTACCCCTGAACCTAGCGTCCCAACGGGACCGTATCATCCACATCTAGAAGCCAAACTACAAATGTTTCTTCACATTATTGTATTAGTGTACACACGGTTCTCAGGGCAGCCAGATCTGCCCTGAGCGCATGGGTAGCTTAACAGATAGTGCAGTCGTATTTCTCATGATAGCTGGTGGTTGGATTCTAGACTTATGCGCCCCATTATCCTAGCTGTAGAAATAACAGGTACTTGGCTCATCCTAATGACGATGGATGGAGCTGGCGAGGGCATGAACGCCAGCAACATACTTGTCCAGGACAGGCTAAGAAAAATATGGGCACTACCGCCATGTCTCCCGTCTGTCTCAGTGGCACAACACATGATTACAAACTTATGTACTGTGATATGTCTTATATAATAACTGGGTCTAATTCTGTACTAGAATTATTAAGTTCCTGTTACCTGTTCTTATTACAGGTCTAATTCTCCACCAGAATTATTAAGTTCCTGTTAACTTTTTCTTTTTCTTATTTCGTGGTCTAATTCTGTACCAGAATTATTAAGTTCCTATTACGTGTTCTTATTTCACGGTCTAATTTTGTATCAGAATTATTAAGTTCCTGTTAACTGTTCTTATTTCATGGTCTAATTCTGTACCAGAATTATTAAGTTCCTGTTAACTGTTCTTATTTCATGGTCTAATTCTGTATCAGAATTATTAAGTTCCTGTTAACTGATTTTATTTCATGGTCTAATTCTGTACCAGAATTATTAAGTTCCTGTTAATTGATCTTATTTCATGGTCTAATTCTGTATCAGAATTATTAAGATAATGTTAACTTTTCCTATTTCAGAGCCTAGCTAACAGTCATTAGGAAGTTCTTCATCAAAGTTATGACTGAACGGCACAATTAAAATAATTTATGCAAAGAAAGGCGTTCAGACTGAAGGCTGACATGAAGAATGTCTTGACACTGAGACACTTTCTAAACCAAGACACATGAAACATTTTACCAAGACTCTGAGATATTTTCTAAACCAAGACACATGAAATATTTTACCAAGACACTGAGATATTTTCTAAACCAAGACACATGAAACATTTTACCAAGACACTGAGACACTTTCTAAACCAAGACACATGAAACATTTTACCAAGACATTGAGACACTTTCTAAACTAAGACACATTAAACATTTTACCAAGACACTGAGACACTTTCTAAACCAAGGCACATTAAACATTTTACCAAGACACTGAGACACTTTCTAAACCAAGACACATGAAACGTTTTACTCAGACACTGAGACACTTTCTATACCAAGACACCGAGGTGTGAAGATATTGTCTAACTAGGTAATCAACGACCCACAGCTGGCTGATATTTTAGCGTCAGAATTAGCGAGCGACCAAGACCATGTTCCGTCTCTCCGTTGTTACCCCTAGACCAGCAGTAAGGGGCCTAACCTGGACAATGGGGCAGGGATTGTCATAGTCTCAATGGGGGTGGAGAAGCACTGGAAACATTGGAACCCCCCTCCACCCCCCACCTTTAGCCGTAAGCTGGGACTGAAAAAAATAGCTGCCATAACCCGCTCCCACGCCGATATCTCAACACCTTCACGCCATCAACTGCAAAGAACACCAGCTCGCAGTTACAGCTAGATAGAAAACAAGACAAGACGAGACATACCAAAGACACCAACAAACTTTTTACCAAGGCACACTGACAAACTTCTACACTAACACACCATGAAACGTTTTACCCAGACACTTTCTATACTATACACTGTGAAACTTCTATACTATACACTGTGAAACTTCTATACTATACACTGTGAAACTTCTATACTATACGCTGTGAAACTTCTATACTATACGCTGTGAAACTTCTATACTATACGCTGTGAAACTTCTATACTATACACTGTGAAACTTCTATACTATACGCTGTGAAACTTCTATACTATACACTGTGAAACTTCTATACTATACACTGTGAAACTTCTATACTATACGCTGTGAAACTTCTATACTATACACTGTGAAACTTCTATACTATACACTGTGAAACTTCTATACTATACACTGTGAAACTTCTATACTATACACCTTGAAACTTTTATTCAAACACTGAGAAACTTTCTAAACTATTACTTAATGCTTAAAATGTAAAGTTTTCACTTTCACACTTGCAATATTTGTTACAGCTTTACCTCGCAAGGCTTTTAAAAAAAAATGTTGTCTGTCATTTGAAGAATGTGCGAGCCGAAATATTATATTGTTTACTTCTTCTTAAGAGATAGCTCTTACCTGCATCATTTTACCCGCAATCTTTTACTACAGACTTACTTTAGCAACAACATATTATATAGGTATAATAATAGGTTCATTTACTGCCCTGCCGACTGGCGTTGGCTATCATACTTTCCCACAATTCTCTGTTCCGTGTGCTTATTGTAAGGTGTGCTGGGCGTTCTTTGTCCGTGCCATCTCGTAGTTAGTCTGTCGAGCATTTTCTCTCTTTGTCTACCTCGATCTCATTTGTCATCTGCTCTCCCATTGTCACAATGTATTCTAGCTTGGCTGGCCGTAGTACGCGTCCTACGAATTTGTATTCTCTTTTTGTGTTTTTTTTGTTGTTGCTTGTCTCGTCTCAGCAGCCTATCTCAGAACCTCCTCTCATTTGATTTCTTTGCTGTCCATGGTATTCTGAGCATTCTTCTAAGGAACCACATTTCAGTGGGTTCCAGTTGGCCTTGTAGTTCATTAGTGACTGACCATGCCTTGCATCCGTAAAAAATAAAATTGGCTCAATGTGACTCTGGAGTACTCTTTTCCTCACTCCCAATTACAGTGATTTATTACACAGGGAATACTTTCCATTTTCTGAAACATTATTCTGGTTTGCGTTATTCTGCTCTTTATCTCAGTTAGGCATCTTCCATCTGAGGTCAGTAGTGTCTCCAGATATCTAAACCTGTTCACCTATTTCAGCACTGCGTCGTTTACTGTTATTTTACATTCAGGAATCTCTATTCTGTTATTTTACATTCAGGAATCTCTATTCTGTTATTTTACATTCAGGAATCTCTATTCTGTTATTTTACATTCAGGAATCTCTATTCTGTTATTTTACATTCAGGAATCTCTATTCTGTTATTTTACATTCAGGAATCTCTATTCTGTTATTTTACATTCAGGAATCTCTATTCTGTTATTTTACATTCAGGAATCTCTATTCTGTTATTTTACATTCAGGAATCTCTATTTTTTTTCCCCCACTTGGAATATTAGTAGTGGATACAACTTAAACAACTTGAGATATGCAGATGACGCAGTCTTAACAGCAAAGAGTGGAAAAATGAACTGCAAGAATTGCTGGACGGTGAACTTTCAGTAAAAGAAACAGAAAGCAAAGAGCTTGCCCTGAACGAGAAGACAACAACAGACATACACAATCAAGATTTCTGGACATACTTACTGTGCGCGATGTTAGAAATCTGAACTTCAAAATATAAGAATACACACATACACACAAAACATTTCCAGAACGTCGACAGCATATGAGCACACGTCACTCGGAATGCAAATATCGTGAGTACACAAGCCGTTGTTGTGCTCGCACGTGCCCCGTCCACCAGAATGTCACCGCAACATGGCTTACTCACACACACAGACTCATGCGCCTCGCTCGCTGCAATCACGGCCCTGTCTCGCTTCTCGCACAGCTCATCGCTGGCGGCCTGAACGCGCTTGCCAAGTCAATACAAGTTTTCATCTCCGCAAAACTCCGCAGTTCGTGTGTAACTAACCCGCTGATATAAACATCTCAGCCATTGCAAAACATGTTGTTCAGGTGTTGTCGCGTACGTAAGAAGGATTCGTTAATCCGAGTTGCTTACTTAGCTTTTCCTTTTCGTCCCAAACAGGCCATTGTTTCTGCTGAAGAAACGTAAACTGTGGCCAGATGGTGATGAGGTAAGGAAATCAGAACAAAGCTACTCTTCTTTTCTTTTTGCTTAACCATGTAAACAAAGGGGCGGATGGTCTCCATGAATCTAGCCGTCAGCAGTTCTTAATGTATGCCCTCGTTTCTCATCCATGCTCTTTTCCTGGGGCCAGGTGGTCTATATTCTCTTTTCCTGGGGCCAGGTGGTCTGTATTCTCATTCCTGGGGCAAGGTGGTCTGTATTCTCATTCCTGGGGCCAGGTGGCCTATATTCTCTTTTCCTAGGGCCAGGTGGCCTATATTCTCTTTTCCTGGGGCCAGGTGGCCTATATTCTCTTTTCCTGGGGCCAGGTGGTCTGTATTCTCATTCCTGGGGCCAGGTGGTCTGTATTCTCATTCCTGGGGCCAGGTGGCCTATATTCTCTTTTCCCGGGGCCAGGTGGTCTGTATTCTCTTTTCCTGGGGCCAGGTGGTCTGTATTCTCTTTTCCTGGGGCCAAGTTGCCTATATTCTCTTTTCCTGGGGCCAAATGGCCTATATTCTTTTTTCCTGGGGCCAGGTGATCTGTATTCTCATTCCTGGGGCCAGGTGGTCTGTATTCTCTTTTCCTGGGGCAGACAGAAAGACTTATCCGCCAGTTTCACCAAGTGCGGGAGCACTTAGATTTGCCACATTTGTTACAACTATATAACAGTCTGTTAGGAAGAGGATCATCCCAGGTTCGCCGAGTCTGGCGAGAATGTCCCCTGCCTCCGAGAACAGAGGAGCACACAAGGCTGTCCCACAGCTCTTTTATGGTTCTGCTGAAACTCAGTCACTACATTCAGCTCTCCTGCATGTGTTGAAGTTAAGCTACGGCTGCAGTAATTTACACTCCCTGCTCGTAATCCAGTTAAGCTACGGCGGCTGTAATTTACAGCTCGTGTCAAGATTAAGGTACGGCAGCGATAATTTACACTCCCTGCTCGTGATCCAGTTAAGCTACGGCAGCGATAATTTACACTCCCTGCTCGTGTCAAGATTAAGGTACGGCAGCGATAATTTACACTCCCTGCTCGTGTCAAGTTTAAGCTACGGCGGCTGTAATTTACACTCCCAGTTCGTGTCAAGATTAAGGTACGGCAGCTGTAATTTACACTCCCTGCTCGCGTCAATGTTAAGCTACAGCAGCTGTAATTTACACTCCCTGCTCATGTCAAGGTTAAGCTACGGCGGCTGTAATTTACACTCCCAGCTCGTGTCAAAATTAAGGTACTGCAGCGATAATTTACACTCCCTGCTCGTGTCAAGGTTAAGATACGGCGGCTATAATTTACACTCCCTGCTTGTATCCAAGTTAAGCTACGGCGGCTGTAATTTACACTCCCAGCTCGTGTCAAGATTAAGGTACGGCAGCTGTAATTTACACTCCCTGCTCGCGTCAAGGTTAAGCTACAGCAGCTGTAATTTACACTCCCTGCTCGTGATCCAGTTAAGCGACGGCAGAACAATCATAACAGAACCAGGCATAAAAATTGGAGGATACAATATTAACAACCTTCGGTATGCTGACGACACAGTACTGATAGCGGAGAACCAACAAGACCTGCAAAATCTCTTGGATAAAGTCGCCAAAGAAAGTGAACAGAAAGGCCTTACTTTGAACATCAAAAAGACAGAGACTATGGTTATATCTAAGAAACAGAATCCACCAGCATGCAGTATTAAATTAAACGGAACCATTCTAAAGCAGGTGCAGAAATTCAAATACCTTGGAGCAGTAATAACTTCAGATGGGAAATGCAAAACAGAAATTAGGAACAGAATAGGCCAAGCAAAGACTGCATTTCAGAGAATGAGAAACATATTAGCTAACACATCTTTATCAATGAATGTTAGAAAACGAGTCCTAAAATGCTATATTGAACCTATCTTGTTATATGGAAGTGAATCATGGACAATAGGCAAGTCTGCACAAAAATCATTGGAAGCAGCAGAAATGTGGTTTATTAGAAGAATGTTGCGAATCCCTTGGACAGCAAAAATAACTAATGAAGAATGTATGAGAAGAGCTGGAGAGACAAAAAACCTTGTCAAAAAGATAAGAGAGAGACAATGTACTTTCATAGGACATGCAATGAGAAGAGGGGGCATTGAAAATATTATAACAACAGGAAAAATAGAAGGAAGAAGATCAAGAGGAAGACCAAGAGAAATGATACCGGACAGTCTGACAGGATGGTGTGAGAGGAGATCACCAACTGAACTGATGGCCTGCATGAAGGATCGGGTACTCTGGAGAAGCATAATAGCCAACGCCAGTCGGTACGGCACCTGATGATGATGATGCTCTCGTCAAGGTTAAGCTACAGGAGCTGTATTCGCCATGACAGTTTGGGCTGCAGAATGGATACGCTAAATGTTATTCAGTGTCTGCCTCTAATTCTCTTCTTTCTTTTGTTGTCCCACTCCACTCTTTCATAAAAGTATTTTTACAGACATCTTCGGCGAGCTCAAGACATCTTCGGCGAGCTCAAGACATCTTCGGCGAGCTCAAGACCATCTTTGGCGAGCTCAAGACATCTTCGGCGAGTTCAAGACCATCTTTGGCGAGCTCAAGACATCTTCGGCGAGCTCAAGACCATCTTTGGCGAGCTCAAGACATCTTCGGCGAGCTCAAGACATCTTCGGCGAGCTAAAGACCATCTTTGGCGAGCTCAAGACCATCTTTGGCGAGCTCAAGACCATCTTTGGCGAGCTCAAGACATCTACGGCGAGCTCAAGACCATCATCTTCGGCGAGCTCACTAAGTCAGACTGAATCATGTCATTGTTCACTTCACTCCATCAGTTTGCGAACAATCATATGCAACAGCTTGTCACTCGTATCCATTTCTTGAGGCTGAACCCTCAAATGAATATTAGTTCCACTTGGATAGCGCTTCATCCAAAATACTAAAATGTTGAAGAGAATCATTACTGTATGTGGAAAAAGTCTGAAGTGTTGGGATCTCTTGTGAATGGATATCCCAGTTTTAGTAAGGAATGATTGAATTAAGTGAGGGCAGTGTTCCGATCTTCTCTTGTGAATGGATATCTAAGGAATGATTGAATTCAGTGGGGGCAGTGTTCCGATCTTCTCTTGTAAATGGATATCTAAGGAATGATTGAATTCAGTGGGGGCAGCTCTTCCAGATTTCTATTTTTTTTAAGTAAAATCCCCGTTTCCATGCCATCGAGGCACAATGGGGATACAATCAGGCCCATTTTTTCAAGACCATTGGCATATGAACTTGTGTTGTGGTCAGTATACTTACAGGTATTAATAAAACGGGAAAGCAGAGAGATCATACGGTAGCAAACAGACGCTACTGCTAGTCACATTCTGACGGAAAGTAACGCATGGCCGCATTTACCTTCCAAGATTTCTCTGGTATCCATTTTTTATCCATTTTTTATACTAGAGGGCCTTGGTGACCTCGGGGCCTTTTTGGTGTGGTGGTACCAGAAAAAAATCCTCACTGCTGGGATATGAACCCGATACCACTGGATTAGTAAACCGAGTGCCCAAATATTCAGTCAATCAGGCCGCTAACGTCTTTAAAACAGCCGCTGTAATATAAAATAGGAGTTTCGGAGTCGAAACATAACTAGCAACAGACTCGTCAAACGGAATCGAAACTTTCCATCAAGGTTTCTCAACCTTTCTCTCCCCATCAAACTTTTCTACGCTGCTCCTCTCTCAGCTTCTTTAATACAGAAAAAGAAAACACTATTTACGCATTTTCAGAAAAGGCCAGCAGAAACTGGCAACGGTCGCTTGGCGAGGTCTGTGTGGACGATTTGTGCTTGGGTCGAAGGGTGTACAACCTTGACTGAAGCTAATCGTCAACGAGACTTAGTAGTGGTTCCGGGGTTTGTGTGCGACTGATAATTTTTTCTTGCATCATTGTTTCGGAGGCATGGCCGGGTGATGTCGTGTTTTCTTTGTGCTTATGGAGTGTGCTGTACTTTCCTGTATATTATTGTGATACGGAAGACTGATTGTTTAGTTTTATTCTTCCCGTGCCCACCTCATTGTTGTGTAGATTGTGTAGTGTTAATTAATCTATGATGTAGATCCGAGTCAGTACGTGTAGTGATGTAATTTGTGTGAAGGTTAAGTTATGTTAATAGATACGGTTGTAATGATATAGGATTCTATAAGAAAGTGAATGCTTATTAATGTTAAAATTGACGGCAATGTGGATTTATTACATCGAGTTCACGTGAATTTTGCAAAGCGCACCAACCTTTGCCTCGCAAATGATGGAAATCATATTGAAGACGTTATTTAATATTCCAGTTGAATAAAATGTTAATGAATTTCATTTCTTGAAATATGTAGCTTTGCCCATGTGTCCAGACTTTAGGGACACCCTGTATTTATTCATGCATATTGACTATGTGTTTGCATCAATACAGATTATATTAATGAATGTCATGGGCAGGTATGGCTGCACAGATTAAAGTGCAGTTGTACACATATTCGTATGAAGGCCACATGTAAGGGCCTAAAGAGTTCCAGGACATTAGGTCCATATAAAGGTAAAGGTAACCCTGTCATGCCTTAGAGGCACATAGGGATATGGTGTTAGTGTCCATATTTTCCTTGACCTGTCAGCACACTAGAGGGTGATATGGTCAGTATCACGCATAATTCATAATATTAATACGGCAGACCTACGAAGTTTCATTATCATATGTTGTTATGCTTGAATTATTTTGCACTTTCATTGGTTTGTTCACCCATTCTCTCTCTCTGAACCTTAAGTGCCCAGGGCACATGGGGCTTCCACAAGGGTTTTCCACAAATGCCTGTCTTTCGCCTTTTTTTCTGCTCTTGCCCAGGTGAGCCCTCTATTGCTCGTTCACCCATTGCTCTTCCATTATTGATTAATAATGTCTTGATGCCATGTTGAGTGCCATTTGTATGTTGTTGTTGAGGATGTGTGATTAAATCTGGGTATTATTTATTTCAGACTTAAATGATTTGTATTGCATGTCATATGGATTGATGTATTGACTGTCAGATGCCTGAGCAGATTTATTCCCAATTGGCATACAAAAGGTCAAGGTGGGGGGACATGGGTTGGTGATGTAATAGAGGAGATAGAATATGTCATCTACTATTGTGGTACATAACAAGGGGATTGATGATATGTGAACCATATTAATACAATATTCATCCCAATATTGATAACATGCAAACTCGCACCGACAAGTTTTACATCTGAAAGGCTCTTGTAAAAGAAAATGGAAAGAATAAAGCGTCACTTTCCGTCAGAATGTGACTAGCTGTAGCGTCTGTTGGCTAGCGTTACTTTCCGTCAGAATGTGACTAGTTGTAGCGTCTGTTGGCTAGCGTTACTTTCCGTCAGAATGTGACTAGCTGTAGCGTCTGTTGGCTAGCGTTACTTTCCGTCAGAATGTGACTAGCTGTAGCGTCTGATGGCTAGCGTTACTTTCCGTCAGAATGTGACTAGCTGTAGCGTCTGTTGGCTACAGTATGATCTCTCTGCTTTCCCGTTTTATTAATATCTGTAAGTATAATCCATGACTGCTGATTGCTGTTTGGGTTTCTTGGTGTATTTCAAGAAGATAGTTTACCATTGCTATCCTTCCGGGCAGTGACTGTACTAGTCAGTGATTGTAGCCATTGTCCCTACATTGAGATCATCTGCCTACCATCATAGAATGGTGACCATAACCAACATTATCTGTCAGCTGCTCTTCCATTCCATCCACCACCTGCTCCCATGGCTTCACGTCACCCTGATAGGGGGTACTCCATCTTGCCCAAGGGTGTCCCGTAGACTGACGGAGGTAAGGAGGCGTCTTACTTCTGCTTTGATAGGGGATGCCCCTACCCCGCTAACCTTACTACAAGAACTTAGGCTAGCAAAGAGTATTAAACAGAGAAAACTTAAATATTTTGGACACATTAAACGTCATGATAATTTAGAGAAAACCGTCTTGGAAGGGTACATAATGGGAAAAAGAAAGAGAGGAAGACCAAGGCGAAGATGGCTGCAAGGCATCGTTGATGATCAGCAGCAGGCCATCTTGCTCACAACCGAGAGGCCTACAGGAGTGCTGTTAGGGAGACAAAGCTCCACAAGGGACATGCGAATGAATGAATGAAGTATAATCCGATCGACGAATACTGTCTGTATCATAACATCTGTAAAATGCCAATATTAACCGTATAAACAGTTTGATGATTTAGCAAGCAATGTCAACAATACAACCACTAAAAAGCGTCACATAAACGGTAATAATAGCTTCATTCACAATGTTTTAGCTCCCTCTGTTCAATCTTTGCGAAATATTCGGTATTATAATATCTACATCAATCTGTCACATTCTTTAACTCTTTCAATCCTGAATCATGTTCCATGCTTTGTCAGAATAAATTTTGATTTGAAATTTCCGTAGGAAGAAACTTAAAGTTACTCTACATATTTTTTAATCATAGACTGGGTTAGAAATGTGCTACTTTTAAATTTTATTTAGACTTCGCCTAAATACAACTCTGAGTGCTTATTTGCAAAGGCATGCAAGATCTAGCAACCCTTGCCAGTGTTGTTTTGGAGCACAAGAGTTAAACACATTTTTCTGGGCTCAGTTTAGCCGTCTCTTTCCTTCATTATCAATCACAAGGTCACTTGTCACCGAATCTCTATCATCTCTAACGTCCAGCTTACCTGATGGTCGTGTATTATAGTTACGTATTGCAGCAGTAGTTTCGATAGCGCTTCATCCAAAATGGTAAACTCTTGAAGAGTCCTTGTATTAGCATCATATCTCTAGTCTGCCTCCTACAGAAGTTTCTTTCGCTAAGTCAATGACTCAATTTCTCCACTTTGATTGGCCGGCAACTCACCCAGGACTGCGAATCCACGCCCAGCGCTTTCTTATCTGTTTGTGCATAGTTCTGAACGTTCGTTCCACTTTCAGACAATCAATCTAAGCCTCTAGGGTTTTCAAGCAGTGATGAATATGCCATACAAAATCCAATCTACAATTATTCATTCAAAAAATACATACTCATTTATAGGAGAAAATCGTTTCATGTGCAGTAGTTATAACTCTTCAAGATTTTAACATTTCGATGAAGTGCTATTGGAGTGAAACAAACCACTATTCATCTGAGGCTTGAAAATGCAAAATTCAGCACTAACAACGTCTAGTACAATAACCACGATTCAGAACTAGTGACGTCTAGTATACAACCACGATTCAGAAATAGCAACGTCTAGTATACAACCACGATTCAGAACTAGCAACGTCTAGTATACAACCACGATTCAGAAATAGCAACGTCTAGTATATAACCACAATTCAGAATTAGCAACGTCTAGTATATAACCACGATTCAGAAATAGCAACGTCTAGTATATAACCACAATTCAGAACTAGCAACGTCTAGTATACAACCACGATTCAGAAATAGCAACGTCTAGTATATAACCACAATTCAGAAATAGCAACGTCTAGTATACAACCACGATTCAGAACTAGCAACGTCTAGTATATAACCACGATTCAGAAATAGCAACGTCTAGTATATAACCACAATTCAGAAATAGCAACGTCTAGTATACAACCACGATTCAGAACTAGCAACGTCTAGTATATAACCACGATTCAGAAATAGCAACGTCTAGTATATAATCACAATTCAGAACTAGCAACGCCTAGTATACAACCACGATTCAGAAATAGCAACGTCTAGTATATAACCACAATTCAGAACTAGCAACGTCTAGTATACAACCACGATTCAGAAATAGCAACGTCTAGTATATAATCACGATTCAGAACTAGCAACGTCTAGTATGTAACCACGATTCAGAACTAGCGTTAATTCATTCATTTGCATATCCCTTGATAAACTTTGCCTCCCTAACAGCACTCCTGTAGGCCTCTCGGTTGTGAGCAAGATGGCCTGCTACTGTTGCATCATCGGAACTAGCAAAGTCTAGTACAATAACCACGATTCAGAACTATGACGTCTAGTATACAACCACGATTCAGAAATAGCAACGTCTAGTATACAACCACGATTCAGACTAGCAACGTCTAGTATACAACCACGATTCAGAAATAGCAACGTCTAGTATATAACCACAATTCAGAATTAGCAACGTCTAGTATATAACCACGATTCAGAAATAGCAACGTCTAGTATATAACCACAATTCAGAACTAGCAACGTCTAGTATACAACCACGATTCAGAAATAGCAACGTCTAGTATATAACCACAATTCAGAAATAGCAACGTCTAGTATACAACCACGATTCAGAACTAGCAACGTCTAGTATATAACCACGATTCAGAAATAGCAACGTCTAGTATATAACCACAATTCAGAAATAGCAACGTCTAGTATACAACCACGATTCAGAACTAGCAACGTCTAGTATATAACCACGATTCAGAAATAGCAACGTCTAGTATATAATCACAATTCAGAACTAGCAACGCCTAGTATACAACCACGATTCAGAAATAGCAACGTCTAGTATATAACCACAATTCAGAACTAGCAACGTCTAGTATACAACCACGATTCAGAAATAGCAACGTCTAGTATATAATCACGATTCAGAACTAGCAACGTCTAGTATGTAACCACGATTCAGAACTAGCGTTAATTCATTCATTTGCATATCCCTTGATAAACTTTGCCTCCCTAACAGCACTCCTGTAGGCCTCTCGGTTGTGAGCAAGATGGCCTGCTACTGTTGCATCATCGGAACTAGCAAAGTCTAGTATATAACCACGACTCTGAACTAGCAATGTCTAGTATACAAACACTACTCGAGGCTAGCCACGTCAAGTCCAGCAGTTCCCAAATCTTTCAGCGTTACAGTCCCTTAACAAGCACATACCTCAGTTTTTGGTTAGTTAGTTTACCGGAATTCGACGACTACCAGTCTAATATCCCACGCAAGAGTGTATGTGTCTGTCAACGATAACTGAAGCCAGTAGTCGAACGGATTTATTTATCAACAAGAAGAGTGTATTTATAGCTAACTTACTGAACCCCCCCCCCCCCCCCGCCCTTGCAACTTTGAATGGCATGGATGCGTTTCATAGAAGGAGAGCTTCTCAATATTGGCTGAAAAATACCAAGAAATGTAGAATCCCCGCTTTCAGTAAGTCTGAGTCGAGTTTTTTGTCTGGAAAGATATCTGGCAAACTGCACTGAAACTTTGTTCTACTAAACAGGATACTGGGAAGGCAAAAGAAGTGCTTCTGGCCTGTGTTCCACACTGAAAAACACATTAAAACTGCATTCCACATTGAAAAGCACATTAAACTGCATTCCACATTGAAAAGCACATTAAACTGTATTCCACACTGAAAAACACATTAAACTGTATTCCACACTGAAAAACACATTAAACTGTATTCCACACTGAAAAACACATTAAACTGTATTCCACACTGAAAAACACATTAAACTGTATCAAATGTCCTGCTGGTTAACTTTAGATCTAACTGCTGTCAACTATGTGCTATCCTTGGTGTTTCCAATCAGTTCAGATACTTCTTTTTTTTCCATAGAATAGTCGGCTGAGATAATTTTTTTTCTGTCTGTCTTCTTCTGCTTTCTTTTCCCCATCAATTTTCCAGTCACTGTCAATAAATAATGACTCATAACTGCTGTCTTCTCCATGAACTTTTGACTGCCTTTCCTTAACATTTTAATCACTTTCGTTGTTTTGAAACTTCTTTGAGGACCTCTTAATTAGTTTTTCTGTGCATTGAGGGTATATGTTTTTAAAAATATAATCTGTATGACACAAGAATAGAGCAGTTTTGGCTCCATAAAGTAATCAATACTTTTACTCATATTCAATGAGCTCCTTATATTTGTTGGTATCTTCTCCATGTCATAAAAAGCTCCATTTGCCTTACTTATTCGTGATTTTATTTCGTTTGTGCATCAGCTGATATATGGTTCTTCGAAAATGACTGAATTTATTCACCTGTGTCAGCATCTTCTCGTTTCAAAGGATGTTGCACTTTGGTGTACTTACTCTTTTTTATATAACCACTGTTTCTGTCTTGTTGCTTTTCAGCTCTAAATCTTTTTACTGCTCTCTTGAATAATCTTGTTTTCCTGTAAACTGTTTTCACTTTCTGCTATTAGTGTCATCAGGTTATCTTACGCTACTGACATTATGGCTTCTTCTTCTTCTTTTTTTTTTATTCCTTTCATATTTTCAAATCACGCTCCTCAACTCTGTGAATACTGGATTGCGACATCAAACGTTTTTCTGTAACCAAAACTCTTGATCCTATTTTCTAAACTTTGTCCTCAGCTCAAATGTCATTTCTGAGTAAAATAAATAAATTCTTCGTCCATCGTTCATTCATTGCTGATATTTAGGAACTGGCTGATCACAGAGTATGGCATCCGTAGCAAAAACAGATCATGAAATCTGTCAGACATGCCGCCTTTTTGCAGCTCGGTCAGGTATGCATAATATACTTGAGAGATCTCGCCCCGTATTCTTTTCTCCTTCTACAATTCAGAGAGAGGCTCGAAAACTGGAACATGTCACAAGAAGCTAGAGTTAAGACTTAAGATCTTATGCTCTGAGTTTAATTACTGCTCTGATAGCGGAGCTTAATTATCTGAGAAGTCGGGAGCTCTCTCGTGGGGGTAATGAGGTTAAATGAAGCGCTCACACACACGCAAGTGTGCAAAAATTTGACAGGAGAATCAAAACCCACATCGCCCAGGAAACTGTTAAAACATCACCAGTAACGCTACATAAGCACTACAGTGTCTCGGTACAGGGTGTCGAGTAGCCATTTTCATCATCATGTGCCAGATATTTTAACAAGTTATACAGATAGATTTAAAGATTCTTCTATTGTTTATACGTATTTAGTCTAAAATATGGGAAAGACAACAACAAATCTTGTAAAAAATAGACGAGAACAACAACGTACTGTCATAGGGCAACCAATGAGAAGAAGGCGCAGTGAAAATATAGTAACAACAGGAAAAATAGAGGGAAGAAGAGCCAGGGATGACCGTGAGAAATGATACTGGACAGTCTGACGAGATGGTGTGAGATGAGATCACCAAATGAACTGATGGCCTGTATGAAGGATCGGGTACTATGGAGAAACATAATAGCCAACACCAGTCGGCACGGCACCTGATGATGATGATGAGTACATTTCGAAATTTTGTTAGTGAAAATTAGTATTTATGTACAAAGATAAATTCATAATTTTTGTTTTAAACTTATGCAGTAATAAATTAGAGGAAAGTAACTGTGCATGAAAGTCTATTCTTTTATTACTCGTATATTAGTTTCAAGCAACTTGATCATAACATCACAAAACAATTAGCTAACAGATACACATTTCTACAAACAGGAAACAATAAGACTTTCGCACAGTAAAGTAACATAACACAGTACTGTAGGGCCAGACCTAGAAAAAATATCACAGGCAAAGCATTTTTAGAAGTTAGAGAAAGAAAAGTAAGAACAGAATTATGAGCATCTGGGTCTTTTAGAACCACGGACTCCGGTAGGAATGCGAGATAGCGAAGCTGATCAATGCGCTGTTCTCTCGTGGCTAGACGGCTGCTAGTCCTACAGGACTCCATGGTTCAAGCCCCAGGTAATGCACTCGTAATCTTTCCTTCTCTCACGTCTAAAAGTTCTCTATGATTTTGTTTTTTTTTCTGGAAGTCTAACTATACAAGATTTGTGTTCTAAAACAATCTGTTAGCAGTGGCATTTTTAGAGTATCAAAATTTAACAATATATTATCAGGCTTAGACCGGTTTTAGGTAGGAACAACCAATCAGAAGCAAGCAGAAAATATGTTATCAAGTCAGCAGACTAGTGAGAAGATTCAAATAACGGTTCTAAAACTATGGGATATGACACGCATGTGGATATTGATTAACTGTATGATTTTAAGGGGCTGCTCAAGTTAAATAGTTTTAGAAATTTTCTAGTAAAGTCGGAATTTTTACCCTCGTGCAATTTTCCATGGGAAGCTCAAAAGGCTGAGAAACTGGAAAACAGACTAAAAAGAGCTTGAAGACGAGAAATTATCTTAACTGCTTAGCTCCTTTCACCTGTTGATTATTCATCTGATAAATCTTTCTAGAGTGTTTTCCCATAGTTTAATACTGTTTTCAGTGCTATGATATTATACTGGGCCTGACAAGAGGCTAATACTATATTGATGAAGACCTTTCTTGAGAGCAAGACAAAAGGATGAGATTAAGAGGACGACAACGACATAGATGGGTGGACAACCTCAAGAGATGGACATTAACCAGCTTGACCGAATGCACTAGGAAGGCAAGTAACAGAGGAGAATGGAGACTCACTGCAGCCAAATTCCCGTTGGGGGGTTGGGGGTGGAACGGCACAAGATGATGATGATGATGACTGAGCCAGCAGTTTGGGAAAAGCTGCAAAATTTCGAACTTTCGGTGGCGTACCATTCATTTTCTTTGCGGCGGCTGCGGTCAGCGGCGTTACATTTGTAGGGTACGAAGCAAAAACGAAAGGACATCAACATTCAAGTTTTGGAGGCTTGAGTGTCGCAGAGTAGTTTTATAATCATGAAACTTTTATTCCGTTGGAATTACATGGGAATGTTATATATGGTATTGCGTTTTCACGAAAGATGGATCCATGTAATGAATAAGTGACTTCACTTGAAGAGAAAGTAGACTCTGATTGGCTGAAGTCACTGATGTGGCAAGGAAGGTTTAGAATCCATAGCAACAAAGATGTACCACACAGGAACTCCTCTGTCACTCTGAGTTCAGAGTTAAACAGTTTCTAAACGAAAAATTCCCTAACAGATGAATTGGACGTGGTAGGACAGTCTCTTAGACTTCACACTGTGAGGGGTAGGCGTGAAGGGGTAGGCCAGTCTCTTAGCATTCACACTGGAAGGGGTAGGCCAGTCTCTTAGCATTCACACTGGAAGGGGAAGGCCAGTCTCTTAGTGTTCAGTCACCAGATCTGACTCTGCTGGATTTTTTTTAGTGGGGACATGTAGAAAATACTATTTATTGAAACAACCAAGAAAATAACACAGCTTACTTTCTCTTCAACTAAGCAAAAAAGTACGGTTTACTTTCTCTCCAAGTCAAGCAAAAAACAGTTTTACTTTCTCTCTAAGTCAAGCAAAGAACACAGTTTTACTTTCTCTCCAAGTCAGGCAAAGAACACAGTTTTACTTTCTCTCTAAGTCAAGCAAAGAACACGGTTTACTTTCTCTCCAGGCCTAGCAAAGAACACAGTTTACTTTCTCTCCAAGCCAAACAAAGAACACGGTTTACTTTATCTCTAAGCCAGGCAAAGAACACGGTTTACTTTCTCTCTAAGCCAGGAAAAGAACACAGTTTACTTTCTCTCTAAACCAGGCAAAGAACACGGTTTACTTTCTCTCTAAGCCAGGCAAAGAACACAGTTTACTTTCTCTCTAAACCAGGCAAAGAACACGGTTTACTTTCTCTCTAAGCCAGGAAAAGAACACAGTTTACTTTCTCTCCAGGTGAAGTTATGCGTTAATAATAACTTTGAAAAAAAACAACAGTAATTCTTAGTTTTAAAAGTATGAGTAATAATAATAATAAGTTTTCGAAAGATGACATCCCCCATATACATATACATATCATATCATATCAATCATATATAATACCTGAGGGTTCTAAATGTTTCGTACTGGCTGATTCCGTCATGCTTAGATCTACAATTATAAATATTTAAAATTCCACAAAGATTTTACACACACTCCATCCTATATATATCAGTGTATTCTTCTTCTTCTATCTCCCTGAAACCACGAGCTGCCATTCTTTACAACAGATGCAGTGAGGATGCTTAGATACAGCCTCGTATCGGATTGGGAGCAGGTTATGGCGGCTATTTTTTCGGCGCTTGAGTGCAGCTAAAAAAAATGGGGCGGGGCAGGGGAAGGGTCAGCAATACTTCTTTAGAAAACTCCACCACCATAAGGACCATGTCGATCTTCTCTCTTTAGTCAAGCAAGGCCCATTACTGAAGGGTACCAGTGATTGCGCTGGCCGGTAATTACCGGTAGACTAGAAAAGAAAGAAACTTTTGGAAGTCGTTGACACAAAAAAGAACAAATATATCTATACTACAAGAGCTTAGTATTGAAGAAGGCTGGCTAGTGAAGAGGATTAAAGAGAGAAAACTGAAATATTTTGGACACATTAAACGTCATGATAATTTAGAGAAGACCGTATTGGAAGGATACATAATGGGAAAAAGAAAAAGAGGAAGACCAAGACGAAGATGGCTGCAAGACATCGTTGACGATCTCTCACAACCGAGAGGCCTACAAGAGTGCTGTTTGGGAGGCAAAGTTCCGCAAGGGACATGCAAATGAATGAATGAATGATTACTGTAACCGGTTTATGTTATGAAGAACCTAGAAAACAGGAAAAAAAACACACACAACCAGTGAAAGCCGGCAAGAGGATAATCGGGCCGGTAGGATGATGATGATGCTCAATTTGGACGGAGAAAAATCAATCGGTCAGTTTTGTAAAGACTGAAATTGCTGCAAATAACGTAGGTAAAAATGGCAACAAAAACACCTAATTCTCGGCGATATTTATAAAGTGTGTTTAATTTTAGATTTACAAAAATGTGTAATGTACCGAATGCTGTAATTAACGAAAAATGGTATTTCGTACAGCACTTCATGCAAGGTGAAAGACAACCTACAATTGTGCTGGTTTAAAAAAAAATTCTAGCGCGATCATTGGGTGATTAATGAGATGCAAGACAGGGTCTTGGTCAGTTGTAGTTCGCCAGCCCTGATGCAAGCATGTCAGATACGGGACGCTGATCGCTCCTTTGCTTTTTTATAGCAGGGAAATCCAGAGAGCGCGCGAGAGAGAGAGAGAGAGAGAGAGAGAGAGAGGGAGAGACATACACATACGATTGTCATGACATACGGTTTTTGGCCTGTATTTTGTTGCATTATGACCAAACTGTCGGATGAAACAAAATTCAAAGAAATGGAAAAAAAAGAGACCTTTAGTATAGAGATGTTTATAGCGTATAAATTTAACGTGAAATAGTTTGTTGTTTGTTCCAAATTATGAATGTTGTTGTGTTGACGTTCAGTGTGTCCGTCTATGTCTCTGTGATGACTAACAAAATAAAACAATCAGTTACAGTTTAACAAACATGTAATGAAGATCTGAAGAGATTAGCAATCACTGAAGAGATTAGCAACCTTTGAAGAGATTAGCAATCACTGAAGAGATTAGCAATCACTGAAGAGATTAGCAATCAGTAAATGACGAAAACACAGACGATGACAGACGGAACTCGAAGAAAAAGAGGAAATACGGTAACATACTCACAGATAGACTCACGCGGGAACAACCACAAGATTATGGCGACATAGGACGAATATCAAAAACTCATCAAAGATGGCCAACACCGCGAGACTTGCTCTCTGTTCGTATCGGTTTCTAAACTGCCTCGAAAACAACAGCTCTTTAACCAAAAACGTAAACAAATAAAAAATAAACAAGAAGGAAAGATTTATCGGTCGGAATGAATCGGGCAGCTACAAGCGAAATTATATTACCTTAAGCAGCTGTAAAGTGTCTTCAATGTTTCTAGACGTTTCATCAAATCTTATAGAAAGGTAGTTATCACAGAGAGAAATGGCACATATCTGACGATAGTTATCACAGAATGGCACATATCTGAAGATAATTATCACAGATAGAAATGGCACATATCTGAAGATAGTTATCACAGAGAGAAATGGCACATATCTGAAGATAGTTATCACAGAGAGAAATGGCACACATCTGAAGATAGTTATCACAGAGAGAAATGGCACATGTCTGAGTGCCACATACTAAGCATCTAACAAAGTCTCTCTGTCCATGAATCTAAGATAGCGTTTTCAATGCTCATGCTTTATATTTCCTACCAAACAGATTGCACTTCGATTCGGTTCCTCAAGTCAGGTCTTACACGTCTGAATTTAGCTAAATCACAGCTAAAGTAGATGGAGATGCACTGTGCAGTTTTACGAAACATAAGAAAGGAAGAAAGTACGAGAGGGACGGAGGAAGAGAGAAAGGAAGAAAGTACGAGAGGGACGGAGGAAGAGAGGAAGGAAGAGAGGGAAGGAAGAAGGGTTAGCAACAAGGAATATCTACAATAAAATGGTTATGAAAGACAACAATAACAACCCAATATTTCGGCAAAACTGCCTTTATCGCAGTTAAATCATAGCCAGGACATCGCACATACGTCGTAGCCAAATGGCACGCAGCATCATGTTCCGACCGAGATCAGGGAGAACATCATTTGAAAATTAAGGGGAAAAAAAGAAATAACAATTTAAATTTATTACACAAATCACAGGAGAAATCTTATTTCTTTTATGTTTTCAAACGTAAATATTAATTTAACAGCAACCGCACTCTGTACTATTCACAGAAATAATTTTTGCTGAATTTCAGTATTTTTACAAATCTTTTTCAGTGGTCGGGTTTGGGGTCTCGCTCAAAGGAGTTTGGGAATCGCTTTAAAAATCCCGAGATTAGGAGATGCCGCTATTTGGTTTGATTTGATATTGCCAGCTCTTATTCCCAGCATCTACTGTCAAAGTCTACAGTTAGCGAGCCAATGAGTCTAATGCTCAAGGAAAACTCAAGAGCCAATGCTAAAACTGTTGTTGCCGAGATTACTTAAAGACCTAACGGCTAGCGACAAAGGGGTGGCCCACGCCAGCCCCTCGGCTTTTCTAAGGGTATAAGGCTTCTTTTAAGGCTCCACCTTGGGCTAGGAGGACAAGTGATACCGCTAACAACAAATCACAAGTGACGTTCTGGAAGAAGCTGTAGATACAGGCAATATATACACAGATTCCAAGCAACAAAAGGCTATAGGACATATTGGGAACGCAGAATGACTGAAATCGCACGTAAAAGTTGGTTTAATATATATATATATATATATATATATACTCTTTGGTGAGATTGAGAAACTCAGAGAATAGAGAATCATGGAAAGACAGATTTCGACCCCTGTGTGACCTATGTTGGCCTGTAAGATGTAAGATATGGTTTTTGTCATACGTTATTCTTATGTCCTCCGATATTCCCATTTTCTCACCGCTCTCTGCCGCCCTTNCCCCCCCCCCCACCGCTCTCTGCCGCCCTCCCCCCTCACCGCTCTCTGTCGCCCTTTCCCCCTCATCTCTTTCTGTCGCCCTTTCCCCCTCATTTCTGTCTGCCGCCCTTTCCCCCCCCCCCCACCGCTCTCTGCAGCCCTTTCTCCCCTCATCGCTCTCTGCAGCCCTTTCTCCCTTATCGCTCTCTGCCGCCCTTTCCCCCCTCACCGCTCTCTGCAGCCCTTTCCCCCTCCGCTCTCTGCCGCCCTCCCCCCCACCGCTCTCTGTCGCCCTTTCCCCCTCATCTCTCTCTGTCGCCCTTTCCCCCTCATCTCTCTCTGCCGCCCTTTCCTCCCCTCACCGCTCTCTGCAGCCCTTCTCCCCTCATCGCTCTCTGCCGCCCCTTTCTCCCTTATCGCTCTCTGCCGCCCTTTCCCCCTTATCGCTCTCTGCCGCCCTTTCCCCCCTCACCGCTCTCTGCCGCACTTTCCCCCTCATCTCTCTCTGTCCCCCTTTCCCCCTCATCGCTCTCTGTTGCCCTTTCCCCCTTATCGCTCTCTGCCGCCCTTTCCTCCCCTCACCGCTCTCTGCCGCCCTTTCCCCACCTCACCGCTCTCTGCCGCCCTTTCCTCCCTTCACCGCTCTCTGCAGCCCTTTCCCCCCTCACCGCTCTCTGCCGCCCCTTTCCCCCTCATCACTCTCTGCCGCCCTTTCCTCTCCTCACCGCTCTCTGCCGCCCTTTCCCCACCTCACCGCTCTCTGCCCCCCTTTTCCTCCCTTCACCGCTCTCTGCAGCCCTTTCCCCCCTCACCGCTCTCTGCCGCCCCTTTCCCCCTCATCTCTCTCTGCCGCCCTTTCCCCACCTCACCGCTCTCTGCCGCCCTTTCCCCACCTCACCGCTCTCTGCCGCCCTTCCCCCCCACCGCTCTCTGTCGCCCTCCCCCCTCATCGCTCTCTGCAGCCCTTTCCCACTTATCGCTCTCTGTCGCCCTTTCCCCCTTATCGCTCTCTGCCGCACTTTCCCCCCATCTCTCTCTCTGTCGCCCTTTCCCCCTTATCGCTCTCTGCCGCACTTTCCCCCCATCTCTCTCTCTGTCGCCCTTTCCCCCTTATCGCTCTCTGCCGCACTTTCCCCCCATCTCTCTCTCTGTCGCCCTTTCCCCCTTATCGCTCTCTGCCGCACTTTCCCCCCATCCTCTCTGTCGCCCTTTCCCCCCATCTCTCTCTGTCCCCCCTTCTCCCTCATCTCTCTCTGCAGCGCTTTCCCTCTCATCTCTCTCTGCAGCCCTTTCTCTCTCATCTCTCTCTGCAGGCCTTTCCCTCTCATCTCTCTCTGCACCCCTTTCCCTCTCATCTCTCTCTCTGTCACCCCTTTCCCTCTCATCTCTCTGTGTCCCTCTTTCCCTCTCATCTCTGTCCCCCTTTCTCCCTCATCTCTCTCTGCAGCACTTTCCCTCTCTTCTCTCTCTGCAGCCCTTTCCCTCTCATCTCTCTCTGCAGCCCTTTCCCTCTCATCTCTCTCTCTGTCACCCCTTTCCCTCTCATCTCTCTGTCCCTCTTTCCCTCTCATCTCTCTGTCCCCCTTTCTCCCTCATCTCTCTCTGCAGCACTTTCCCTCTCTTCTCACTCTGCAGCCCTTTCCCTCTCATCTCTCTCTGCATCCCTTTCCCTCTCATCTATCTCTGTCCCCCCTTCCCCCTCATCTCTCTATCCCCCTTCCCTCTCATCTCTCTCTGCCCCCCTTTCATTCTCATCTATGTCCCAATTTCCCTCTCTGTCCCCCTTTCCCTCTCATCTCTCTATGTCCTGGTTTCCCTCTCATCTATTTCTGTCCCCTTTCCCCCTCATCTTTCTCTGTCGCCCTTTCTCCCTCATCTCTCTCTGCAGCCCTTTCCCTCTCATCTCTCTCTGCAGCCCTTTCCCTCTCATTTCTCTCTGCAGCCCTTTCCTTCTCATCTCTCTCTGCAGCACTTTCCCTCTCATCTATCTCTGTCCCCCTTCCCCCCATCTCTCTGTCCCCCTTTTCCTCTCATATCTCTCTGTCCTCCTTTCCCTCTCATCTTTCTATGTCCCCCTTTCCCTCTCATCTATCTCTGTCTCCCTTTCCCCCTCATCTCTCTGTCCTCCTTTCCCCCTCATCTCTCTCTGTCGCCCTTTCCCCTTCATCTCTCTCTGTCCCCCTTTCCCCCTCATATCTCTCTGTCCCCCTTTCCCCCTCATCTCTCTGTCGCCCTTTCCCCCTCACCGCTCTCTGTGGCCCTTCCACCCTCATCTCTCTTTCTGTCGCCCTTTCACCCTCATCTCTCTCTGCTGCCCTTTTCCCTCATCTATCTCTGTCGCCTTTCCAAATCATCTCTCTCTGTCCCCTTCCCCCTAATCTCACTCTCGCCCTTTCCCTCTCATCTCTCTGTCCCCTTCCCCCTCATCTCTCTGTCCCCCTTTCACCTCACCGCTATCTGCCCCTCTTTCCTCTCATATATCTGTCCCCTTCCCTCTCATCTCTCTGCCCCCTTTCCCCTCATCTCTCTGTCCCCTTCCCCATCATCTCGTTCTGTCTCCTTTTCCTTCATCATCTCTGTCCCCCTTCCCCCTCATCTGTCCCCTTCCCCTCATCTCTCTGTCCCCCTTCCCCCTCATCTCTCTCTGTCCCCTTCCCCCTCACAGCTCTCTGTCGCCTTTACCCCTCATCTCAATCTGCCCCCTTTCCCCTCATCTCTCTCTGTCCTACCTTCCCCCTCATCTCTCTCTGTCGCACTTCCCCCTCATCTCTCTCTGTCGCCTTTCCCCCTCATCTCTCTCTGTCCCCTTCCCCCTAATCTCGCTCTGTCGCCCTTTCCCTATCATCGCTCTGTCCCTCTTTCCCCTCATCTCTCTGTCACCCTTCCCTCTTATCGCACCCTGTCCCCCTTTCCCCTCATCTCTCTGTCCCCCTTCCCCCTCATATATCTATGTCCCCTTCCCCCTCATCTCTCTGTCCCCCTTTTCATCTCACCGCTCTCTGTCCCCCTTTCACCTCATCTCTCTGTCCCCTTCCCTCTCATCTTTATGTCCCCTTCCCCCTCATCTGTCTGTCCCCCTCATCTCTGTCCCACTTCCCCTCACTTCTGTCTGTCCCCTTCCCCCTCATTTCTCTGTCCCCATTCCCCCTCATTTCTCTCTGTCCGCGTTCTCCCTCACCGCTATCTGTCCGCGTTTCCCCCTCATCTCTCTGTCCCCTTCCCCCTCATCTCTTTCTGTCCCCCGTCCCCCTCATATCTCTCTGTCCCCCTTCCCCCTTATATCTCTCTGTCCCCCTTCCCCCATCTCTCTGTCCCCCGTCACCATCTCTCTGTCCCCCTTCCCCCTCATATCTCTGTCCCCCGTCCCCCTCATATCTCTCTGTCCCCCTTCCCCTCATCTATCTCTGCACCTCTTTCCCCCTCACTCTCTGCCCCCTTTCCCCTCATCTCTCTCTGTCTCCTTTTCCCCTCATCGCTCCCTGCTGCTCTTTTTCCCTCATCTCTCTCTGTCCCCCTTTCCCCCTCATCTCTCTCTGTCCCCCTTTCCCCCTCATATCTCTCTGTCCTCTTTTCCTTCATCTCTCTGTCCCCCTTTCCCCTCATCTCTCTCTGCCCCCTTTCCCCTCATCTCTCTCTGTCCCCCTTTCCCCCTCATCTCTCTCTGCCCCCTTTCCCCCTCATCTCTCTCTGTCCCCCTTTCCCCCTCATCTCTCTCTGTCTCCTTTTCCCCTCATCGCTCCCTGCTGCTCTTTTTCCCTCACTGCCTCTGGAGTTTTTCCCCGGTACTACTCAATTCACGAAAAGCTACTCTCGTGCATACCTTCAACTTAGAGCTAACAGCGTCTGCTACAGTGGTCCTCAACCTTTTCTTCCCTATTCACCTTTTCACCACATGTCAGAATTTCTTTCTTTCCCCTCTTCGGCCCCCCCCCCCTTTTTTTTTTCAACCACACTTCACTTTCCAACACTGTCTGATTCACAAAGCGTATTATAATAAATTACAATAAACTGCTTATAATAAATATTCCAACAGTCTGAATGTGTCAGTCTGTGGTCCTAATCCCTAAACTGTGGACCGGGGGTGGGAGGGAAGAGGGTTATTCCCCACTGGTTGAGAACTCCTGGTCTAATGTGCGTAACTAAGGCTTGTCTGCGTGTCTTGACCGTGTTTCTCCGAAAAAAATTCCTCTGAATCTGGTATATCGTTGCTTGAAACTCCATCAACAGCAGCAGATCAGACGTGATCAGACATAGTTTACCAAGCATTCCCTTGTACTTGATAATCTGAGGTGGTACAGGGAAAAAAAAACTGGACCCTTCAGTGGTCGGAGAACATCTCCACAAACTGTGGAGGAAAATGTATTCAGACTCACTGCAGGCTGAAGCAGCTCAACCACCCCATCACATACTTACACCCCTGGTACATCTGGAGTTGGCTCCACAACAGAAAAAGCTCAGCTTCACGGAAAAGGTCACAGGTGTCTACAGGACTTCGGTCTACATTCTGAGCACACCTTGCGCATGACAAGTGACTTGGATCTACATCCCCCAGAGGAGAAAGCTGGCCGAAGAGCTGGATGTACTGGCATCAAGCCATCACATACAACGTGATGGATTTTCCCCCATCACGTCTACGGGATTATACAAATATCTCGTAATACGTGGACACCGTCTATAGCATTACTGTTATCTCGAAGAATTTTATAAACGAGCAAAAAACTATGAGAACACCTGTTAATATGTTCATGAGTAGATGTTTTCCGTCTTATGAGTTTGTATCTTTGGTTTCAGAAGGTTTCCTAATATGAATACTGTGCAATTTTCACACACGTCCGCCTCCAAAAGCTGTTCGAATGCTATTCTGAGAGATCAGTGTTGCAGCCACTACGGTAAGGCTGTTGCTACAGGTGTAGAGGTGGTTATTTGCTGCAGCCACTAAGGTAAGGCTACAGGTGTAGAGGTGATTATCTGCTGAAATCACTATGGTAAGACTGTTGCTACAGGTGTAGAGGTGATTATCTGCTGAAACCACTACGGTAAGACTGTTGCTACAGGTGTAGAGGTGATTATCTGCTGAAACCACTACGGTAAGACTGTTGCTACAGGTGTAGAGGTGGTTACCTGTGCTGCAGCCACTACGGTAAGAGTGTCGCTACAGGTGTAGAGGTGAATATCTGCTGCAACCACTACGGTAAGGCTGTTGCTACAGGTGTAGAGGTGGTTATTTGCTGCAACCACTACGGTAAGGCTACAGGTATAGCGGTGGCTATTTGCTGCAAACTCTAAGGTAAGCCTGCTCCTATAAAAGTAGAGGTGGTTATCTGCTGAAACCACTACGGCAAGACTGTTGCTACAGGTGTAGATGTGGCTATATGCTGCAACGTCTAAGGTAAGCCTGCTCCTATAAAAGTAGAGGTGGTTATCTGCTGCAGTTGAGCTGACCACCCAGTTTTATTCAATAGAAATGAGGAAAGAAAGAACTCATTCTTTCATTGTCTTTTCTCACCTTTGTGTCTTTCTACACACCTCCATCTTGCTATTAAATGTAACTGATACAGCAAAAGAAAATTAAGATGAAAATAGGGTTAAAAAAATGAGGATATTTTAGATAAATTAACGTGTGGAGTTCCAAAAATAACAAAACAATATGATAAAATGAAACATACGTGATTAAACTAACAAGACATTGCTGTAATATTGGCGGAGTTCAAGAAGTTTGTACGCTCAAAATAACATGATCACAACGTGAGGCCGATGCTAGCTGGGAGCTTTGGCTGCGGGTTTACATGTACTTGTATAGGGCGGTGGCATATAGCGTACACTGTTTTGTTTTGTTTTTTTTAAAACGAGCACGTAAGTGGAGATTGTGTGAACGATGAGAAATTGACTTGTTATGGGGTGTAGTCCTGAACAATAATAGGAGAATTATCTGCGTATACTGTGCTCTGGAACATGGGGAAAAACCCATCAGTTTCTTTGTAATATGAGTGACGGAGACCGTGCTTGCAAACTGTTTCACTGCCGTGTTCAATGATGCCGCCCGAGTATGCCAGCTAAGTTACTGTAGTATTTATGTTACTGAAGTCAAAACAGGCTGGGGGGGGGGGGCGTGTGTGTGTGTGTGTGTGTGTGTGGTGTGTGTGTGTGTGTGATATGACCGTGTAATACAGCTGTCTGGGTCAGTGATCTAGATCTGGACAAGACCCTATTCTACATCTACATAATGCTTCTAGCGAAATATCAACAGTAAAAATGATCTAAAGCTATTTTTACCTGTGAATCTGATCTGCATTTCGTTGTTGTTTTATTTGTCTTGTCTTTTTAATTCTACTGCTCGAGATCCTTCGACAACATGCCAGTAGAGGTTAACATCGACTAAGCTAATACAATAGGGTGAGTCCACAAGTAACCTTAGTTTTGCTCTAAATCGACTTGTAGACATTTGTAACACATATATGTTATTCCATTCTTCTCTTGATGTTTGTGTGCAGAGGAGTGTCCGCCATTTCGGAACTATGATGTTAGCAGACCAGGCCAAAGATGGTCGATCCCTTGGCGGCATGCACGAGAGAAGAACAGCGCGCAGTTAATAGTTTCTTAAGCGTCTGACGTATTCAAGCAGAAGGAGATTAGTTTCTGCGACTGGACACGATGTTGGGTATATTACTTCAGCCAGGGACAAAGCGAGTCAGCAAGGAGTGCCATTACCTCAGCCAGGGACAAAGCGAGTCAGCAAGGAGTTCCATGACATCAGCTAGGGACAAAGCGAGTCAGCAAGGAGTTCCATGACATCAGCTAGGGACAAAGCGAGTCAGCAAGGAGTTCCATGACATCAGCTAGGGACAAAGTGTGTCAGCAAGGAGTTCCATGACATCAGCTAGGGACAAAGCGAGTCAGAAAGGAGTGGCAACACTCTTTCTCGTCAAAAAACCCAAAACATTTCCTACAACTCTATCGGCTGAAAACTGATGACCACGCTCTTCTAGGATTGTAAAAGCCCAATCCTGAAACATCACATGCCCAGAGGAACCACTGTCAACAACAAAGCATACTAAGATCTGTCTTAGCACCGCATTAAAGCCTGCAATCATGTCAAAACACCAAAAAATCCGCTCACTTCTTGTCTACTGCTACAGCATTATAACGCGTGACCTTTCATGCAGCAAGTGCACAGCTCAACAAATTACAAATCTGCGTTCTACATCCCACATATTCACCCGACCTCGCACCATGTGGTTATCATTATTCCTTCAAGGAAGCGCTATGTAGGAAGAAGTTCAGTACGGACGAAGAGATTAAACAGGCCGTGTATAGATGGCTTCAGGGTCAGTCTCCAGGAATACAAGCGTTAGTCTTCTTCTGCGATCGAGTTTCATCCTGATCCCTGTTGACATGGCAAAGCCCGCAGTCCTCTCCAGATCCTGATAGGAGCCCCAATGCTTTTGGCCTAAGCTTGTGTCCTCTGGGCATGTCTCATGCCTCAGGTCTGCATGGTTTGGGCACTCTTGTAGGATATGTTCTGGAGTCTGGACTCCACTGCCACAGGGACACTCGTCTGTGTGAGACATTTTGAGTCGATGCAGGTAGCTCTGTAGTCTGCAGTGGCCTGTCCCTAGGCGAAAGAGGATGGTTTGCTGATGTCTTTGTAGTTGGTGTATTGGATCTGGTTCATTGTTGCATTTCAGTTTTTTTTTCATTCAGATCTGCGCTGGTTACGGATTATGGTTTTCGCCTCTTGGTAGTTTACTGGATGACTGGTTTGATCTTGATTGCTGCCAGCTTTTGACAGGCTGTCAACTATTTCATTGCCAGCTATTCCACAGTGGGATGGTACCCATTGTAGGGCCACGGTTGTTGACAGTGTAAGGTGCTTCAGTTCTGGTGTGATTTCCTGTATGTTTGCCTGTAGTTTCTTTGTTGTTTTTAGAGATTCTAGAAGTGCCCTGCAGTCTGTGAAGAAGGCTATGTTGTGTGGTGGGTGCTGGTTTTCTGTTTTAAGTGTTCTGAGAGCTTCAAGGAGGGCTGTTGTTTCTGCCCTGTAGTTGGAGGAAATCTTTCCCGTCGCGAAGGCCTTTTTTGGTTTGTCTCCCATCTGTATAACTTATGTAAACGCTCTCACCTCCATTTTTTACTGCTTTTTCTGCAGACCCATCTGTGTACATATGTGTCCATTCAGCTGGGTTGTATTTGCTGTCAATCAGCTCCTGGGTCAGTGTCTTCATCTGAAGCGCTGTTAGGTAGTCCTTTTTTATGTATGCCTGGTACTTCTGTGATGACTGTTATCTTTTCACAGTGATTGTGCTCCTCCACAATTTGGAGTGGTACAAGCGTTAGTGAAGCTGTGCCAGTCACGTTCTAAACCGTGGACTATGTTGAAACATGATGAGAAGTTATCAAACATACGAATTTGTACATTTTAAAATAAACATAACCCAAAAATTACGATTAACTTTTGACTCACCCTCGTAAGCTAAAAGTAGATATGCTATGCGAGTATATGTTAACAGGTGATGTACTATAAATATGTTTATGTTAACAGGTGAGGTACTATATCAGTAGATCTTAACAGGTGATGTACTATATCAGTATATGTTAACAGGTGAGGTACTATATCAGTAGATCTTAACAGGTGATGTACTATATCAGTATATGTTAACAGGTGAGGTACACTATCAGTAGATCTTAATAGGTGATGTACTATATATGTTAACAGGTGAGCTACTACATCAGTTGATCTTAACAGGTGATGTACTATATCAGTAAATGTTAACAGGAGAGGTACTATATCAGTATATATTAATAGGTAAGGTACTGCATCAGAATATATCAACTGGTAAGGTACTATACCAGTATATGTTAACAGGTAAGGTTATCAGTAAATTTATCAGTAAATGTTAACAGGTAAGGTACTATACCAGTATATGTTAATGTGTGAAGTACTATACCAGTATATGTTAAAAGGTGAAGAACTATACTAGTACGTATATGTTGGTGAAGTACTATATCAGTATAAGTTAAAAAGTGAAGAACTATACTAGTACGTATATGTTAACAGATGAAGTACTATATATAGAGAGTTGTTATAATAGTGTAAGCAACAATATCATACCAGCAAGAGTAACAATATTATATCAACGTTAAGTAACAATATTTTACCAACGAAAGCAACAATATTTTACCAGCGAAAGCAACAATATTATACTAGCGTTAAGTAACAATCTTACAGTCCATTTCCGCCTATGGAAGTATCATTCCTGAGCACCAAAATAAAAAATATACAGCCCTTCATGACATTAGAAGGTCAAAAGATTGCTGCTACACGTCTGGTCCACTGGCTGACTCTAGACTTGGATAAAAACATGCCCAGCAATGTCGTGTTATTACCGTCATCAAAACGCATTTAGGTCTGGAGAGTATGCGGTGTCGGCATACCTCCATATGGCAGTGAAGCATCGTCCGACAATGTTAAACATAGACAGTACAAAAAAAAGGCGAACTTTTTTTCTTGTACCTGTGATACCAATGGAACACTCCACGCTTTTCACACTGAAAAAAAAAACCGCAGGAGTCAAGGAAAAACAATCATGTACTTATACAATCTTTAGACAAACTAGCATGGACAAGTCCAAAAGGTGGACAACAGACGCATGTCTTCAGAAGATCTACACCAACAGTCAGCACCTGGTAAACTGACAGCTGGAGGCCCCCCATTAGCTGCACTTCTATGATGCACTGAAAACAAAAATATAAAGATGCTGGTCGTAGACGCAATACACCAGGGGAACTTTGCCCTTCGTCGTCCTAAGTGCCAGTGCATCTACGTCATCAACTTGTAAGGGATAAGGGGGGGGGACTCCTGTAATAGGCAGACAGGCACGTAACGCATTACAGTCATCTACGGCTGCATATGTATAATGAGACTGTCATAACTGCTGCAGTAGCAGTTGCTGCTGCTGCTACTACTACTACTACTACTATTACTACGAACGAACGAACGGACTTTATTTTCGAAGAGTTAAGAATTTGGCACGCAGGCCCGCAGGCCCGCCTATCATTCTTGCCCATCATCATACAACTTTCATTCAGTCTCAAATCTTCAGCATTTGTTATTGAACATAATATGCACGAAAAAGCAAAAAAAAAAAATGAATAAGTAAAATTAACAAGCCCTTTCTTTCCATACACTCCACATTCTTTTTTATGTAACTACATGAAATAAACTTTATTACATTCTCACATTCATTATAAACTCATACATTTTTGGAACAGCAATATAACAGATACAACAATTAAGTCATACTTTAGATTAAACTAATTTAAACAGTTACCACAATTATTTTTACAAACGCGACTTTTACAAATCCTACTAAAACTACTACTGTTACTACACCAGTTACTACTATTACTGCTGCTACAACTACTACTATTACTGCTGCTACAACCACTATCATTCTAGCTTATGCAAACTATACCAAAAGCGCAGGGCAAATGTACTAATTTTAGACATGAAAGGAAATGTAAAATATTCAATGTGTGTTGGAACCCCCCCCCCCCCCCCCAAATTCCTCGACCGACAGTTCTCCAACCAACGTTTTATAACAGGACCAAAAAAGGTCATTGGACCTTGTTTTGTATTTTACATGGTGTGTTTAGACTAGCGGCTCTCGGACCCTTTTGCAGCACGGCGCACATTTAAAAGTCAAACATTTTTGCAGCCCACTAATAAAGTGCTTTATATCTGCAAGGTGTAAATCTAATTTTATAAAGTACGTATTATGTAATATTTCCTCTACATGTTTAACTGCATACTGATTGCTACACACAAAGTTCTTTTCATTTACCTTAAAGATGGCACTGTTTTCCACGTTTGAAAGCATGTCTATTCTGGCTGGAATTTGTGACAAACACACTCGAAGATCATCCTCCAGGTTCATTCTTGAACGATATTTCATTTTCATGGCAGTCGATGTAGAAAATGCAACTTCGCATAAATAAATTGTTGAAAAAGGTAGAAGAACTTTCATCGCCAGGGCTGACAAAAACAGATATTCCAGCGAAACAGTGCACCAAAAGGAAGAGAAATCCACAGCGGGGTCGTTAAATTTGATTTGTAATGTGCAATCGCTAGACAGTTCCGCTAATCCTTCATGTGCACGACCGGTTAATTCAGAGAATGCACACTGAAAAGGATTACGAATCCAGTCGTACGCTTTAATATCTTCAGGTGTGAAGTATTTGTCAAAATATTCAGCAAGAGATGTCAGATGCCCTTTTATTACACAGTGACCCCTTTCAGAGTCTCCCCCATTAACTTCACTGCTCTCTATAAATTCATAGAACAAGTGAAATATGCCTTGTGATTTGTTCGTGCGCCAAAGTCGTAGTTTTTCTTTGTCGTATGTCTTGAGTATACTGGCATCTTTACCCTGCAGTGATATGTTCAAACTGTTCAAAAGGCTAAAAATGTCAGCAAGGTATGCTAGCATGGCAAGCCACTCACTATCGAACTTACCTGCCAGGTCGAGATTGTGTTCTTCAACAATTCTAAACGAAGCTCAAACACCCTTGCTTGTGTTCTGCATCTGACTCAATACAAAGTTGAGCAAATCATCGACTGTTCACTGTTCTAGTTTTTATGAAGTTTACAATCCGAACACAGCCTTCGAGTACAAATCCCAGAGTTTCATTCAGCTTCTTTGAAGCGAGTGCCTCACGATGGATCATGCAATGGTATAGCCTACAATCTCAGGTGACACTTGCTTTATGCGAGTTACAACACCACTGTTGCGGCCAGTCATTGTGGAAGCACCGCCGTGCAAACACCGATGCAATTCGTCCACTGCAGTCCAAAAGTTGTGAAAAAATCGTTTAAAACACGAAATATTTCATCGGCCGTCGATCTCGCTGGCAGTGACTTGCAAAAAAGAAATCCCTCTTGCACACTATCTTGTCAACAATAGAGAACATAAACATGCAGCCGTGACTCGTCGGCGACGTCAGTTGACTCATGTAACTGAATAGCAAACTTAGTAGATTGTAATCGTTTAGTTAGCTGTGCGATATTGTCCTCGGACATTTCAGATATTTTTCTGCAGACAGTATCGTTCGAGATGGGAATGCTTTGCAGTTTTGTAGCGTATTCCGAGCCGAACAATACGTCACAAATGCCAACAGCGGTTGGCATGATAGGATCTTCTCCAATCGTGTGCGGTTTCATTGATTTTGCGATTCTCTGGGCAATCAGGTACGATACTTTAAGAGCTTTTTCGTTGAGAATGGCTCTTATTTTTAACACTGTCTTCTGTTTACTATATTCCTCGGTTTTACGTTCGAAAAATTCTTTGGTTTTATTCTGTAGATCTGGATGTCTTGTAGTTAGATGACGACGGAATTTCGTCGGATTCATTGCCTCTTTAGAGAGGATTTGCAAACAAATAACACACTGTGGCCGATTTTGGTCATTTGCTGATGGAACGAAACCGTACTTAATATACTACACATCATATTTTCGAGCGTATTTAGTTTTCTTACAAGTACCAACGTTAACGTCGTCTGGATCACAGTGACTTTCACTGCCACTATTATCAATTTGTTTGCGCGAAGTCGAAGGCTTACGTTTCACAAAATGATCCATTTTAGCGCCTAAAGTTTTAAAGATTATACAATAAAAAAGGCTATCTGAAAAGTCTCCAAATCACTAAGGAGGTTACTGGAATCCGCTGATTAATCCAATATCAATTACACACAGCACCAAGACGGAATAGAGGCTCTCAAGCCAATGAAATATGATTTTTAGACTAAAACACAATTGCTGAGAATTATATTTCACTTCTACTCTCTCGCAGAATCTAAGCCGAATGTTCTCTAAAATTACATTGTAAAACCCCACGTTTCAGCAACACAGTCAGAAAGATGCAGGTGTCGCACTTCAAAAGCGATGCCCGTCTTTTTATGTACATAACATTTCTGTTTGATGCTGGAAGAAACGCTGCCTGGACCATCCTTTCTCCAACAGCCGCATAGCGGTCATACTAATAAAGCGACCTACAGTTCTGCGGCTTGCATCCATGCAGTCTGCGGCTTATGCATTGTATGATAAATGCGGAACAATTTGTTACTGTATCTTGTGCTGCTTTGAGACTTCAGCGCGGCCCACAGTACTCCCTGTCGCGGCCCACCTTTGGGCCGCGACCCATGGGTTGAGAACCACTGGTTTAGACAGTAAAGATAAGAGGTAAAATTCCGTGCCATTAAGGCAGATTGGGGAACACGGTGTTAGGCCCGTATTTTCCATGACCGTCGACACATGAAAGTGTGATGTGGTCAGTATCACGCCTGACCCTTTAAACCTTCCCAGATTTCTCTGGTACCCGTTCTTAAGAGGCTGAGTGGACCCCGAGGCCTTTTTTTTTAACGGGATAAAAATCCAACAGCTGGGGACTGTGCCCAGTACCGTAAAGTTTAGACAATACGCCGGCTTAAATAACATTTTGGAAAGGAGAAAACTAATTGAGAAAAATGGAATTAAAAGGACTCTTTCTTTCTTTCTTTCTTTCTGCTCCTTGTAAGTGCAAGCTGGTGTTCCTTGCAGCCGATGTTGTAGAAGTTTTGATGTACATCATCGTATCGGCGTGGGAACGGGTTATGTCAGCTAACTTTTAGCCCCAGGAGTACAGCTAAACGGCAGGGGGGGGATATTGCAATGCTTCTTTAGCACTCTACCACCATGGGGACTATGGCGACAATCCCTGCCCTGTTGGTCAGCTTTGTTTCGCTGACCCTGACACTAACTCGTCAGTTTTGTTTCGCTGACCCTGACACTAACTCGTCAGCTTTGTTTCGCTGACCCTGACATTATAACTCGACAGCTTTGTTTCCCTGATCCTGACATTAACTCGTCAGCTTTGGTTCCCTGACCCTGACACTAACTCGTCAGCTTTGGTTCCCTGATCCTGACATTAACTCGTCAGCTTTGGTTCCCTGACCCTGACATTAACTCGTCAGCTTTGGTTCCCTGATCCTGACATTAACTCGTCAGCTTTGGTTCCCTGACACTGACACTAACTCGTCAGCTTTGGTTCTCTGATCCTGACATTAACTCGTCAGCTTTGGTTCCCTGATCCTGACATTAACTCGTCAGCTTTGGTTCCCTGACCCTGACACTAACTCGTCAGCTTTGGTTCCCTGACCCTGACATTAACTCGTCAGCTTTGGTTCCCTGATCCTGACATTAACTCGTCAGCTTTGGTTCCCTGACCCTGACACTAACTCGTCAGCTTTGGTTCCCTGATCCTGACATTAACTCGTCAGCTTTGGTTCCCTGACCCTGACACTAACTCGTCAGCTTTGGGTCGCTAATTGCTTAATCGTACAGCGTCAAAATATTACTTAAATATATATTATAGTCATTGATTTCAACATCATTAAGGACTTATACAATGGATATGGTTGTGCAGTCAAGACAGAAGAAGGGATGAGTGAATGGTTCCAGATTGAAACAGGCGTGAAACAAGGATGTATACTGTCTCCTTTACTTTTTGGGATTACAATAGACTTCATAATGAAAAAATGCTGCACAGGTAACACAGGTATTGACTGGGTACATGGGACCCAACTAGAAGATCTTGATTTTGCTGATAACATAACTCTTATCAGTAATAATATGAATTGCATGCAAGAAAAAACATTGATAGCCTGTCTTCACTGGCTAAGCAAAATAGGACTTGAAATTAACAAGGACAAAACAAAAATAATGAAAATTCCCATCAATCAAAATGGAAACATACACATAGAAGGGACAGATATTGAAGAAGTCAATCAATTTGCATACCTTGGCAGCTACATAGACCAGGATGGTGACACTAGAAAGGAAGTTAGGATCAGAATTGCAAAAGCAGCATCAATCTTCAAGAATCTTGAGAACATATGGAATTCAAAAGTTATAAGCACAAAAACCAAGTTAAGACTATTCAATTCAAATGTAATATCCACCCTCATTTATGCATGTGAAAGCTGGAAAACAACTAAAGAAATAGAAAAGAAATTAGACTCTTTTGAAAACAAATGCCTAAGGAAAATACTCGGCATCAAGTGGAATGAATTCAAGAACAATGCAGAGATAAGACAGATGACTGAACAACAACCAGTCTCATGGGTGATCAGGAAAAGGAGATGGACATAAGTTGGTCACTTGATGAGAAGAAATGATCAGAGAATCCCAAAACAAGCTATCAAGTGGAACACAACAGGCCGAAGAAAAAGGGGCAGACCGCGTGAAACTCTGAAGAGGACATTATTAAGAGAGGCCAGGTTAACAGGCATAGAATCCTTTGATGAGGTTGAAAGACTCGCTGAAGACAGGAAAAATTGGCGAACTACTTTGCGAGCCCTATGTGACGTTTAACGGCACGGGAAGGATATAAGATATAAGATAAGATTGATTTCGTGCCAAGTTTGATGTGTTGCCATGCTTCATGTGTTGCTTAGCTTCATGTGTTGCCAAGTCTGATGTGTTGCCAATTTGATGTGGTGCCAAGCTACATGTGTTGCTTAGTTTCATGTGTTGCCAAGTTTGATGTGTTGCCAAGCTTGATGTGTTGCCAAGCTTCATGTGTTGCCAAGTTTGATGTGTTGCCAAGCCTCGTGTGTTGCCAAGTTTGATGTGTTGCCAAGTTTGATGTGTTGCCAAGTTTGATGTGTTGCCAAGTTTGATGTGTTGCCAAGCTTCATGTGTTGCCAAGCTTCATGTGTTGCCAAGTTTGATGTGTTGCCAAGCTTCATGTGTTGCCAAGCTTCATGTGTTGCCAAGTTTGATGTGTTGCCAAGTTTGATGTGTTGCCAAGCTTCATGTGTTGCCAAGTTTGATGTGTTGCCAAGCTTCATGTGTTGCCAAGCTTCATGTGTTGCCAAGTTTGATGTGTTGCTAAGCTTGATGTGTTGCCAAGTTTGATGTGTTGCCAAGCTTCATGTGTTGCCAAGTTTGATGTGTTGCCAAGTTTGATGTGTTGCCAAGCTTCATGTGTTGCCAATCTTCATGTGTTGCCAAGTCTGATGTGTTGCCAAGTTTGATATGTTGCCAAGTTTGATGTGTTGCCAAGCTTCATGTGTTGCCAAGCTTCATGTGTTGCCAAGTTTGATGTGTTGCCAAGTTTGATATGTTGCCAAGTTTGATGTGTTGCCAAGTTTGATGTGTTGCCAAGCTTGATGTGTTGCCAAGCTTCATGTGTTGCCAAGTTTGATGTGTTGCCAAGCTTGATGTGTTGCCAAGTTTGATGTGTTGCAAAGCTTCATATGTTGCCAAGCTTCATGTGTTGCCAAGTTGGATGTGTTGCCAAGTCTGATGTGTTGCCATGTTTGATGTGTTGCCATGTTTGATGTGTTGCCAAGCTTCGTGTGTTGCCAAGTTTGATGTGTTGCCAAGCTTCATGTGTTGCCAAGTTTGATGTGTTGCCAAGCTTCATGTGTTGCCAAGTTTGACGTGTTGCCAAGCTTCATGTGTTGCCAAGCTTCATGTGTTGCCAAGTTTGATGTGTTGCCAAGCTTCATGTGTTGCCAAGTTGGATGTGTTGCCAAATTGGATGTGTTGCCAAGCTTCATGTGTTGCCAAGCTTCATGTGTTGCCAAGTTTGATGTGTTGCCAAGTTTGATGTGCTGCCAAGTTTGATGTGTTGCCAAGTTTGATGTGTTGCCAAGTGTGATGTACTGCCAAGTTTGATGTGGTGGCCAAGTTTGATGTGGCGCCATACTTCATGTGCTGCCAAGCTTCACATGCTGTTAAGTTTGATGTGTTGCCAAGCTTCATGTGCTGCCAAGCTTCATACGCTGTCAAGTTAGATGTGGTGCATGTTTCATGTGGTGCCAAGCTGATAAAGCGTTGTCACTGCTGCAGTGTTCAACTGAGCCCTTATTACATGTATTTCTAAAAACATCAGAGATTTCCGTTTCTTTTTTCTGATGCATCAATTTAGGTCGTTTAGGTATTTTTCTATCAGTCTTTTCAGTCAGCCCTTTTGGGTATTCATCAGTCTTTTCAGTCAGCCCTTTTGGATATTTTTCTTTCAGTCTTTTCAGCTCTCCCTTATGGATATTTTTCTATCAACCTTTTCAGTCATCCCTTTTAGGTTTTTTTCTGTCAGCCCTTTTGGGTATTTTTCTATCAACCTTTTCAGTCAGCAATTTAGGGTATTTTTCTATCTACCTTTTCAGTCAGCCCTTATGGGTATTTTTCTGTCAGTCTTTTCAGTCAGCCCTTTTGGGTATTTTTCTGTCAGCCTTTTCAGTCAGCCCTTTTGGGTATTTTTCTATCAACCTTTTCAGTCAGCCCTTATGGGTATTTTTCTATCAACCTTTTCAGTCAGCCCTTTTGGGTATTTTTCTATCAGTCTTTTACAGGCAGCCCTTTTGGGTATTTTTCTATGAGTTTTTTTCTTCTTCAGAGTTTTCCAATGATTGTCAACTTCTTTAAACGGCTATCTTCTCATGGCAAGAGTAAAAACTGTCATTGTATTTTCCTTGAGGTTTTTATTCATTTCTCAATGCTCTATGTAATTTTTGTGTGCTTGCTTTTCAGGTTTCTTTCAACGAACGCTAATCTCTGTTGCTTCCAAGTTCTGTTCCGCTTTACTGATTATTGTATTACTGATTCACAGTTATTAGAACTATAAGTATGTAACTATTTCAAGACAATACAGCAGAGGATACAAACATTCATAAACTACTGCTCGAGGATTTTAAATATTAAATGGCAGGACAAGAACCTATGAACCTACAAATCATGTCTAGGAAATGGAGGTGGATTGGTTACACTCTGAGAAAACCCGACACTAGCATAGCAAGACAGGCACTGACATGGAATTCTCAAAGAAATAGACAACGAAGAAGACCTAGACTTACTTGGAGAAGAGAAATTATGACAGTGCTCAGAAACAAGGGATACACATGAAAGGAAGCAGAGAATAATACCAAGAACATGGATGACTGGAGAGCCTATGCTCTCAAGGGAGTGAATAGCGATGATGATGGTGATGATAAAAATTTGGACTCTAAATTTGGTGTCAGTTGGCTGGAAAGCTTTTTAACTAAGTTATACGAATATCATCATAGGAAGACTTCAATTTTTCGCTTTTCTCTTTCCAAAAATGGGGCCTCAGATATCATCAAAAGAATTTCATTGGACAAAACACTATGAGGAGTATTTCACTGGACGAAAGTATCACGCCGGAAACAGGTATACTACACAATGTGCTGTTTAGTTATAAGAATATAAATGATTACGCCTCGTTATCTAGGGCTCTGGGGTTGGCTATTCTTTTGTATTCAGTGTTTATATTCAGTGTTTATATTCAATGTTTATATTCAGTGTTTATATTCCAATACAATTTTTCAGAAACATTTCTCTCTCTCTCTCTCTCTCTCTCTCTCTCTCTCTCTCTCTCTCTCTCTCTCCTCCCCCTGATCTGATGCCTAGAAGTACTAAACACAGATACAGACTAAGGAGATACACATAGATACAATAGTCCTGACACCACGAAACTGAATGGTTATGACAAGATTTGGAGACAGACGGACGGATACTGTCCAAACAAAAACGGACAAACGCCCCGGACAGCCAGTCAGTCATTTGCATGTCCCTTGCGGAACTTTGCCTCCCTAACAGCTCTCCTGTAGGCCTCTCGGTTGTGAGCAAGATGGCCTGCTCCTGATGCATCCATTTGCAGATCATCAACGATGTCTTGCAGCTATCTTCGCCTTGATCTTCCTCTTTCTTTTCCCCATTATTCACCCTCCCAAGACGGTCTTCTCTAAATAATCACGACGTTTAATGTATCCAAATTATTTAAGTTTTCTCAATTTAATCATCTTTACTAGCCAGCCTTCTTCAATATTAAGTTATTGTAGTATGGATATATTTGTTCTTTACTTTGTCCATTATATTTGAAGAACTCTTCTGTAGCATTTACGTTCAATACACAGGTATTGCAAAAACCAGATTCTGAATAGGAGTTTCCCCAAGGCGAGAAAATAGGGCGCTCCTTGATGCAACTACAGGCCAGACTTGTTCCTTACTCAGGACCCAATCAGTACGTAGATAGGAACCAAATGACCAATACAAGATTTAGAGGCGTGGCATATTGAACAGATGAGGAGGATGACTTACGATATATAAGGCGGACATGCAGTTTTGAATGCAGAGAGGAACAGAGATGAAGACAGAGAGGCAGTGAAGAAAAATAGGGAAGAAAGCAGAGGAGGTGAAGGAGAGAAAATAATATTGTTTTATAATAGCTGCTGTTCTGTATTACAGTGTTATTCTATATATAATAACTGCTGTTCTGTATTATAGTGTTATCCTATATAATAGGTGTTGTTCTGTATTATAGTGTTAGTTTATATAATAGCTGTTGTTCTGTATTATAGTGTTATTCTATATAATAGCTGGTGTTCTTTATTATAGTGTTAGTTTATATAATGGCTGTCGTTCTGGACTATAGTGTTAGTCTATATAATAGCTGTTATGTAGTACAGTGTTAGTCTATATAATAGCTGTTGTTCATAACAGCTGTTGTTCTGTATTATAGTGTTATTCTATATAATAGGTGTTGCTCTGTATTATAGTGTTAGTCTATATAATAGCTGTTGTTCTGTATTATAGTGTTATTCTATGTAACAGTTGCTGTTCGTATTATCGTGTTATTATATATAATAGGTGTTGTTCTGTATTATACATGATGTTGTGCATCATATATACACATATTTTGTTTTGTAATTTAATTGTTCTGTATAATAGCTGTTGTTCTGTATTATAAATTTTGTTCTGTATAATTGCTGCTGTTCTGTATTATAACTGCTGTTCTGTACTGTAGCTTTTGTTCTGTTTTATAGCTGCTGTTCTGTATAACAGATGTTATTCTGTACAGTAGCTGCTGTTCTGTATTATAGCAGTATTCTGTATATTAGCTGATGTTCAGTATTATGACTGTTATTCTGTATTATAGCTGTTGTTCTGTATTATAGCTGTTGTTCTGTATAATAGCTGCTGTCCTGTATTATAGCTGTTATTCTGTATAATAGCTGTTGTTCTGTACTATAACTGTTATGTGTAATTGCCGTTGTTCTGTATTATTACCGTTATTCTGTATAATATCTGTTGTTCTATATAACAGCTATTGTGCTAACAGCGTGACACGATGTTGTTTGTGGATGTCTCCCCTCTATGTCAATCTGGGCTGGAGCCTTGAGTGGACCAGGAATGTTCAAATATCAGTTTATCTTTCGTGCTGAAGGATATTATAATAAAAATATCTTCGTATTGAAGGATATTATAATATCTTCCTGTTGAAGGATATTATAATAAAATATTTTCGTGCTGAAGGATATTATAACAAAAATATCTTTGTGCTAAAGGATATTATAATATAATACTTTCGTGCTGATGAACATTATAATAAAATACTTTCGTGCTGAAGGATATTATAATAAAAATACCTTCGTGCTGAAGGATATTATAATAAAATATCTTCGTGTTGAAGGATATTATAATAAAAATATCTTCGTGCTGAAGGATACTACAAGGTCAACACCTTATGCAGCGGTTCCCAATATTTTTTTAATCTTATCCCTGAAATTCCTGATATTTAGCAGCCCCCCCCCCCCCGCCCTTTCAACTCTTCCACCGTTTTGTATTAAAGAAAAACTTTTGTGAATGTTTTAGCCTGGCAGTCTGTGATATATAAAATAAAATAAAACTGTTTCTTTTTTTTTTTTTAAATCGAGACTTAAAAAGAAGCGACATCCCACCTTTTGACAGCCCTTCGCACATCTCCAGGTATCTGTTTATTTCAGGTTAGGAACTGACAATCTCTCAGATAATTTTTTTTTCTTAAGTCCAATCAGCGATATCTTGTTTCCCCCCTCCCCTCCTCTACACAACCTCCACCCAAACACCGCCACCCCCACCCCTTTCGCGCTATTCTAGCACGGCAAGTTTACTACGGTAAATCTGCAACATGTTTTCATCTCTCACAACTTCCAGTGTGATGAACTAGAACAGTTCTAGTTCTAGAACAGCTGAACTTATTTAAAGCGGGAGGAAAAGAGTGTGCAGCAATCTATCACGCCCTATATAAAAAGATATGGCACTCTGGTATTTGGCCAAAAGAATGGAAAAGAACTGTATTCATACCACTGCCAAAAAAAGAGTAACCTGAAATTATGCACAAACTACAGAACCGTTGCCCTGATTAGTCATGCCAGTAAAATTATATTAAAAATCATAATGGGTAAGATAATAGAAAAAGGAGTCAAAATGGTCCAAGCTGGTTTCAGACAAGGAAGAGGATCAAGAGATCATATATTCAATATAAGATTAATAATAGAGAAATGGGGAGAATTTAATGTGAATCTATATTTATCTTTTATAGACTATTCAAAGGCATTTGACGGTGTACAATACCAGAAACTTTGGGAAATAATGGAAAAAATGGGAGTTCCAACACATTTGATACAATTAATATCACTGCTGTATCTAGACCAACAGCCAGTAGTAAGAATAAATGGTGAAACAACAACTTGGTCTGACATAAAACAAGGGGTCCGTCAGGGGTGCATATGTCACCTTACTTATTTACCTTGTATACTGAAAGTATAATGAGGAATGTTAGAGAAGATGTAGACAAAGAACATTACGATGTCATAACAATTAGAGGTTATAAAATACCAGAAATTAGATATGCTGATGACATAGTATTACTGTCCACATCACAAAAAGGAATCATACATGAATTACAAAAAAACAGTGAAATTTATCCAAGAGACAGGACTGCAGATATAGACAGACAGTGCGAACGAAGAAGAAGAAGAAGAAGACAAAAAGGAATAGAAAAATTAATTATGTCAGTCCGTAAGAATAGTGAAGAGCAAAATCTCTATCTTAATGCGAAGAAATTAAATTGATGACAATTGACAAAACAAATAAGGCAGGTGAAATATGTATGGAAAAATTGAAAGAGGTGGAGAGTTTTGAATATCTTGGATCATTACTAACTAATAATGGAGATACAGTAAGGGAAACTGAAAGGAGGACATCTATCACTCTTCAAACAGTAAAATTAGAGAAGCTGTGGAGAGGAATAGACAAAACTATAAAAATAAGATTTTTAAGGGCATGCATCTTTCCCACCGCAACATATGCCTGTGAGACCCGGACACTTAACAAAACAGCTGAGAAACAAATAAATGCCTTTGAATGTAAATGCTACAGAAGAGTTCTTCAAATATCACGGACACAAAAAAGAACAAATATATCTATACTCTCTCTCTCTTTCTCTCTCTGAACCTTAAGTGCCCAGGGCACATGAGGTTTCCGCAAGGGTTTTCCACAAATGCCTGTCCTTTGCTTTTTTCTGCTCTTGCCCAGGTGAGCACTCTATTGCTCAACATCCTTTCTCTTGTTCTTCTCCATGTCTCTTTTGGTCTACCCTTACTTCTATTCTCCTGTGGTGTCCATCTTAGTGCTATTTTTGGTTGTGAGTTGTCAGTCATTCAGACGACATGTCCCAATCATCGCCAGCGTCTTTATATATATACTACAGGAACTTAATACTGAAGAAGGTTGGCTAGTAAGGAATATTAAACAAAGAAAATTTAAATATCTTGGACACATTAAACGTCATGATAATTTAGAGAAGACCGTCTTGGAAGGGTACATAATGGGAAAAAGAGAGGAAGACCAAGGCGAAGGTGCGTGCAAGACATCGTTGATAATCTCAAAATGGACGCAGCAGCAGCAGGGCATCTTGTTTACAACCGAGAGGCCTACAGAAGAGCTGGTGGGGAGGCAGAGTTGAGCAAGGGACATATAAATGACTGACTGGCTGACGCAACTTCTAGTACAGCTTAGTCATGTTTTTTGCGTGTTCGAATCTCCACAAAATTTTTACCACCATTTTATGTGTTCTCTTTTCTCTCTCTCTCTCTCTCTCTCTCTTTCTCCCTCCCTTCCCCCTTCCCAAGTTTCAGAATATTGTCTAACATATTTAGACTGTCTAGTTCTAACCTTTTTTTAAACTTATCATGATCAGGAGCTTAGTTCAGTGCTTTTCTATTTGTCTTCTTTTCCCTCCATGAAATATACCCCCCCCCTTCCCAACCTCACCTCACCTAAGTACGTTAACTTCTTCTTCTTCTTCTTCTCTTTCCTCATTAAAGTCCACGGCCGTACGTCACCAGAGAAGTGTTCAGTTTATGTAGGCACTTGACAATTCTCGGTTTGAGAGTTTCTCATTAGCAGCGTTTACATGAGTTTTCCCTTCACATGGCAGAAAAGTCTCTCTCTCTCTCTCTCTCTCTCTCTCTCTCAGAGAGTGGCTCATTTTCCCACGTTTCTTATGAGTACTTTCAATATCCGTTTAAAGTTGGCCTTATCTTTCTGTCTGTCTATCAGCTGATGAAGACTTATTATTTACACATGATTGTAGTCTGAAATAACCCTCAGTGTAGTCCAAGATGTAATTGGAAAAAACAAAAACTGCTCGACATATGGAAGACTGTTTTTTGGGGTCGGACAGTACAAACTCTGAGAAAGCAGAGTCGGCAGCTATTTTAAGAGGAGTCGGCGTCGGGAGAAATGTATCATTTATGAAGGAGTTGGGAATGGGAAAATGTATCATTTATGAAGGAGTTGGGATTGGTAAAATATATCATTTATGAAGGAGTTGGGGATGGTAAAATATATCATTTATGACGGAGTTGGGGATGGAAAAATGTATCATTTATGAAGGAGTTGGGGATGGAAAAATGAATCATTTAGGAAAGAGTTGGGGATGGGAAAATTTATCATTTATGAAGGAGTTGGGGATGGAAAAATGAATCATTTAGGAAAGAGTTGGGGATGGGAAAATGTATCATTTATGAAAGAGTTTGGGATGGGAAAATGTATCATTTATGAAGGAGTTGGGGTTGGAGGAAAGAACGGTTTATGAAGGAACTAACGTCGGACAGCAGAAGAAAAGAGAAACTGGGGTTGAAGGTTTGGAGAATCGACTATAAACGCCCTGTACTTTTTTTTAAGGAACAATTTTTAATAAATAGGAAACTACGAGGCTTTCGTAGGGTAAAGTAAGAGAACAAATTTTGTGGGATTAGACCTCGAAAAAATCGTAGACAAAGCACTTTAGTGAGACGTGAGAGAAAGAAACATCACAAGAGAATTACCTGGGATTCGAACACGGACTCCGGTAGGACGAGCAGCTGTCTAGCTACGAGAGAACAGCAAACTATCGACTTAGCCAACTAGCACCCCCCCCCCCCCCCCCCCAACAAAAAAGGGTATTTTATTGACACAATCTTTAGTAACTACTCAGCAGACACCAAGGATCGTGACACTTTTTTTTTCGTGTGCTTTTTTATATGCATTTCTGATATCGACTTAAGCCTAGAGGCACAGATATAATGCTGAACTTTCCAACTTATCCTACGACCTTGCCAAACGAATGTGACAAAGGTTACAGCTGTCAGTGCCTGCAAACTATTAACAGGTCAGGTTCGTGTCCTAAATGCAAAGTGTGTTTCCAGTGTGATGCATCCGTCTGCCCAAAAGAGTACCGACCGATGTGTGCTTCTAATGAGAGTCCAGATCACGGAGAAACCTGCTTCTCTCTTCCTCTCGGAGAGTTAAAGACAGTCGCATTAGCTTACTCTCCATCTGATAAAATGCCTACGTTATATGTCCTTCATCACTGCACCAGGTTCCACAGCCTGAGAGTAAGCAGTTATGTAAATGAGCAGAAACAGTGCAGTAGTTTTCTTTTTTTTTTTTTGTAGGGAACCTAAATGAACACCAGGACAGTAGTTTTTTGTTGTTGTTGTAAGGTTACCTAAATGAACAACACCAGGACAGTAGTTTCTTTTTTGTAAGGTTACCTAAATGAACAACACCAGGACAGTAGTTTCTTTTTTGTAAGGTTACCTAAATGAACACCACCAGGACAGTAGTTTTTTTTTTTAAGGTTACCTAAATGAACAACAGCAGGACAGTGGGTTTTTTTGGTAAGTTTATCTAAATGAGCAGCAACAGTACAGTAGTTTTTTGTAAAGTTACCTAAATGAGCAGCAACAGTACAGTAGTTTTTTTGTAAGGTTACCTAAATGAGCAGCAACAGTACAGTAGTTTTTTGTTAGTTTACCTAAATGAGCAGCAACAGTACAGTAGCTTTTTTGTAAAGTTACCTAAATGAGCAGCAACAGTACAGTAGTTTTTTTGTTAGTTTACCTAAATGAGCAGCAACAGTACAGTAGCTTTTTTGTAAGGTTACCTAAATGAGCAGCAACAGTACAGTAGTTTTTTGTAAGGTTACCTAAATGAGCAGCAACAGTACAGTAGTTTTTTGTAAGGTTACCTAAATAAGCAGCAACAGTACAGTAATTTTTTGTAAGGTTACCGAAATGAGCAGCAACAGTACAGTAGTTTTTTTTGTAAAGTTACCTAATAAGCAGCAACAGTACAGTAGTTTTTTTTGTAAAGTTACCTAAATGAGCAGCAACAGTACAGTAGTTTTTTTTGTAAGGTTACTTAAATGAGCAGCAACAGTACAGTAGTTTTTTTTAAGGTTACCTAAATGAGCAGCAACAGTACAGTAGTTTTTTGTAAGGTTACCTAAATGAGCAGCAACAGTACAGTAGTTTTTTTGTAAGGTTACCTAAATGAGCAGCAACAGTACAGTAGTTTTTTTTGTAAAGTTACCTAAATGAGCAGCAACAGTACAGCAGTTTTTTGTAAGGTTACCTAAATGAGCAGCAACAGTACAGTAGTTTTTTGGTAAGGTTACCTAAATGAGCAGCAACAGTACAGTAGTTTTTTGTAAGGTTACCTAAATGAGCAGCAACAGTACAGTAGTTTTTTGTAAGGTTACCTAAATGAGCAGCAACAGTACAGTAGTTTTTTTGTAAAGTTACCTAAATGAGCAGCAACAGTACAGTAGTTTTTTGTAAGGTTACCTAAATGAGCAGCAACAGTACAGTTGGTTTGGTAAAAAAAAAGGTAAAGGTAAAACTCCCATTTCCATGCCATTAAGGCATATTCTGGGGATACGGCTTTAGGCCCGCATTTCCACAACCTTCTGCACATGAAAGTCTGAAATCGTCGGTAACACGCCTAAAGTGTATAGTTCACTGACAAACACACTAACAAACAGCGGGCTTGTAAGGTTAAGCAAATAAGCAGCAACAGTGCACTGGTTTTGTAAGGCTAAAATAAATGATCAACAACAGTGCAGTACAGCACAGTTTTTGCAGACGACGTAACTCTTATCAGTGACAATGTAAATTCCATGTAAGAAAAAAAACAGATAACTTGTCTTCGCCGACCAGGAAAACAGGACTTGAAATTAACAGGGAAAAAAAACCAAAAAATAATGAAACTTCCCATTAATCAAAAAAGAAAAATATACGTAGAAGGAACAGTTGTTGAAGAAGCACAACCAATTTGCATACCTTGGCAGCTACATAAACCAGGATGGCGACACCAGAAAGGAAGTTGGAATTAGAATTCCAAAAGCAGCATTTACCTTCAAGAATCTTGAGAACTTATGGCACTCAAAAAGTATAAGCACAAAAACCAAGTTAAGATTATTCAATTCAAATGTAAAATTGTAAACAACACCGGTACAGTAGTTTTTTGTAATGTTACCTAAATGAATAACACCAGTACAGTAATTTTTTGTAAGGTTACCTAAATGAACAACACTAGTATAGTAGTTTCTTTTTGTAAGGTCATTTATGTTTGCGAAAGCTGGGAAACAACTAAAGAAATAGATAACAAATTATTCTCCTCTGAAAACAAATGCCTAAGGAAAAAACTTGGTATAAAGTGGAACGAATTCAAGAACAACGCCGAGATAAGATAGATGAGCGAACAACCTGTCTCATGGGTGATCAGAAAAAGGATATGGAAATATGTTGGTCACGTGATGAGAAGAAAGGATCAGAGAATCCCAAAACAAGCTATCAAGTGGAACACAACAGGCCGAAGAAAAAGAGGTCTACCACGTGAAACTCTAAAGAGGACTTTGTTAAAAAGAGGCCAAATTAGTAGGTATAAAATCCCTTGATGAAGCTGAAATGATCGCCGAGGACAGGAAAACTTGGCGAACTACTATCGAGCCCTATGTGACGTTTAACGGCACGGTGAGGATGTAAGATGTAAGTACGGTGGTTTTGTAAGGCTAAATAAATGAGCAGCAGGAGTACAGTACTTTTGTAAGGTTCCACAAATGAGCAGCAGAATCACAGCAGGTCTGCAAGCGAGCAACAACAGTACAGTACTTTTGTAAGGTTCCACAACTGAGCAGCAGAATCACAGCAGGTCTGCAAGCGAGCAACAACAGTACAGTACTTTTGTAAGGTTCCACAACTGAGCAGCAGAATCACAGCAGGTCTGCAAGCGAGCAACAACAGTACAGTACTTTTGTAAGACTTCGAAACCCGGCAACATTAACATAATAAATTATAACATATGTCACTGTCTGACAAAAAAACCGGTAATAGTTTTTGAAAAACTGTAACCTCCCTGTAACCTACTCATACTTGTCAACTTCTCCGACACTGTGTAAATCTTGTCAGTTCTCTGCAACTCACCAACCTCCTCTCTACATCTTTCCCTACGCCGGAATGAAGCCTCACATGAACCAACTCCCAATATTTTCTGCACGATTCCCCCACCCCCCCCCCCTTTCAACTCCTCCACCCCACCTCAAATTCAAGAGAAAATTAACCCTGTTGCACAAACACCATTAACGCTCTATTTTTGGGCTGGAAAACACAATCTCTCAGAAATTCCGCGCGAAGGACACTTCTCTGTTTTAGATCAGTTTAGACCGTTTCTAAATCGGTTACATTTTCTTCCACTGTTTACAAAATCTTGCAAGTAATAAAGCTTTCACCGGAGTCAGTCTATGCACAAAAGTTGTATTATTTTTTTCTATTACCATGAAACACTGAATAGCATATGCCAATTTAGAACCTCCGCTTTCGTTTGACACAGTAGCGGGATTTTGATTATATAATTTTTTTCACCCCTCTATAAACAGAAAAATCCATTTTTTTTTTCACCCAGATTTTTTAAAAATCTGGCGACCCTGCCAGATCAGGTCAGAACCAATGACAGGAAAGTACAGCCGATGAATGGCTTTGGGACCCGTAGGGCCCCTCATTTTAAGGAGGGGGGGCCTAGGGGGGTGGAAATATAAAAGTTAATCAGTAGGACAGGGGGGCCCGAATAGTCTGCGCTGCCTTAGGTCTTGGACACAATGTGGAAGCAATGTTGGGCGTAGTTTGTGGAAATGCAGCTCGAAGAATGAGCTTGTGTCAGTGAACGAGAGCAGAAAAAAGATTGGCCGTTCTGAGCTGGGGGGTGAAAATTCGGGGTATAGACACCAGAGTTCTCATGGCTGATATAGCATTAGCATTACGACCAGAGAGTCCATTGTGTAACTCTTAACACACATTGAATAGATCTTTTCTCCTGGCTGATGCTATTAGAAGTCTCCTGGCTGATGGTTTTAGAAGTCTCTTGCCTGATGGCATTAGACGTGTCTTCCCTGATGGTATTAGAAGTGTCTTGCCTGATGGTATCAGAAGTGTCTTGCCTGATGGTATTAGAAGTGTCTTGCCTGATGGTATTAGATGTCTCCTGGCTGATAGTGGAAGTCTCTTGGCTGATGGTATTAGAAGTCTCTTGCCTGATGGTATTAGAGGTCTCCTGGCTGATGGCAGAAGTCTCTTGGCTGATGGTATTAGAAATCTCTTGCCTGATGGTATTAGAAGTCTCCTGGCTGATGGTAGAAGTCTCCTGGCTGATGGTAGAAGTCTCCTGTCTGATGATATAAAAAGTCTCCTGGCTGATGGTAGAAGTGTCTTGACTGATGGTATTACAAATCTCCTGGCTGATGGTATCAGTCTCCTTGCTGATGGTATTAGAACTCTCCTGGCTGACGGAGTCAAAAGTCTCCTTGCTAGTGGTATCTGAAGATTCCTGGCTGATGAAGTCATGTCTCCTTGCTGATGGTATTAGAAGTCTCCTGGCTGATGTAGTAAAAAGTCTCCTGGCTGATGGTATTAGAAGTTTCGTGGCTTGATGGAGTCAAAAGTCTCCTGGCTGATGTAGTAAAAAGCCTTCTGGCTGGTGGAGTAAAAAGTTTCCTGGTTGATGGCATCAAACAAAAGTCTCCTGGCAGATGGTATCAGAAGTCTCCCGGTTGATGGCGTCAAAAGTCTCCTGCTGATGGAGTAAAAAGTCGCTTAGCTGATGTAGTTAAGTCTCCTGAATGATAGAGTCGAAGTCTCTTAGTCGGTGGGGTAAAGTCTCATAGCTGATGGACAACAATTTTTTGTTGGCTGATGGAGTAATAAATCTTTTTATTGATGGAGTAAAATATCTTTTGACTCGGTAATAAATATTTTTCTTGACGAAGTAAGCACCTTTTAGATTATGGAGTAAAAGATTCTTTGATCGATGGAGTAAAAAAAATCTTTTGGGTGATGGAGGAAAAAGATCTCTTGGCTGATGAAGTATAAGATCTTTTCGCTGATGGAGTAATCAATTTTTTTTTTCTATGGAGTAAACATCTTTTGGATGATGGAGGAAAGAATTTTTGGCTGATGACGTAAAATATCTTTTGGCTAATAGAGTAAAAGTATTCTGACTGATAGAGGAAAACATCTCCTCGCTGATGGAGTAAAAAAAGATCTCTTGGCTGATAGAATGAAAAAAAAATCTTTTGCCTGATGGAGTAAACAATTTCTTGGCCGATGGAGTTAAAAAACAACTTTTGGCTGATGGAGTAAAAATCTCTTAGCTGATGGTGTTAAAACTTCTTGCGCTGACCAGACGAGGGTCTATGTTTTCCGCCGCAAGTGAGTCCTGATAGTAACCATCTTCATTTCATCCAAGAAACTAAAGGAGTTGCTATACCACGTGTCCTATCTATATTTGATCTTTTTTAAAAGAATATACTGATACATAAACCCAAAATTGACACATTCTGTATATTATTAAAAATCCCCTTGTACATGCCAGTAAGGCATACTGGGGATACGATGTTAGACGGTAATTCTAAGCTCTTTGGCACATGAAAGTATGCCTGGCCATATTTACCTTCCCAGATTTCTCTGGTATCCATTTGGGGGGGGGGGGCGCCTGGGTGAACTCCAGGTCTTTTTTTTGTTTTTTGGTGTAGTTGTACCAGAAGAGGTCGAGCACGTGAAACTCTAAAGAGGATATTGTTAAGAGAAGCCAGTTTAGTGGGCATAACATCCAATGATGAGGTTGAAAAGCTCTCTGAAAACAGGAAAACTTGGCAAACAATGATGCGAGCCCTATGTGACGCTTAACGGCACGGGAAGGATGTAAGATGTACTAGAATAAATCCCCGCTGCTAGGACTTAAACTCGGTACCATCGGATTATTAGACCAAGCTCCTAACCACTCAGCCAACCAGACCGCCTTGTATAATATAACCATGAGTATTTTTATGCACGCAAAGTAATGATCCATATCTAAGATATATAAAAATGTGTCAACAAATATTTTTATGTGTGGTGTAGGGAAACACTTCCATATCTCAGACACTCAGAAAGTGTGAAAGATGCACCATCTTCCCCCACCTCGTCTATTTTCACACTTTCACATCCCAAGGCTAAGCAGCCATTGATGATAAAGTCCGTCACCACAGCACCGGCTCCAGTGAACATCAAGTATGTAAATATAAGAATGATTCATCATCATCATCATGCATGCATACGCATATTCATAATTTGTGAAATGATGAATTTAAAAAAAAATTCTACTCCATTATTATGTCTACGTAATAAATCTGACAGCTACAGAATATGACAGCTAAATCACTGATATACATTAAAATAAGTTGAACGCTCTTCCACAACATCATGTACTACGTGGTAGCGAGATACAACTACTTCCACACACACACACACATGAAGATATTGGCTGGAACTATCTACACGAAAATACGTATGTTCCTAGATCGTTGTAAGAATAGTAATAACATTTTTCTGAAATACTGATTTGCTTTTGTTGTTCCCCTCATTACTTCTCTTGCGACATCCAAACTTTACTTCCTCTTTACATCTATGTGTAAATCAACATTATATATTCACTCAACACTGCTGAATGTATGTGTAAGATGTTGCAGGTAAAAGTTCTGTCCATTTTAAATGTTATATCTCCTCGTCATGTATTCCCTGAACTTACACCTGAATACTGAACGTCATGGGAGAGTGAAAGCTGGGAGCCAATGAATGGCAGAATATCATACGGGCCGGAGTACCCAACTCTTCACTGTTTGAGAATAAAAGTTCGTTCTTGCCTCCGTTGGCTGTTTCATCTATCTGTAGTTCACTGGCTTCACTTTATAATGCAGCTACAGCATCATTACTGTTAGCTACTGAAATTGGGACATTATGCCCCTTACAACATGAAAATGCAATCATAAAAACAATGAAAGTTTATGATTTTTATGCTAAAGAACTATGAAACATGCTTTCCAATGGAGATTATTTATTTTACATTTATAAAAGTAGGACCCACTATATGAAACATACAGTCTAAGAAGTCTATCACTGCCGGTAAAACAAATGATTTCAAGCAGAAAGCACTGAATATACGATTTGAAATAGAACCGGATGGAATAATGATGAAATTAGAGTATTTAGATTAGTACAACTAAGAACAAACAGAACCCTGTCTTCACTGGCTAGCAAAAAAAAAAAAAAGGGGGGGGGGCTTGAAATTAAGAAGGAAAAAAACAAAAATAATGAAAATTCCCATTAATCAAAAAGTTAAAAAAAAAATACGTAGAAAGGTCAGCTGTTGAAGAAGTCAACCAATTTGCATACCTTGGCAGCTACATAGACCAGGATGGAGACACCAGAAAGGACGTTAGAATTAGAATTACAAAAGCAGCATTGACCTTCAAGAATCTTGAGAACTTTCTGTCACTCAAAAGTTATAAGCACAAAAACCAAGTTAAGATTATTCAATTCAAATGTAATATCCACCCTCATTTATGCATGCGAAAGCTGGAAAACAACTAAAGAAATAGACAACAAATTAGACTCTTTTGAAAACAAATGCCCTTCGGTAGAAGGTCGAAGGAAAATAAGAACAATGTAGAGATAAGACTGATAAGTGAACAACAACCAGTCTCATGGGTGATCAGAAAAAGGAGATGGACATGTTGGTCACGTGATGAGAAGAATCCCAAAACAAGCTATCAAGTGAAATACAATAGGTCGTAGAAAAAGAGGTCGACCACGTGAAACTGTAAAGAGGACACTGTTAAAAGAGGCCAAATTAGTAGGTATAAAATCCCTTGATGAGGTTGAAAAGCTCGCCGAGGGCAGGAAAACTTGGCGAACTACTATGCGAGCCCTATGTGACGTTTAACGGCACGGGAAGGATGTAAGATGTAAGACAAACTAAATTTCAAAACTTACACTTTATGCTAAAATTCTCGTTTTTAGTATTTTAGTTTTGAAAACTGCTTTTTAAAACATCTGACCTTTTATGTTTCAATTGTTTTCTTGTGAAACAGAAATTTCCTATATGTATTTCTACTATCTCAATTTCTCAAAAGATTTCTACATCCATTCCAAGACATTTAGTTTTTGCAGCAAAACGTTAGATTTATACTGATAATCCAGGCAGCAATGTCCTATGATATGTTTACCTGTCTTGTTTCTACAAGTCTGATATTTGTATTCAGTCAGCCAATAACACCCAAATAACAGTATTCGGTATAACTACCCTAATCTCTTGGTATTCGGTACATCTTTAGTTTAAAGTAATTTATTATGTGAAAAATTTGCGGAATTCGTCAACTACTGTAAGATTATTAAGATTTTGCGTTCCAAAAATAAATCCTAGAACTTCAAAAGCTTGTCTCGTGATAAGAGGGGGCCGTTTCTCTGGAATAAGTGAGAGCAGGAGTAGCGGACCATTACAGCACGATAGTTTCTCCATGCGAAGTGAGGAGAATTTAAGCTGCCCTTCAGTTAACCAACCCCAGCACCAAATTTACACTTGCCGAGGCCCTACGCTACATAAAGCAGGGGGCCCTACTTGTCTAAAAGTTACACCAGAATGCGCGATGGGCCCTAAGTTACTGTTAGTTCAGCTTATGTCTAAATTCAGCATTGACAAAAGCCGTAAAAATCGCGGACAGTTTTCGAAACTTGTCTCTGACAAGCGTGCATTTACCTGCAGGGTGAGTCACACCAGAGTACACAGATCACATTCAATTTTTTTTTAATACAGAAGAAAATTTTCGCCATATGTTAACGGCGAAAAAAAATTGCAGATACGCAAAAATAAACAAGAATAGTGAAACAACCACTACAGCAACCACCTGGTTCACAAAGCGCTACTGGTTAGCTCCAACCCAAGATATTGTCCGCATATAATAAGAAAGCTTAGATGCAGAACTGCAACGTGAAAATCAGTTTATTATCTAAAAATAATAAACACACTGTAAGAAACAGTTAATAAATATGCTATTCTGATACATAACGCATGAGTAAATAGCACGGGTCTCCGAGACAGGCAAACTAGCCCTCAGAATGTCTGTGTTTTGAGAACGATCGTGCGAGGTAAGGCGGGGCACATTAAAGCACATTTATTTACTAAAACGAAGACTGCGCGAAAGTAGTGGCATTATTCAGGTAGAGAGACCCCCCCCCCCAACCCCCCAGATGTCATGATTAGGGCTTTAGAGGTATAACAAACTGCACGAGGTGACTGATAAAGGTTGAGCTGCCCTAGGGAGGAGCTACGAGTACGGCTAGTGGCCCGGCTGTTGGCCTGATTACGTACAAGACCATTGCCTGGGCAGTCACGACTTAACTTTTCCTCCAGAAACACCCTGACTAACAAGTGAAAAAACATTGAGTCCAGCTCAACTTTGCGGTAAGCACATTTCTGTACGTAGAATTCACAGCAAGGTTTGGTTATCGTGAGTGGTGACCTAGATTCCTGCATTGTGAATGATCGATCCCGTCTGGCCCACGTTGGAACATGCGAGAGATTCGTGAGTAAGTCAGGCTACGCTATAGGAGTTTCGCTGGAGGCGACGGAAAGGAATGATCCACAAAGCTCTTTTAACTAGAACATTCATACATCAAAGGTGTTACTGTCTAGTTACCGCAGCGTCTAACGCACGCTAACATCACACTGATTTCTGGAGGCAAAAGGCGCTCGACCCTCCCTCCCCCCTTGTGACATAGCTCGCTAGTACTACTACGCCTGTGATCTGGAAAGCGAGCAACATCACAATCCCCGAGACGAAAGGATGATGTAAAAACAACGAGCAACTAATTTACGCTTACCGTTAGAAGGCAGAGGTGAACGTTCGTGTGGAAACAATCCAAAAAAAAAGCTGGGGGGTTTTTTTTCCCCCAAGGTCGTTTGAAGAAATCCTGGAGAATCCGAATACAACGAAGAGAGCAGAGACAACCAGGACAAACTAGGACGACACTCAGACAGTGTTGGCAACGGTTGTAGTAGCGCAGCTCAGCTACGCCGAGGACAGCTTCCAAGCGTAAGAGGAGGAGGGGGAGGGGGGATATCGGGGTTACCGTCAGAGCCACGGGGAGTTACGCGGGAATTCGGCTGCGACCACGTCTGTGCATCAGTAAAGTGTGTGCGCATGCTCAGCATAATGAGCGTTAGGTCATATCCGTTGACGTTCAAGGGAGTTTGGATTTCTTCTTTTGTATGAATTAATTGTATATGAATTAATTATGTATGAATTAACTAATTTGATGTCATCCTGCTGTCATCCTCAGTCATCAACATCATCATTCAGCAGCAGGGCACATAATTTTACCAAAATAATAATAATAATAATAACAAGGATAAATCAGAGGCAATGAAATGTAGGGGACAACAGAAAGCAAAAGCTACAGAAAATGCCTCAAAATAAAACAGAATGTATGTAATTAAGAAATAAAACGATTAAGTAATACAAAAAACATATTAAAATCAGCAAAAACATTGATACAAATATGTCACAATGGGGATAAAGGGGTTAAAGTAGTTTTTTTAATGTAAAGAAGAAGAATTTAATGTAAAAAATGTACAGAAAGATTCACAGAGCCTGTAAGACTAATACTTTATACCTGGCTTTACATGTCCATGTTCAAGATTTATAAAACATATGAACTTTTGCTTCTGAAATAAATTAATGTTGCGTACCACGTGACTGCCTAGCCATCACAGTTTCCAGATCTTTGAACGAGAACTCGTGTCGAACCAGGAGTGGTCAGTTCGAAGTAGCAGTTTTTTGTTCCTTTTTTTTTTTAAAGCTCCATCATCATAGCAGACCATCGGAAGGGTGTGCCCACTCTTTTTGGGTTCTGCTTCATTAGACCATGGTAAAAGTATAATACAGACACTCTACGGATGATAAAAATATAATACAGACACTCTACGGATGTCCACTAGTCTATAATTAAAAGGACTCAAACAGGATGTATGGCTGAGAGGAAAGATAAGATGTATGACAGAGAGGACAGATCGGATGTATGTAAGAGAGGAAATATAGGATGTATGGCAGAGAGGACAGATCGGATGTATGTAAGAGAGGAAATATAGGATGTATGGCAGAGAGGACAGATCGGATGTATGTAAGAGAGGAAATATAGGATGTATGGCAGAGAGGACAGATCGGATGTATGTAAGAGAGGAAATATAGGATGTATGGCAGCTATTCAAGTAAAAGCCAAAGCTGTGTATGGGAGATTCTGTCCAGTTCCACATCTCACATCTTTGCACACGGAAAGAAAAAAGAGCAAACAACGAAACATGAATTTCAATTGGAAAAAAATCCCCTTGATATTATACCCCCCCCCCAAACAAACAAACAAACAAACAAACAAACAAACATTATTTAATTTCTTGCTTTGCTTAAAGTCCAATTGAGAGTTTCAATGACAGTGTCGTCTGTTGAAGACATCTGTACAGACAATAATGACTGAGACAAATCAGCGGAAAGATTATACCTCGTGGATCCGCGCCTTTGCACGGAATGCTGTTTCAATGATAATTTCTTTAGCATTGTGAAGGTATCATCCAGTTTTCATAGAGCCATTAGTGGTATAAGTCTCTTGTTTTACTTCATATTGATAAATTAGAATAAGATTAAAGTAAGCTCAGCTCTGGTGCAGCCTAATTAGAAGCCTGTTTCTTAAAGACGTTCATGTGTCGTACTTACTTACTTTATTTTATCCTTCCTCTTGTACCGTGAAGTGTTGAGGGGAGATGCGGTTGGCGTTTTAGGGCCATATGAGTGGCATCAGTGAGGTTCATGTCATAATTCGTGAGTGTTTCTACAACTCCACCTGTCCATCTTTTCCTGGGTCTTCCTCTTGATCTGTGTCATGTAGTTCTTTGGTTGAATGCCTTCGTGGGTGACTTAATATGTGTCATTCTCATTAAATGGCCAAATCACGTAATTCTTTGTTGCTACATGTACCGTAGACATGGTGTAGTTTCTACCAACTGTCTTATGTCGTCATTTCTTAGTTTATCTCCCCTAGTGCTTATCTCCCCTAGTGACGTTTTGCATTAGGCATCTCATTTCACATGTAGATATTCTATTTTGTTTTGTCTTGGTTAGTGCCCTTGTTTGGTATTGGTAGCACAATGTTGGTATAAACATGCTGTTAATTAATTGTCTCTTGGTTTCGAGTGGTATGTTAGGGTGATAAGTGGTATGTTATGGTGATAGCTGGTATGTAATGACATTTGCTCTTTGTGTTCTTATCATATGAGTGTAAACAGGTGAGTAGATAAAATGGTAATTATAAACCTACCTTTCATCTCCATAGATCCTGAATAATATTTCATTAATCATCATCATTAACATCATCGTCATCATCATCATCGTCGCCCCGTGTGACAATAGCTCCACCTGACAACTATCAGTCGACACTAGTCTAAGGCGAACTATTTCTCTCACGGCCGGTAACGTAGTGTAGCCGCGCGAGCGAGCTCGGTTTGTCTGCGTGACGCGAGTAATCGATTTCTCCCGGACTCGTAAAACTGGACCAGCTGAGAGAAAGAGAGAGAGAGAGAGAGAGAGGAGAGAGAGACAGCGTAAAAATCCCAGGCCGTTATCCTGACGGAGGTAGACCTGTTACTTTTACATCTTCTGCCCTCTAATTAACACAATCTTCATGATAAACACAGGAGTATTTTTTTGAAAGAGCATTCTCTTTATATTTACAGAATGAGCGGTACTGGCCATACAGGAAAAGCTCTTGCTGGTGTTTTTAAGTGAAATGTTCTGTCCCGAAGTATCTCCGTCCTGTCCGTCTTTGAGCACGGCGACTTAGAAGTAGCCAGATGTCAGCTGTTTATGATACTGCCATGCCTTAGAGGGAAATTTTATAACCACCATGCTTATTTTTTCATCCATTGAGGTTCCCCCCCCCCCCTTTTCAAGTCCTCTGGGCCCAATCTTAATACAGAGAAAACCATGTGGGGCTCGGAACAATTCACCGGCTGGACCCCAGTCTCGGTGGCCCTATCTGTGTCTCGTAGCATTTGTTTGTCGTAAGGGGGTGTGAGATGTTAGTGCCATTTCTAGGCCACTTCAGGGTTTCAGATACGGGTACCAGCACATGACCGCTCTGCCGCTGTTTTTCTACCTAAAGCCCCGGGTACTCATTTTTTGAGGCTGGGTTGACCCAGCCGCGGCCCGAAAACTTCCGCCCTGGCGCAGAAGCGATCAAGATACCTTCTGATCTACAGGCGAGTGCGCTAATCACTGCACCACAGCCTCAGTAGCCCTACAGCCACATTACTTTGCTGCACGCTTTCTCTCATGGCACTACAGCCAAATAATACTTTGTTGCACGCTTTTTCTCATAGCCCTACAGCCAAATATTACTTTGCTGCACGCTTTCTCTCATATCCCTACAGCCAAATATTACTTTGCTGCACGCTTTCTCTAATGGCCCTACAGCCAAATATTACTTTGCTGCACGCTTTCTCTAATGGCCCTACAGCCAAATATTACTTTGCTGCACGCTTTCTCTCATATCCCTACAGCCAAATGTTACTTTGTTACACACTTTCTCTAATGGCCCTACCGCCAAATATTACTTTGTTGCACGATTTCTCTAATGGCCATACAGCCAAATATTACTTTGTTGCACGCTTTCTCTAATGGCCCTACAGCCAAATATTACTTTGCTGCACACTTTCTCTAATTGCCTACAGCCAAATATTACTTTGCTGGACGCTTTCTCTCATGGCCCTACAGCCAAATGTTACTTTGCTTCACACGGTTAACAAGGAAACGGGCCCCAGTATAGACAACGAGCAATGTTTATGGTGCATCATAAATTCTTGTTTTAGTGTTCGCATTTCCATTGCTTTTCAATTGTGGGTCCCATTGTTTCATGAAATGATGTAGCGCTCCTGTGCGAATATGCAATCCACGTGACACGGTTCCTCGCCGGTTCTTCTCCGTCATTGGGGGTAGAAATATGATAGAAAATGTCTTCAAGTTGTCACAGCACAAATCTCAACGTGGCTTATGTGAACAGAATTCTCAGCCTGGCTTATGTGAACAGAATTCTCAGCCTGGCTTATGTGAGTAGAATTCTCAGCCTGGCTTATGTGAGTAGAGTTCTCATCCAGGCTTATGGCTGATGTGAGTAGAATTCTCAGCCTGGCTTATGTGAGTAGAGTTGTCAGCCTGGCTTATGTGAGTAGAGTTGCCAGCCTGGCTTATGGCTGATGTGAGTAGAATTCTCAGCCTGGCTTATGTGAGTAGAGTTGTCAGCCTGGCTTATGTGAGTAGAGTTGTCAGCCTGGCTTATGTGAGTAGAGTTGTCAGCCTGGCTTATGTGAGTAGAATTCTCAGCCTGGCTTATGTGAGTAGAATTCTCAGCCTGGCTTATGTGAGTAGAATTCTCAGCCTGGCTTATGTGAGTAGAATTCTCAGCCTGGCTTGTGTGAGTAGAGTTCTCAGGCTGGCTTATGTGAGTAGAATTCTCAGCCTGGCTTATGTGAGTAGAATTCTCAGCCTGGCTTATGTGAGTAGAGTTCTCAGGCTGGCTTATGTGAGTAGAGTTCTCAGCGTAGGTTTTGTGAATAGAGTTCTCAGCCTGGCTTATGTGAGTAGAGTTCTCAGCCTGGCTTGTGTGAGTAGAGTTCTCAGCGTGGCTTATGTGAGTAGAGTTCTCAGCCTGGCTTGTGTGAGTAGAGTTCTCAGCCTGGCTTATTTGAGTAGAGTTCTCAGCGTGGCTTATGTGAGTAGAGTTCTCAGCGTAGGTTTTGTGAATAGAGTTCTCAGCCTGGCTTGTGTGAGTAGAGTTCTCAGCGTGGCTTGTGTGAGTAGAGTTCTCAGCGTGGCTTATGTGAGTAGAGTTCTCAGCGCAGGTTTTGTGAATAGAGTTCTCAGCGTGGCTTATGTGAGTAGAGTTCTCAGTGTAGGTTTTGTGAATATAGTTCTCAGCGTGGCTTATGTGAGTAGAGTTTTTGTTGAAGAAACTGCAAGATTCGTCAAAACTTTCAACTACAGTTGCTACAGATATTGAATATAACTGACTGGTATATTGAAGCACATGCTAGAGTCGGATTGAGAGTGTATTACTGTGACATAATCATACACCTGGAGTGACCGCAAGAAGAAGGTTTCTCATCAGAATCACCTTGGGGAAAGCCACATTCTATTGTTAGTTTGGTTTAACAATAGCAGGAGACTTTTCCATGGAGCAATATGAGGAAGTAGGATATGACCCTGCCTGACTGTCCCACAATCATCTTTCATTTTCCTCCATCTTGATTGTGCTACAAGGATGTAGTTATTGTTGTACAGTATGTATGTCATAATATAACAGACGGACAGACAGACAGACAGACAGACAGACAGATAGACAGACTGACAGACAGACAGATAGACAGAGAGACAGACAGACAGATAGACAGACAGACAGATAGACAGACAGACAGATAGACAGATAGACAGGCAGACAGATAGATAGACAGACAGACAGACAGTGGAGTTTTTATTTTCAAAATTTTGAGACGAGTACGCACACTCATTGAAGATTCTGCCTCTCAAATCTCAGACTAACAGATTCATTCAATATCGTTTTGGAACTCGTATAACATACAGATTCATTCAATATCGTTTTGGAACTGGTATAACATACAGATAAATCACATAAAGAATAGCCCCACTGCAAACTGCCTTGGTAGAAAAGATTAGTGACACTGAAGAGCAATCTTTACGTTCGAAGAGAGAAGAATGGACGTGCAGGCCCGTCTGACATTCTACCTGCCCTCTATAGCTCATCTTTCACACTTAGCACACATTCGATTTTGTACGTTACATAAAAAGATACCTAAGAGTGTACAAAATAAGACTATTACATTTACGAACTCGGGATAATTAGCTACTAATATAACTTGTCTTGTCATGTCGTGTCTTGCCCTGTCTCCTACCTCATATACCTTTCGGTGTTGAGGGGACAGATAGACGTCTTGATAGGGCTCGACGATTTGCTTCATATCATGGGATATTTAGTGCTTCTGTACTTTCCTCTCTCCATCTCCTGCGTGGGCGGCCTCTTCCTCTGTTACCTACAAATCTTAGCGTGAGTGTTGTCTGTGATATACTGTCTGGTGGTTACCATGTAACATGGCCAAACCATTTGACTTGCTGTTTCTGGATATAGTGTAATACTGGTGTTACTCCAGCCTTTGGTCCAATGGTATTTCTTATTTGGTCTCTTCCTGTCACATTTAGTATTCTTCTTAAACATCTCACTTCTGTCGTGATTATTTTTCTTTTGTTCTTGGCTGTTAGTACCTGTGTTTGACATTGATAGCATAGAGTTGGGAGGAAAAACTGTGTTGTACAGTGCCCTTTTTGTTTCAGTTGTGATATATTTGTTTCTCAGTAAAGGAGTCATTTGTCCACTGACCGGATTTGCTTTATTGCATCTGTTCTCAATATCGGCGTCAATTTTCCCCGAGGATGATATTGTGCTACCTGGGAATTTGAAATGTTTCACTTGTTTCAAGGGCTGGCTGTCTAGGAAGATCTTTGTTTGGATTTCTTCTCTCGCTATGGTCATGACTTCCATTTTTTCAGCACTGATCTTCATGTTGTGGCTTTTACATCCTCTTTGCTAAATTATCTATGTTGTGTTGTAGGTCTTTTTTCTGATGTGGCTATAATTGCTTGATCATCAGAAAAAAAAAGGATTTCATTTATGGTCCACCTATTGGGTATGTCTTGTGGAAGATGATGTGGGTTTATCAGCAATCTTTCTGGGGTTGGGCTGTTTGACAGCTTTGTGGTGGAGTTTTTATTATGTATATTAGATTCTTTGCAGATGTTGTCAGTTTATGTTATGAACAGTAAGGGAGATAGTACACGGCCCTGCCTCACTCCAGATATTGTGATGAATGGTTCAGAGTGTCCCGCATTTGTTCTAACTGTACAGACTGTTTTCATATAGGTTTTTGCCTAGGTTGTTCAGATGTGTACTAACTCTATAATGCTGTAAGATTTTTCACAGTTTATATATATATATATATATATATATATATACTCTATCAAGTGGTGTTTCTTCTTGATCTACGTAGGCTGTGTGCAGTATCTGGTTGTGTTCAACTGATTTTTTCTGTTAGTTGCCTTAGGGAAAAGATGGCATCTGTACAGCTTCTATTTTTTTTCTAAATCTCATATAAGTTTCATTTTACCATGGTTCAATCACTGGTCACATCTTGCTGAACATTTTCCCAGTACGGCCCAGCAGTGAGATACCTCTGTATTGGTCCCTTTTACTGCCTTTTATCTTCCATATTGGAATATTTACAGCGTTTCTCCAGTCCGGTGGTGTTTCTTGTTTTTCCCATACCAGGTTAAGCCAAGCTATTCCAACCACTTTCGCGGATTTGATTAACTCATTGGATATTCACACCACATTCTTTCACTACCACATTCTTTCACACTCATTAAGAGATATTTCTAAATAAACTACCATCTGTTGTATTATGTTCTTTTAGAACCTAACTTGACGAAACGAAAGAGATACGAAACGAAAGTCGCTTAGAACAGAACACCGGTGTTTCTTAAAGTGATTTCTTGGGATTATAAAGAGGGAAAAAGGTTCAGGTGTGGGGGGGGAGCCGGGATGCAGTCCAGCTGTATGGCTTCAGTGACCAGTGTTTGTGAGGCATCAAATAGAAGTAAATAAGATATTGATCAATTCTGGGTGCTTTTATTTCCTTTCTTTTTAATGGCCGGTAATACTTTTACGCAACTAATGCAAAGATGTAGGTTACAAGCTAAGAAAGATAATTCATGAAAAAACTTACTTGGTTTTGAAAATATCGATGGTGTCCCTTTGCATGTTTTTTTCATTTTGTGATCGTGGGGCGTGTCATGAACATAGCAGAAGTATATGATTTCATTACAGCCATCAAGATAGTCAGTAAAGCACACATCATCACATTGATGCCCCTGATGTTATGTGTGGGTAGGATTTACACCACTGCATGGAACTCTTTAGAAGCTTAAACCATTATGATGGGGTGGGATGCCATCAAAACACACTCTGCGTGCGATATGATGTCCTCAGTGAACGTTTGTCAACACGGCATCCATGTGCGTGAGATGCATGTTCGAGTCCATAAACTGCAAACTATCTAGTATGTGATTATTTGTTTCCTTTGGACACGGCTGACCGCGGGAATGGAAGAACAATGTAATTGTGAAGAAATTGCTAGATCTGGGACAAGTGAAAGGCGCTGGCAGGAAATCTGAACTGTGTGGCATAAAACGCTTCGAGAAGAACCAACATTTGGTGGGAACTTTTAGCAAACTTTTGTATCGATGATGAGGCATGCGGCGGAGCATCTGTGGTGCTGTCCTGAATGAAAATAGCTGGAGTATGTACTTTGAATGTCATTTTCTTATTTGAATTTGTTTGAGACACATCTCTAAACTCCAGCTTCTTACTGTAAACACTTAAGAGCACTGAAGTAGCTTATTCTCTGTTCATATTTTTAGATCTTTATCATAACGTCAGCTGCAGGGGATTTCAGTTCATAGTTCCAGGAGATTCTTTCTATTTCTCTCTAAACTTTTGAAACACATTCTCTGTTCTTTGCATCATTTTTTCCCCACGTTTCTGCCATTTTCTCTACTCTTTAGCTCTACCTCTCCATTCTTTATGTAGTTGTTTCTACTCTTTATGTCATTTTATCCACTCTGTGTCATCTTCTCTACTCTTTTCTTAATTTCCTGCATTCTTTATATTATTTTTTCCATTTTTATGTCATTTTCTCCATACTTTATGTCATGTTCCTACATTCTTTATGTCATGTTCTTCATTCTTTATATCATTTTCTCCATTCGTTATATCATGTTCTCCATCTTTTATGTCATTTTCTCCATACTTTATGTCATGTTCCTACATTCTTTATGTCATGTTCTTCATTCTTTATATCATTTTCTCCATTCGTTATATCATGTTCTCCATCCTTTATGTCATTTTCTCCATTCTTTATGCCATTTTCTCCATCCTTTATGTCATTTTCTCCATTCTTTGTGCCATTTTCTCCATCCTTTATGTCATTTTCTCCATTCTTTGTGCCATTTTCTCCATCCTTTATGTCATTTTCTCCATTCTTTGTGCCATTTTCTCCATCCTTTATGTCATTTTCTCCATTCTTTATGCCATTTTCTCGACTTCTGTTATACACTTTCTTCTATTAACATCGTCTTCTCTGCTGGTTGCATACTCTTCTCTGTTATGCAGCTTGCTGTATGTGTATCCCTATTCCGATTTGCAATTGAAATGACTGAATTTTTTCAGTTTTAATGCTGTTTTCTTTGGTACTAATGGCTTGTTTGTTAGTCAGTTGGTTTTGTTTTTGCAAGACTTGAAAAAACTTGCCCTTAACTTTTGTCCAGAAGTACAGTTGTCTTCACATTTTATTCAGGGCATCCACTATCTTAACTGCTTTTGGGGCGTTTTATTTTTCACTTTAGCTGCATTCTTTTCTTCTTGATCTTTTCTTTAACTTCATCCTCCTCTCCTCCCTCACCCCTCATCCATCCTTTTAACGCTGTCTTCCTCTTGTTCTCTAAACTGCCCCCCTCAGCTCTACCCAGTCTCTCCATTTGTTTCTCACTTGCCATCCTCTTCTCACAGACCCACTTCATGAGTTTCAAAACTCCATATTTCTTTGTCCATGCACTCCACTTCAAATATCTTTCCTTTCTGTTTATGAGACATGGACAGTAACTGTAGGGGGGGGGGATACAAAGACACAGATTTCCGTACTAGCTCATCACACACAGTGTTAGGTTAGCCACAGACAATGTTAGGTTAGCCACAGACAATGTTAGGTTAGCCACAGACAATGTTAGGTTAGCCACAGACAATATTAGGTTAGCCACAGACAATGTTAGGTTAGCCACAGACAATGTTAGGTTAGCCACAGACAGTGCACAGACAAAGTTAGGTTCGCGACAGACAAGGTTAAGTTATCCACAGACAATGTTAGGTTAGCCACATACAGTGCACAGACAATGTTAGGTTAGCCACAGACAGTGCACAGACAAGGTTAGGTTCGCCACAGACAAGTTCAGGTCAGCCACAGATAATGTTAAGTTAGCCACAGAGAATGTTAGATTAGCCACAGACAAGGTTAAGGTAGCCACAGGCAAGGATAGGTCATCCACAAACAAGGTTAGGTTAGCCACAGACAAGTTCAGGTCAGCCACAGACAAAGTTAGAGTAGCCACAGACACGGTTAGGCTAGCCACAGACAATGTTAGAGTAGCCACAGACAAGGTTAGGTCAACCCCAGACAAGATTAGGGTAGCCACAGACAAGTTTAGATTAGCCACAGACAAGGTTATGTCAACCACAGACAAGGTCAGGTCATGCGCAAAGTTAAGTAAGCTAGAGACAAAGGTTATTTGCAAACAAGGACTGATTATTCCGTGAAACCATAATCTGTATTATTTTTATCTGTCACATTTATTATCCTTAAAATTTTGCTCTTAACCCCGGCTTCACATCCTCTTCCCAGACCCCCCTCCCCTTTCCACCAACACACACGATCCCCTCTCTTTCCCCTGACTCATGATTCACAAAGTTATAGTTATGAATTCCTATGGGAACTGCAGACACACAAAGCGACTACAAGATTATGACGCAATCGTGTTAAAAGTTACCATGGGTTCAAGCAGTGCTTCTCACGTTATTCATCGGGTGTCATTTGTTGACAGGGAAACATGTCTTGTGGTAATCTGATTTTTTTTTTTTTGGGCGAGGAAGCTTTTTTCATTACCGTGGCTCATTAATTTTACTATTAGAGTGGGAGTTGTCTAGTCCAGCGTGGCCTGTCTTCTCATCCGAAAGGTTGTAAGTTTGTAACCCGATATAAACGTTCTCTGATTTGATTCAAGTAAGTGTGTATGTGTGCTTGCGCGCGTGCGCGTGCGCGCTGGAGAGAATGATTCTTTCACCGCAGGACACATTATGCTGTTGCAAATATTAGTGAATTAAGCACCAAAAAAAAAAAACAGGACATTGCTTGAAGGTCATTTTCACATATAAAAAACTCCGTTCGAGTCCCGAGAAGGAGGGAATGTTAAGTTCAGTGGTTGGGGGGGGGGGGGGGGGTTGGTCACTTGAATAAAGGGCTACAGGTTCAAACTTTGAGATGATCAAGATTTTTTACCACGCTAGTGAGTCTATGTCTTACTCCTTTAAGCTGAAACCCGAAATAGCATACATGAGTGTTGGTGTGTGAAGGGAAGGCACAAATTTATTTTTCGCACTCTGCAGACCAGAACAGTCCCATATCTGTGAGACTTATCATCAAGTGATCTCATGTTTTCCCCCAAATTGTCACACTTACAAGATCAGTCTGATCTGCCTCGTCATTTCACGTCTTCAGATTACTTTTCCTGCAAAAAATATGTGTGCGTGTCAGGTACCTACTTCTACGGCTGGATCAGCTGTAAGGGTTCTTGTTGGTAGGTTACAAAACCACGACCTGTTGGATGCGAATTCAGGTCATTATGGACTACATTACTCTCGCGAGTCCTAAACAGATCACAGTAGAGAAAAACACCACCACCACCAACAACAACAACAAAAACGTCAGATTATACATATAATTTTATTTCTGCATCAAAATACATCACTAAATATTGTAAATATTTTCAAGGCCTGTCCGTAGAGACATATTTTTTGTTGCCTTGATCTCGTGGTATGTGTGAAAGAGAAATCAGTAAAACAAGACGCTCACTAGACGCAGCTTGAAGACCACTGAAAACAGGACATAGTTGTTTTCTGAAACAAGCGCTCCTCTGTTCTGTTCTTGAGACCAAGAGATCTCTCTACGATCTTCACGGCTGCGGTCTAGCGGTGAGAAAAGTGACTGTTTTGTCTGTCACAAAGGTACACGTGAAACAGCTTTTCTTTGTCGTTTAGTTTAGATAAGAAATAGATTCAGCTCATACAGAACTGGAGACTACTTTGTCTAATTTGTAAGTGGTCTGCACGCTGTCTAGAGTTCAAATGTTCCAAAATTACAGCCAGAATGTAAACTATTGTTCGAAAATAATGGCTGAAAGAGACAGCAAAAGAGAATTATCTATCTATCTATCTATCTATCTATCTATCTATCTATCTATCTATCTATCTATCTATCTATCTATCTATCTATCTATCTATCTATCTGTCTATCTGTCTATCTGTCTGTCTGTCTGTCTGTCTGTCTGTCTGTCTGCCTGCCTGCCTATCTATCTATCTATCTATCTATCTATCTATCTATCTATCTATCTATCTATCTATCTATCTATCTATCTATCTATCTATCTATCTATCTATCTATCTATCTATCCCTCCGTCCGTCCGTCCGTCTGTCTGTCTGTCTGTCTGCCTGTCTGCCTGTCTATCTATCTATCTATCTATCTATCTATCTATCTATCTATCTATCTATCTATCTATCTATCTATCTATCTGTCTGTCTGTCTGTCTATCTATCTATCTATCTATCTATCTATCTATCTATCTATCTATCTATCTATCTATCTATCTATCTGTCTGTGATGGCGATCTTAACTCTCCACACCTCTCTAATTTCTGCTGTCCCTGTGAGTTGTTCAGGTGTCCTCTTTCGTGCCATCTTGTCAGTCCATCCAGATTTTTTCTTCTGGTCTACCTCGGCCTCTTTTCCTTTCAATATTAATTACAGACAAACATGGAATGACATTGTTTTATCATACAACTTATCCCAAATTATCATTAAATCTATCAGAGTAACTGAAACATCACCCACACTAATAGATCACATATATGTAGCTCATCCAGAAAACATAAAATGTAAAGTCCCTCACACATCACTGAGTGATCACTATCTGGTCTGTTGCACATGGACACGACATGGCTTGAAAATCCCCGCAAAATAAACATACCTGCGTTAAATTTAGAAGTGTTAACAGATTTAGCTTATAATCATTTCTGAAAGAGTTACAAGGTGCACCTGTAGATCATGTGTACCAACTGACGGACCCCGATAAAGCCCTGGAATACTGGATAAAATCTGTCGGGATATATTTGACAAGCAAGATCAGTAACGAGCAGGTCTGGAAAAGGGCAGGACAAGAACCTATGAACCTACAAATCAATTCTAGGAAGTAGAGGTGGATTGACCACATTCTGAGGAAACTCGACACCAGCATAGCAAGACAGGCACTGACATGGAATCCTCAAGGAAATAGAAAACGAGGAAGACCTGGACTTACTTGGAGAAGAGAAGTTATGATAGTGCTCAGAGACAAGGGATACACATGGAAGGAAGCAGAGAATAATTCCAAGAACAGGGATGACAGGAGAGCCTTTATCCGTGGCCTATGCTCCAAAGGGAGTGAAAGGCGATGATGATGATGATGATGTTCCTATTAAAGAGCAGAGAGTTAAACATCAAGTGAAGTCTCCCTGGATAACACATAAGATATTGCAAGTCATGATGGAAAGGAATCAGGCCCACAAAAATAAGGAATTCACTAGCTACCGATTACTTAGAAATAGAGTTCAATATTTAATTAGGCAAGAAAAGAGAAATTACTTTAGGAACCTAGTTCAGAATAAATCAGACTTTAAGTCTGTCTGGAAAGCAATTAACATTCTAGCAAACAAGTAAAAACAGTCTGACTTGAGAGTTATAATCATGTGCTCGCATGTGAAGAGTTCAGCAATCACTTCAGAAAAGAAGTCAGTATCTTAAAATCTTCACTACCAACCCCTACTTTTGACTTAAGCGAATTAAATACATTTACAGGCAGCAAATGTGCAAATCTAAAGCAACCCAGTATTCCTTTGAAGTCAGTTAGTGAAGTTTATAATTATCCTTCATCTTTAAAGAACAACAACATAGCAGGACTTGATGAAATTAGCAACAAGATATTACACTATTCTGCCCCAGTAATTACAGATGCACTAACATACGTTTACAATCAGTGCATTGCACATTGTCATTTTCCTCAGGCTTTTAAAATTGCAAAAATATATACCCTTTTTAAATCTGGTTCGGAGAAAAATCTCTTAACCTATAGACCAATTTCCATTCTGTCAAATTTGTCAAAACCACTAGAAAAACACATACAAAGAACAATCTTTCAACACATGCAAGAAAATGATTTGATTGTTGATTGTCAGTCAGGTTTTAGGTCAAAACATTCTTGCCACACAGCTCTCACAGAAATGACAGAATGTTGGTTATCTAATATAAACGATGATAAATTATGTGGTGCTGTCTTTGTTGACTTTAAAAAAGCATTTGACATGACTGATCATGAAATTCTAGTTAGAAAGCTTGAGACTTATAGATTACACCCTGACTTGACAAAATTTATTGCATCTTTTCTTTCCAACAGACAGCAGGTAGCTTGCCTCAAAAACTGTAAGTCAAGTTCATCTGTGGTTGATAATGGTGTTCGACAGGGATCTATTCTTGATCCTCTCCTTTTCACCATCTACATATATGATCTTCCAATTCATCTCAAAATATCATATTGTGACCTTTTTGCTGATGACTGCAAAGTTTACACTAGTAACAATGACTGTATTAACCTTGAGTCAACTCTTCCAGTTGAAATAAACAGTCTAGTTAACTAGAGCAGCAACAACAGAATACTCACAAACACCAGCAAAACAAAATCCGTGATCGTTACAACAAGACAGAAACTAACAAATTCACCAACAACAACACTACAGCTCCATGCTGGAACTTCACAGATAGAGAATGTTAGTGAACATAAAACTCTAGGTCTCATGATTGACCACCACCTCAGCTAGAATCATCATGTAGACAATCTAACTAAACTCATCGCACAAAAAGTTTACCATTTACTAAAATTAAACATTTTCTTGACATAGACAGCAAAAAAATATATTACATATCAAAGATACAAATACACTTGGACTCTGTTCCACAGTTTGGGATGGTTGTTCCATGTCAAACATGAAAAGACTTTACTCACTTCAAAAACGAGCAGTAAAGCTTATAGATGACAAATATGCAGCACATATTACAAATAAGGACAAACATCTTGATATTCTATCCCTCAAAAATAGATTTCTTTTCAACAAAGCCAATTTAATTCATAAAATTCTATCACACAATGCTCCGCCCTATCTGTGGTCGTTGTTCAAATCCAACCCAAAACACAGTCAACGCTTAAGCAATTGTATTCTCCCAAAATCAAGTCTTAACATCTTTCAAAAAAGCTTATCTTACTCAGCTGCCCACCTTTGGAATACCCTAGCAACTCATGTATAAGCAATATTCGTTCCTACAATTTCAAACTTTGTCAGTATCTGTTAGATATGGACTATATGCCTCCCTAAGCATAGTCTAAAGTAGTTTAAAGTATGGCTCGATTGTTGTAATTTTTTTTTAAATACTGCTGTTCTATAAATTTATTAGTTTTGAATGAATATAAGAATGCAAGTTTATTTCATGCTGTTGCATAAATCAGAGTGTGGAGTGTATGGACAAGAGATAAGTTTATTATTTATTTATGTATTCATTTGATTGTTTCTTCATGCTTATTATGCTCGTTAACAAGTGCTGAATGACTGTGACTGAGTGAAAGCTGTATGATGAAGGGCAGAATGTTAGACTGGCTTTGATATCCAATTCTTAATCCTTTGAAAAAAAAGTATGTTCGTTCGTTCGTTCCGTCTATCCTGTGTGCCTATTCTCATGACATTTCCTATAAATTTAGACTGTCCTTTCCTCACTGTTGTAATTTTTTATGTTCTCGAGTCGGTCTCTCTCAAAATTTCTTCATTTGATTTTCTTGTCGTCGATAAAGTCCTTAACATCCTTCAATGAAACCACGCTTCTGTAACTTCCAGACATTGTTTTATATCTTTAGTAACTGTCCAGCCTTCACATTCATCTTCCTGATACTCAGTGACTGCGATTTGTTGAAAAAATACTTTCCTCTTTTGAAACATTATCTTAGTTTGGGTTCATCATCATCATGTGCCATGCTGGGAGACGTTTGCCGTCGTGTTCCGCTATAAATATCAGTCCTTGACATTTCTGAGTATCTGTGTTGCTGCTTTCCTTCCATGGCACAATGTCAGATCTTCTAACAACTATTCTTTTTCTGCTTTTTCTTGCCTTCAGTTTTGCTCATTGTTATGTTTTCCAACTCCTCCCTTCTCCACATGCCCCAAGAATGAGGATTTCCTTTCCCTTGTCTCTGTTTTATACTACGTCTTTCGCTGGTTTGTCTAGTTCAGGTTATTCGTCTTTTTATTTCCGTTATGCATCTTCCATGTTATATCAGGATTGTTCCCATATACTTGAAGTTCAGGATTGTTCCCATATACTTGAAGTTCAGGATTGTTCCCTTATACTTGAAGTTCAGGATTGTTTCTGTATACTCGAAGTTCAGGATTGTTCCCATATTCTTGAAGTTCAGGACTGTTCCTATATAGTTGAAGTTCTCTGCGCGTTTTAGCATTGTGCCACTTATTCTTAATTTAGATTTAGGTATCTCACTTTTCTTGGAGATGACCATAACTTTAGTTTTCTTTTTATTCAACCGGAGTCATTTCCTTTCGCTTCCCTTTACCACTGTACCTAGTAGTTCTTATACATTTCTCTGCTTTTCCCTACTCACGGGTACCTTACTAAACTTTGCTTTCTGTGGCAGCGCAAACGTTGTGATATGAAGTGTATAGAAGAGACCGGTTTACGCTTTGGCGATCGCAAACATCTTAACGACAATTCTAAGAGAGCTTGGAAACATGTGGCTAAATATTTTTGCCTTAACAACCGCAGTGGAAAACAGGACATTTCTTTTAGTGCGATCCGCTCTTGTTCTGCTAATGTACGATCTCGAAGGGTCATAGAACAGCGCCGTATTTTCCAGGCTGGCTGTCTCCACCCAGCTGGAATTAACGATGTCTCCAGCTTCCTTTAACTTCTTTAGTTTTCCACTTTTTCTCTGCGATTTATACTCTATTTTCTTGTTTATGTCTTCTAGTTTCCCACCGCCACCTTCTCTTCTTCTCTGTCGTCCTATAGGTGTTTATTGCTCCTCTGGGTCTTGTCCTTCATTCATTAGTTTCATATTATCTCCCTGCTTCCCTCGCCTCTCCCCACCACGATTTCTGCCTCTAGGGCCTTACATGTGTTTATGGCCCCTTCTGTTCGTTCTTCATTCCTTACTTTAATTTCCGCTTTCCCTCCCCCGACACCTGCTTTTCTAGCGGCCTACACGTATCTATTGCACTTCTTTTCCTTCCCCACCCCACCTATCGTATTTCGATAGCTTCTTATTTCAGATTGGCTTCATCTATTATCCTTTGTGGCCCCAGTGGTCTCTATGCCTCATCAATTTCTTGTGTTTCCTACATAGGCGGATGCCACTAAGATACGTTTTTCATTTTCTGTTATATGTCGTGTTTTGTATGTGTATGTAATCCTCGAAAAAGGCTCACGCCGAAATATTGGATGTTGTATGTTTTTCATTTATAGATGTATGTTTTTCATATATACATTCTCATCTTACTCTTATACCTTATATTCGTTTTTTCTCACTTTACTCACTCCCTCTGCCACCTTGTAAAACTGCACCATAACCTCTATCGACCTTTATTATTTGAACTAGTTTTTATTGCAGTCGCCGTCCCTTTTATCTGTAATACAAAGAGATTCGTGACATGTCTGAACGACTGACAAATCTATTTGTGATGTTCTTCTATGGTACAGACAAAATGCCTCGACCCAGAAGCCAATCTGATAGTCAAAATACCTTTTAATTTCAATTTCCAGACTTTGTTTTCGTCACAGTGTCAGCTGGTGAAGTCATTAAGTACAAAAAGCATGCAAAATACATAAATGAGCAATATAGATGCTGTAGTTTACATCCAAAGAACTAACACAAGAAAGTTCAGTTTTGTGGGGATGCTGACTAATGACAGAACTGTTTTTCATAGATTCCTACATCCCAGGGTTTGTAGGTCATCAGAGCAAAGGTCTTCCATCAGCCATAAGGGTCTGGACAGAACTCGGCGGAAGACCCGACTCACTTGGGGGAACAATACTGCGCAAGTGAACAACATCATATGAGAAGGAAGTGAAGGCCACATATGAAGTTTAAAGATGTCAGCGGAAGGAAACTGGACTTTGCAGCACAAATGTTCTGGCTGTCTTGTGTGGCAGGTTGTGCAGATCCAGTACTGGGTGGACTCAGCCGTGGGAGGATCTGATGGGCACGTGAATGGGTTGGAGTAAAAGGGGGCGGAGTGGTCCTGTTCTGGTAGTTTGTAATGTTGTAAGTGTGTGTGTACTAAAAACCAGACCACCACAAGCTAGTGGATCACGTGAATATCATGGTGGAAAAACTTCATACTGAGCCTCAGCTCTGTTTCCCCTCTACCTGACACTCAAAACAACCCATCTCTCAACTTGGCAGAGGCTAACAACCTTTCTCGTCTCAGCCGTTCTCCATTCCTTGACCAGAAAATCCAACTCGCCAAGACAGTCTTCAGGGTTTGTAGAAGCCACATTTAATTACATGGAACATTTATACACACACACGCGCGCATTTCGTGTCGGGCTTTCTTACAAGGAGGAGGCCAGAAGGCCAAGTCTGTATATTGTTCATACATTTTTCGTGTTTTTAATCTGTTCTGTTGTTTGTGTATGTGGTCCTTGAAAAAGGCTTTTGCCGAAATATTGGATTGTTGCATGTCATTCATTTATATGTACTCATCTTGCTTTCTGTCATTCTTGTTTCTGCCCACTTTCCTCACTCTTTCTATTTTTTTTTGTAACACTGTATACCACTCACCTCCATCTATTTACACTACTAGAACCAGTTTTACCGTTGTTATCATTTTTTTTACATATACACACCTGCTCCAGGTGTCTCCAATGAGACAGGGGATTCTTGTGTCTTACTTATATCTTCCCAAATCTCACTGCGACTTATGGTTAGCGGCAAGTTAAGCTAATTACCAGTTCAGAAGAAATAGATAGATAGATAGATAGATAGATAGATAGATAGATAGATAGATAGATAGATAGATAGATAAATAGATAGATAGATAGATAGATAGATAGATAGATAGATAGATAGATAGATAGATAGATAGATAGATAAGAACTAGTCGGATCCAGCGTAGCTAGCTGGATTCTGAGTTAAAGCTAGCTGGATTCTGAACTAGTTAGAGCTAGCTGGATTCTGAGTTAGAGCTAGGTGGATTCTGAACTAGTTAGAGCTAGCTGGATTCTGAGTTAGAGCTAGCTGGATTCTGAACTAGTTAGAGCTAGCTGGATTCTGAGTTAATTAGAGCTAGCTGGATTCTGAGTTAGAGCTAGTTGGATTCTGAACTAGTTAGAGCTAGCTGGATTCTGAACTAGTTAGAGCTAGCTGGATTCTGAGTTAGAGCTAGGTGGATTCTGAGTTAGAGCTAACTGGATTCTGAGTTAGAGCTAGGTGGATTCTGAGTTAGAGCTAGGTGGATTCTGAACTAGTTAGAGCTAGCTGGATTCTGAGTTAGAGCTAGCTGGATTCTGAACTAGTTAGAGCTAGCTGGATTCTGAGCTAGTTAGAGCTAGCTGGATTCTGAGTTAGAGCTAGCTGGATTCTGAACTAGTTAGAGCTAGCTGGATTCTGAGCTAGTTAGAGCTAGCTTGATTCTGAGTTAGAGCTAGGTGGATTCTGAGTTAGTTAAAGCTAGCTGGATTCTGAGTTAGTTAGAGCTAGCTGAATTCTGAGCTACTAAGAGCTAGCTGGATTCTGAGCTAGTTAGAGCTAGGTGGATTCTGAGGTAGATACATCTAGTCGGATTCTTAATTAAGTGTAGAAAATTAGATTCTGAGTCATATGTACTCTTCGTGAATTAAGCTGAGCAAATCCCATTCTGAGCCAATTGGTCTAAGATGTATTCTGATCTAGAGCTAGCTGGATTTTGAGTCTGAAACTGAAAAAAAGAAGACATTCAGTAGTGTAGTTAGAAGTTAGAAGACCTAATGATGATCTGCAAATGGATGCATCAGCAGCAGGCCATCTTGCTCACAACCGAGAGGCCTACAGGAGTGCTGTTAGGGAAGCAAAGTTTCACATGGGACATGCAAATGAATGAATGAATGAACGATATTGCCAAACAGTATACACACAACACTTATATTCTTGATATATACTGCCAAACAGTGTACACACAACACGTATATTCTGATATATTTTGTCAAATAATGTACACAAGACGTATATTCTTTATATATATTGTCAAACAATATACACACATCACATATATTCTTGATATATATTGTCAAACTATGTACACACAACACACATCACGTTTAACCAACACAAGAAGCTCATATATAAAGATAAATACATTCTTATCTTATATCCTTCCCGTGCCGTTAAACGTCACATAGGGCTCGCAAAGTAGTCCGCCAATTTTTCCTGTCTTCGGCGAGTCTTTCAACCTCATCAAAGGATTTTATGCCTGTTAATTTGGCCTCTCTTAACAATGTCCTCTTCGAGTTTCACGCGGTCTGCCTCTTTTTCTTCTGCCTGTTGTGTTCCACTTGATAGCTTGTTTTGGGATTCTCTCATCATTTCTTCTCATCAAGTGAACAACATATGTCCATCTCCTTTTCCTGATCACCCATGAGACTGGTTGTTGTTCACTCATCTGTCTTATCTCTGCATTGTTCTTGAATTCATTCCACTTGATGCCGAGTATTTTCCTTAGGCATTTGTTTTCAAAAGAGTCTAATTTCTTTTCTATTTCTTTAGTTGTTTTCCAGCTTTCACATGCATAAATGAGGGTGGATATTACATTTGAATTGAGTAGTCTTAACTTGGTTTTTGTGCTTATAACTTTTGAATTCCATATATTCTCAAGATTCTTGAAGATTGATGCTGCTTTTGCAATTCTGATCCTAACTTCCTTTCTAGTGTCACCATCCTGGTCTATGTAGCTATGAGAAGAACAAGCAGGATTTCGAAAAGGGAGAAGCTGTCTCGACCAGATCTTTACTCTCAGAATAATACTTGAAGAACATATTGAAAAGCAGAAACCATTAATACTTAACTTCATAGATTTTAAAAAGGCATTTGATAGCATACACAGAGATTCATTATGGAGAATTTTATGTCTATATGGAATACCATCTAAAATTGTCAGCATCATTAAGGACTTATACAATGGATATGTTTGTGCAGTCAAGACAGAAGAAGGGATGAGTGAATGGTTCCAGATTGAAACAGGTGTGAAACAAGGATGTATACTGTCTCCTTTACTTTTTGGGATTACAATAGACTTCATAATGAAAAAGTACGCACAGGTAACACAGGTATTGACTGGGTACATGGGACCCAATTAGAAGATCTTGATTTTGCTGATGACATAACTCTTATCAGTAATAATGTGAATTCCATGCAAGAAAAAAACAAATAGCCTGTCTTCACTGGCTAGCAAAATAGGACTTGAAATTAACAAGGACAAAACAAAAATAATAAAAATTCCTATTAATCAAAATGGAAAAATACACTTAGAAGGGACAGATATTGAAGAAGTCAATCAATTTGCGTAAATACATTACAACAAATAAATGAACTGATGGAGTTCCTATGATTTACTGAAAAGTCCAAAAATCACGTATATATAGCGTGATTTCATTTATTCTGTTTTTCTTTTCTTCGGGGAAATTCAGGTTCCCCGAAACCTAAACTTATAAGTGTTATTAAGATTATTAGAGGTCCACCAACATATTTGACTTTAAACACTTTTTTTGTGTGTCTATCATGGAACTTTTAGTTGGTTGAATTTAGAACAGGAAAATAATACTTTACAAATCGTTCTAAAGTGTTTGTTAACACCGACGTATACTACAAAGTTTCCTACGCTGTTTACGACAGTTATGAAGTTGGTTATGATTGGTAAAAGATTTGTAAGACCAGTTTCATGGCGCAGCGACTCAAATTCTTGAATATATGGAACAAGAAATGCAAACCCGTTACAGACAATAAACAGAAGGCAGACACCGAGCAAGGTTTTGGTTGTTTTCGAAATGGCATTTGTTGACCGTTGGTGTAAAACTTGTGTTATCGATGTAATCTTTAATCGTTTTATAGAGATTATCTTGACTTGAATTCCTATAACAATACAACCAAGACTGACCAGAATGATAGGTACTATTCCTGTCAGGTTGTTCCCAATGTAACGGATGATCTCGTACACCCAAACTCCGTTTATCCTTTGATAATAGAAGGGTGAATACAAAATGCGGTTAAAAGAAGCCCCATCTATCACTATTTCATAAAACTGTAGACAAATTACGTTTTGGTAAATGGCAAATCCAAGGGAAATTATAAACAATACAGAGATCACGACCCATGTTCGTACTGGGGTCGCTATGAAGCGTAGATGAAGTGGGAAAAATATGGCCAGTAAACGTTCTCCTGCAATTAGTACAGGAATCAACATAGAGCATTCACCTCCAGTCACGCGAGCTGTAAAGAAAACTGTAAGAAGTACATAAAAGATATAGTTAACAGCTTTTGAGTATCTAAAACTTGGTGGAAAGTTTTCGGTCAGTATATACAGAGGGAAATTGTTTAGACCTATGAGAAAGAGAACATCAGAAACAGCCAGCACTAGGAGCAGAATGTTGGAACTTTTCTTCAATCCTTGTCGAGTCAATACTATAATAGTGGTCAAATTTACACATATTCCTATTACACTTGTGGCAGGAAAGATTACATAATGATGTATCCATATTATGTAATCAGCAGTTACAAGGTCAAGGAGAAGTGGATACCTCGCCAGAGTATTTGGCCGGTCCATTGTTATATTGTCTGACATTCTCTGAGCTAGTTCGGTAGAGCTGGATACAATGAAAACGTAGAGATTCAAATTAAACAGAAATAGTCTCTTTTTAAATGAGCTGCGCACCCAGAACCATGTAAGCCTACTATAGAATTTTACCTGCATTGTACATCATGGAGGGCAAGTTTTCCCTTTAATCCCCAGAAGATTTTGTATTATACCACTTTACAAGTCTCTAAACATGGCCTTCTGTCTGTACTCACTTACACATAGGTTAAAGAAATCTGAGAACCAACTCAGGCCATCTGCACTCAACGTCCAAAGAATGTCACAAAATAATTAGCGAATTTAACAGCAGAAACAGTGCAAGTCATATGATGACATAATGTACGTTCTTTTAAATTGTAGTTGTCCTCTCTCTCTCTCTCTCTCTCTCTCTCTTTCTCTCTGAACCTTAAGTGTCCAAGGCACCTGGGGTGTCCGTAAGGGTGTTCCACAAGCGCCTGTCTTTCGCCTTTTTTCCGTTGTTGTCAAAATGAGCCTTCTATTGCTCAGTAGTTGTCCTCAGTGAAATCAAACTGTTATAACATAAGAGATTTTACGATGAAAGATAAATCAGAAGTTACAAGCTAAAATACAGGACCAGAACACATACTTTTGCTTCCTTTATTTTAACTTTTATGAGCAATGATTGATACATTTCCAAATAAATATGTCTGCCATATTACTACACAAGTATGTATGATAAAGAAAATGATATTTTTAACTCACTCACATTCCCCTCCCTCCCTCTCCCCGTCCCACCCCAATCATACGCTCAACCTGTAAAGTTCGCGGTTGACTGAGTACATCTCCATTTTGTGTATGTAACGTCTTTCTTGTAAACCTCCACAAAATGTAATTTTCACGCAAATCTCACCAATTTAATCGTCCGCAAACTCACTAAACGGCTTCATAATTAACCAAATTGTATTCAGTTTTGTACGTGCCATACGTTTATTTCATGAGTTACTAAATGATAACTGCTACAAACCAGAACAATTGCTTCGAATTTAGACATTTAAATTACATGGTATTACAGAACGCGCTTCAGAAAAATGAATCCATAGTAACGAAGGATATTTTAAATTTCGTCTTGGAGCCTGTGTCTTTGGTCTAGTCCGTGGATAACAGAAAGCACCCGGAGTACAGTTCGGGTGGATGATCGTGAATCAAGACCTTTAAACTCCAAATGAAAGCTCTCAGACTGACAAAAAATTACACGGAGAACATCAACTTATATATGACCATGACAAGCCAGTAGCTCTAAACATACGAAATGATGGAGAGATTTGTCGTGTGCATTCATATGTCCTGAACGTCATATTCGGGCAGTTTAATATCAAGTAAGATCTGCTGACCAGCGAGACAAAGTGAACTAAACGAGTAAAGGCCGTGACCTACAGAGACAGATGTTAAGACTGGAGCTGGACGCTTAAACACTTTTCATAGTAAAATATACCGAGCAGCAGTTAGGCGTGAGTGACTGATACGAAACCTGTTGCCAGAAGCGGAGAGAAATCTAAATTAATATATGAAAGAGATAGAATAAGATGAGAAAGTTGCTTCTGTTTACAATAGCTGCAGTTCACAAGCCTTTTCAAGACATGGATATTATTATTTTTGTTTGTTTGTTAATGATTTATTCTGATTTGTTTACGGATTTGTGGAAATAATTTGAGAATATCTTTTAAAAAAAATTATTTGACAACCGGCCAGAGTATAAGTTTCATCTTTCTCCAAAACACACCTGAGCTACTTCAAATGTTGCTTTTCTGTGGTTAGTTATTGTCAACGTTTCACATCATATAACAACATCAAACATTAACTGTACGAGTATAGTTCGTTTGTAGCGTTCTTTTCTGTCATTGTCTCATCGGTTTTTCTTGTATCTGTTAGAACTTTTAGCATAAAAGAGTGGCACTGAGCATAGCCCACAACACACGCTATAGAAAGAGCAAAGAACAGATGGTTGTGGACATCAAGGATGACCAATGCCCGATTGGCATGGGCCAGAGAGAGAGAGAAAGAGAGGGAAAGAGAGAGAGGGTGAGAGGGAGAGAGAGAAAAAGAGAGAAATTTACTGATTGATCTTTAATTCAAACGGGTTAAGAATTGGGCACGCAGGCCCATCTGGCATACTGCTCTTTATCATACAACTTTCACTCTGTTCCAGACATTCTACAAATATACTGCTTATATAACAAACATAAATAACTTTGAAGCTGAAAGACACAAAGTAAAATAAAATATAACATTTACGTCACGCTTTTATCCATGCACTCAGTACAGAAAGTAACTACATACATATATAAATGACTGTCGACTAAAGAAAAATTTCGGGACTATTCAGAATAAACAATTAACTGAATCTGGTGCCTGTAAGAGCAGTTTAAAATAACTTAAAAATTTTATGATTCATGGAGGCATGTAGTCGACATCAAATACGTAGATACTGGAAAAATTTGTAGCTGTATGAAGGAGTATAGTTTATATTTTTTTATACAGTATTCAAAAGATGAGCAGTAGAATAAGTAAAGCGTTTTCTGTAAAGATCAAGTCTAGACTTTGGTAGACATATATTGTTTAAGCGTTTGCTGCACTTTGGGCTAAATTTAAATATAAGGCGGGGTATGCCGTGAAAGAATTTGATGTACTAACTTGGCTTTGTTAAAGAGGAACCTGTTCTTACGAGGCAGTATTTTGATACGTTTGTGCTGGTAAGTTGTTTTGCTTTATCTTTGTCAGTAATAATTTTTACTGCTGGCTTTTGAAGTGAGTAAAGCCTCTTTGTATTTGACACTGAGCAGCCATCCCGGATTGTTGAGCTATAGTATAAATGTATATATGATATGTAGTATGTCTTCCTTGTGTCCTGATCGATGATGTGCTTAATTTTGGCTAACTGGTATACATTTTGCACGATGAGCTTTGTTAGACCTTGCACATGAGAGTTCTAGGTCAGATGTTGGTCAATAATTAGACCTAGTATTTTTTTTCTCGTTAACGTTTTCTATTTGTGATGTTACCTTACAAAGCCAAAGTGTTATTTTTGTCGCGTTTTGCAGTTTCTGTCTTGTTGTTACGAGCACTGATTTTGTTTTATCAGTATTTATTATCATGCCATTGCTGTTGCTTCATCTAATTAGATTGTTTAACTCGACCCAAGGAGTTGATTCTAGGTTAACACAGTCGTAGTCACTGGTGTAGACTGTGTAATCATCGGCAAAAAGGTCACAAGAAGAGTGTTTAAGATGAAGTGGAAGATCATTGATATAGATAGCAAAGAGCAACGGGCCTAGAATAGAACCTTGCGGAACACCAGTGTCAGCTATAGCAGAATTTGATAGAGAATGTTTGAAGACCTATTTTCTGTCTGAAAGAAATGATGCAATTCATTTTATTAGGTCAGGATACAGTATATAAGTCTTTTTTTTTACAAGAATATCGTGGTCAATCATATCAAATGCCTTTTTAAAGTCTACAAAGATGGCATCACACAGTCTGTCGTCATTTATGTTTACTAATCTGTTTTCTGTCATTTTGGTGATATCTGTGTGGCAAAAATGATTAGCCTGACTGACTATGAGTAAATTACTGTCTTGCATGTATCGTAGAGTTATTTTGTGTATGTTCTTTTCGGGTGGTTTTGATAATGACGATAGTATGGTAAGATTGTTGGATGAGCCAGATTTAAAGAGAGGATACACTTTAGCAGTTTTAAAAACCTCGGGGAAATAACATTTTGCAATGCACTGATGTTAAATGTATGTTAGTGTATGTTAAATTACAGGTGCATCATAGCGTAAGATCTTATTGTTAATATGGTCAAGCTCATCTGTATTGTTTTTTAAGGATAAGAGATAACTGTAAACGTCACTGGCGGTTAAGAATGGAACGTGTAACTGTTTAAAATCAGTACATCTGCTGTCCAGGAACGTTTGTAGTTCATGTAAGTCACATACAGGAGCTGGCATTGATGATTTAAGAATGTTGATTTCTTCGCTGAAATGAGTACTGATATGTGCGCTAGTGTATGCATGATTGATGGCTTGAAAATCTAATTCTTTTTAATTCCTTTTTTAAAATTTGATAGGGTATTTATGGTTTTCCAAATTGATTTACTGTCTGTTGTATTCTGTACTAGATTCCTAAAGTATTTTTTGCTGTCTTATTAAATATTGAACTTTGTTTCTGAGTGAATGGTTGGTCTTGAAGTCCTTGATTTTGTGCGCCCGGTCACGTTCTCTCATGGCATATTTCAAGTGTTATCCAAGGTGACTTCGTCTGGTGTTTTACTCTCACCTCTTTCATGGGGACATGCTTGTCTAATATATCTCTGAAAATCTTTAGCCAATATTCTATTGCCTCATCAGGGTCAGTTAGATGGCACAAGTGTGCAAGTGAAGATGCTTGCAAATCATTAAGGAATAATTCTAGGTTAAATTTTTAACTAGAAGAAGGACGGACTTAATGACCGAACTGAGGGTATTTTACCTGTCATATTCAGGGAAAAAAAGTTTACAGGTGATGACCAGCTGATAAATAGCTAACTTTGTGGCTTGGTCTTAGATGATAACCTATAGGACTGAAAGGCAGACATAGTCGGTGTATAAGTGGGAGAGACAGGAACAGAAGAGACAGGTGAGCAGAAGAGACAGAGGAACGGAATGATAAAAAGAACGTAAAGAAGGAAGGAAAAAGACAGGCGAGAAGAAGAGAAGAGGAATTTCTTCTCCGTAAGCGAGCAGGTAGAGCTGAATAAAGGTGCTACAGGGATTCCGAACAGAACAGATAATAGTAGTTCACCTGTAGGAATATCCACGAGTTCACAATCAGAACGGTGCATAGTTAGAAATGAGCCCAGCGAAAGAAAACAACAGAAATCAAAGATAAAGCGGATTTGGAGCAAATGTTAGGAGCTGCTAGAGCTAAGGTATAGAGCTTAACTACCAACATGGCTCGTAAAAAGTGATGATTCCTGACCTGTGACATTGTGTTAGCCTTTATTCATGGGATTAAATATCACCTAAAATTGTGAATGGACTTCTTTTATGTTTGATGTCTCTGAGAACACCACAAATGATTGTGAGATCACAAACACGTGCATCACGTGGTGGTTCTTAACATAATATTAACTTTATAAGGACAAACACAGTGTTATAAAGTGTTACAATGTGTTATAATTAGTGACAATGTTAATATTACTCGTCACAAAATGTTAAAAATGCTATCATATGAACAAAAAGTATAAAAGTGTTATTAAACTATGAAAACTCTGCCAAAAAGTGTTATGTTATATTTATATAGGTTACATTTTGAGTATTCCTCGTATGTGATGTGTATATATAGCAGTCACAAAGATACGCAAGATAAAATAAACAAGCTAACTCAGAATGCAAACAACATAGGACTAAAGATCAACGTAGGAAAGACAAAGTTAATGAAGCAAAATGTGAACAACAGAAATGTACTCAGAGTAGATAACAAGTTAGTGGAGGAGGTCAACGAATTTGTATACCTTGGCAGCAGAGTAGTAGAAAATGGAGACAGCACAGAGGACATCAACAGCAGACTTACTAGAGCAAACCAGGCTTTTGCAATGCTGCAGACTATATGGAAATAAAAAAAACTAAGCATAAATATGAAAATCAGGATATTTAAGAGTAATGTTCTAAGTGTACTACTCTATGGAAGTGAATGCTGGAAAATCACCAAAACCATAGAAAACAAGTTGAATTCTTTCCAGACAAAATGTTTACGAAGAATTAGAAAAATATTTTGGCCAAACACCATAAGAAATAACATCTTATTAGCAGAAATGCAGATGAAGCCACTGACAACAATTATTGAGGAAAGATGCTGGCGATGGTTGGGACATGTGCTTCGAATGACTGACAACTCACTACCAAAAATAGCACTAATATGGACACCAGAGGGGAACAGAAGTAAGGGTAGACCAAAAAAGACATGGAGAAGAACAACAGAAAGGATGTTGAGCAATAGAGGTCTCACCTGGGCAAGAGCAGAAAAAACGGCGAAGGATAGCCATTTGTGGAAAACCCTTGCGGAAGCCCCATGTGCCCTGGGCACTTAAGGTTCAGAGAGAGAGAGAGAGATTCACGATTCAAAAGTGGCGTGGAAACGATTTCAAATGCAACTAGATATGGGCGCCTAATTTCTGTTCATAATGAAGAGTTCATTGCAAAAATCAGAGAACGAGGATAAGAAGATCATTGTTCGACTGTGAGGATGACGGCAGATGAATTTAGTGTTAACCAAGAGACCATTCGTAAAATTTTAGTGGAAGATTTGGGCAAGGTTGCGCGCCTGTTTGTACCACATGCGTTGTCTGATGACCAAAAACATCAGCGTGTTGAGTATGCAAAAGACATCATCAAAACGTGTTGCAGAAATAAACATTTCTTAAATTTGATTGTTGCAGAGGATGAAACATGGATTTTCCGCTGTGATCCCACAACTAGACGCCAAAGTGCTCAGTGGAAGTCATCATCATCACCAAAAGGCAAAACACTTGGTCTTCAAAAGTCGAAAGTGAAGACAGTGTTGGTGTGCTTCTACGACAACAAAGGAGTTATTCACAAAGAATTTATTCCAGAGGGACAGGCTGTCATTGCCAAAGTTTGTTTAAGTATTTTGAAACGCCTATTGAAAAGGATTCTCTGAGTTCGACCTGAGTATTGAACACCTGGCAGTTTTTTCCTTCTTCATGATAATGCACTGGCTCACCGGGCGGTAGTTGTACAGGAATTATTGGCCCCCCAAAAATACAAGTGTGTGTTCTCAGCCATCCACCCTAATCCCCAGATTTTCTCCCTCGATTATTTTCTATTCCCAAAATTAAAGTTACCATCGAAAGGACGCTCCTTTGACGCTACTGATGACATCCAAAGGGCCGTAACATCGAGTTTAAGGGTCATACCAGCAGAAGATGCGTTATCTTAGGTTTTATGCTGTTCAAAAAATGAAACGGAACAATACTGTAATCGTTTTTGATACTACATTTCAAATTTGAATCAAAATTTTATTTTAATGAATTAATGTTTCAATCTTGGCATGAAGAAACTTTAAGACTCTAACAATGATGTTCATTAAATTTGGTTTGGACTTTTATTCTTTGCGACTGAGGCATCCATTTCAGAAGGTTATGAGCTCCTCTGGCCTGTATCAGAGAATGACATCTCCTTGACATGGATCCGATTAGCCGTTGGATCTCTTGTGAGATGGCTGCCCACTCTTCCCGCGGTGCAAGAGACAACTGTTGGAGATTGGTTGGCGCCACGTCTCTCTGGCGGACTTGTCTGTTGAGTTCATCCAATAAGTGTTCTGTTGGGTTCATATTTGATGCCATGGATGGCCACGGAATGGTCTGGACGTTGTTGTCAGCGAGGAACTGGTTGGTGAGTTGTGCCACATGAGGTCGACCGTTATCATGCAGAAAAATCGACCCTGGTGCAGCCAGAAGTGGAAGGATGTGAGGACGAAGAATTTCAGCAACGTATCGTTGGGCATTCAGCCGTTCTTCAATTTACACCAGTCACTTCTTCCCATGAAATTGATTGTTCCCCCATACCAGTACACCTCCACCACCATATAGAGAAGCCTCATCCACGCAGTTCTGGACGTAGCGCTCATGGACTCTGCGGTAAACTCTCCTCCGTCTATGAAGTCGCTGAAGCAGAAAGAATGATTCATCACTAAACCAAACCCTTCTCCAATCATTCGCAACGCTTCATTTACAATGCTGGTTCGCCCACTACAGTCGGTTCTGGCAATGCCGGTCCGTAAGAACAAGACTTCTGTAGGGTCTTGTAGCCTAAAGTCCAGCGTCGTGCAGCCGATTCCAGACAGTTTGATCTGAAATTCGACGAGCTGCTGTCGTTGACTGGGCTCTTGAGGATGCAGATGCAAAACGATTCCTGAGGTGACACAGTTGTATGAAGCGGTCTTCGGCAGGAGTTGTGACTATGGGTCTTCCACTGCGCACCTGGTCTGCAACTGAACCAGTTTCTTGAAATCGTCTCCAAAGGCGACTAATGGTGCTTCTAACCAGATTAAATTGTCTGGCCTCTACACTCTGTGACTGTTCAGTCTGTAAATGTCCAATGATGATGAATCGTTGTTCTGTAGTGAGATAAGCCAGTCTTGGGCATTGAAGTTTCAAATGAGTTGATTTGAGGAGCATCAATCTTTTATAGGCATTCAATAACATGGTCAGTGAGTTTTGTGTTCAGTAAGTTTCACAGGATTCTCGTGAACCTGTCATGAGCTATTATAAAAAATGCTGTTTTGACTAGTGTCGGTTTTCTGTGCTCATAAATCATCTGATGAGTATAATTCAGGTCAGCACGTGAATGTGATGTCCAAGTGAACATTTCAGGCAATTTGCCCTTGTCTGATCAGCAAACTTCAGTTTACATCGGGACATCGTATTTGTTGTGTTTCTTTTTTGAACAGTATATTTAGAGACAGGAACTATGGTAACATACATCAGAAACATCAATAATGGGTTAATGCCCAAAGTTGATTATAACGTGACTCTAAGATTTGAAAGTCCAGATTCTTTGGGAGAGATAAATCGTAGTTCTATTTCTTTTATAAACATTTTTTCAGTTTATTTTATACGGACAACTTTACGCGTCTAAACTTTTATAATATCTAACTTTACTTTCAGAACCTGCAGCAGAGCTAGAGATGATTTCTTTGAGTTAATGAGATCTAATGTGCAGCTATTTCTATTCAACGCATAAAAAAAGGAACAGTGCAGGAAGCAGGGATTGTTTATTTCCTTATTTCCTCTTGTATTATCCGAATGTTCACTGAGATTGTTAATTGCTGATTATTCATTGAAACATGCAGAAAGTTGTGAGTTTTCTAATCTTTATTTTATATACATCAGATTACTGTTGATTGTTTTTTCTTGTCCGGGCCGAATGTTGTCAGAGCAGCTTCTGTGTGAGATTTTTAAAAACGGTCTCCACTACAGCTTCTTTCTGCTTACTTTCGTTGGTAAGATCGCATGATAAACTTCCGGTTTTGTGGGGTGGGGCGGGGGTGTATGGGGTGGGGTGAGGTGGCATAATGTATTAATAAATGAAATGTCTAAACAAATCTTCATTTAAAATTTTTAAATTTCCAGTTCAATGAAGTTGGATGTGCATAGAACAAAATGTTTGTAAGTCACATCAGATTAGTTAGACAACATAGAAATTTGTGAAATATCAAATTAAACACGTCGGATCTTCATAAAAATTTTTTAAAGTCTGATTTCATCTCCCAACGCTTCCTCGACAGTATAACATTAATCAGAATGGCTTCAGTTAGGTACATAGAATTAATAAAAGTTTGCAATAATTTCAAAATAATGCCTTGTAAAGATTTCTTCAATCTTTCCATTTACGAATATTTCATTTGATTTCGACATGCATAGTTTGTCATTCTTTTGTGTGTGGGTCGTCTCTGAGAATTTCACATGACAGATGATTATAAGGTGTTAGTCCACTACTAACTATGACCACCTTGTCAAACGGATCACTTCGAGGAGCTCCACCCACATCTGTATCACAGTTGTGAAACCGAGTTCTGGGCAAAGTGTGCCGAGAGAAGTTGCATCGGTCAGGATTCTTGCACGTTCAGCGGATCACCATCTCCAATGCTGCAAACGGATCCGATGAATCAGTCGTAGTAGAACAATTATGTGCATCTGTGTACCTAGAAACTTTTTTTATTGCTGTTCGTACACAAGGAGACGTGATAAGGGGACGATCGAAGTGTTTATGCACCGTTTCGAAGTGCTACTACTACTAACTTTATTATTATTTATTATTATTATTATTAATTGACTTCTACTTTAATTCAAGGCTGTATCACTGTTTAAAGAGGATTAAAGAGAGAAAACTTAAATATTTTGGCCACATTAAACGTCATGATAATTTAGAGAAGACCGTATTGGAAGGATACATAATGGGAAAAAGAAAGAGGAAGACCGAAACGAAGATGGCTGCAAGACATCGTTGATGATCTGGAAATGGATGCAGCAGCAGCAGGCCATCTTGCTCACAACCGAGAGGCCTACAGGAGTGCTGTTTGGGAGGCAAAGTTCCGCAAGGGACATGCAAAGGAATGAATGAATGATCACTGTTTAAAGTATGCTTATATGATTGTGTTTTATTTTGTTTAAAGGTATAATGAAATTGCCTAAATTTTATTCATCTGGACTTGGAGCAAGAAAATAATGCTTTACACACTGTTTTAAAATGTTTATTAACAGCAATATAGACTATGAAGTTTCCAAAGCTGTTTATGACAAATATGAAATAAGTTATGAATGGTAACAGACTTTTAATGCCAGTTTCATGGCGTAGTGATTCAAGTTCCTTTACATATGGAACAAAAAATGCAAATCCGCTACAGACAATAAACAAAAGACATACATTGAGTAAAGTTTTTGTTGTTTTTGAAGTGATATTTGTTAAACGGTGATGAGAATCTTGTGTTTTCGATATAATCTTAAATCGTTTTATAGAGATTATCTTGACTTGAATTCCTATAACAACACAACCAAGACTGACCAGAATGATAGGTACTATCCCTGTCAAGTTGTTCCCAATGTAACGGATGATCTCGTACACCCAAACTCCGTTTATCCTTTGATAATAGAAGGGTGAATACAAAATGCGGTTAAAAGAAACCCCATTTATCACTATTTCATAAAACTGTAGACAAACTACGTTTTGGTAAATGGCAAAGCCAAGAAAAAGTATAAACAATACAGAGATCACGATCCATGTTCGTACTGGGGTCGCTATGAAGCGTAGATGAAGTGGGAAAAATATGGCCAGTAAACGTTCACCTGCAATTAGTACAGGGATTGCCATAGAGCACTCACTTCCAGTCATAGAAGCAGTGCTTAAAACTGTAAGAAGTACATAGCAGATATAGTTAACGCTTTCTGAGTATCTAAAGCTTGGTGGACTATTTTCAGTCATGATATACTGAGGGAAATTGTTTAGACCTATGAGAAAGATAATATCAGAAACAGCCAGTACTAGGAGTAGAATGTTGGAGCTTTTCTTCAATCCTTGTCGAGTCAAAACTATAATGGTGGTCAAATTTACGCATATTCCTATTACACTAGTACTTGGGAAAATCACATAACGGAATCCCCATATTATGTATATAGCAGCTTCATTACTAAGGAGAAGTGGATATCTCTTTTGAGATTCTGCCTTTAGCTTTTCTGTGATATTTTCTGACATTCTATGTGCTAATTCACTAGCACTGAGTAAAACTAAAATGCAAATATATAGATTCACTTCACATAAGCTTGTTACAAGTGTGAATCTTATGCAAGTAACTATAAGGTTTCTATAGTATTTAATCTATGTATATTGTGCCCATAATCGCCGATATTATTTTCTTTTTACGTTACAAGGTCTGTAATAACTGAACGACTGCACATAGACAGCTGCTCACTACATTATGTTCTCTTTACAAAGATCACAATATAAGCATTAGTGAAACAAAAAAAAACCACATATAAACAATGGAAGTCATTTTCTTCGAGGATAAGTTTTTTGTACTTTCAGATGTCTTCCAGACAGATTAGAATATTATAAGATGAAAGATTTTATGAAGAGAAATGAATCAGTAACTATAGAATATTATTAACTCAAAAGAGTTTTCTTTTTTTATATCAGGCGTTGGCTGTGTGGAAAGTATTTAGAAAGAAAATAAGTGGGAAAATTTTAAGGAAGTAAAAATGTACTGGTTTCACGAAATACAATAAATTACTTCTTTGCAGCCTCCATCTTTCCCTAGAATCAAAAGAAGTAATCTCTTTGATTGGTTTAGCACGTCCCCATCCAGAATAACTAACTTTTTTTCTTTCAAATTCTTACAAGTGTTGAATTTACACACAAGTCCCAGCAATCTGACTTTTTCTCACACTCATTCATCGCCTTCATTATTAACAAACAATGAACTCTGTTGTGTGGAATATAAATTCTCCACAAGTAACCAAATGACACGTGACAACCATTCTGTTATCACAAACTAGTCACAGTTTGTTTCAAAACCAGATTCAGAAATAAGAACCGATAACAAAGAAAGTCGTTTCATTTATAATTATGACGCATTTATTTCTTAGTAGAGTCTGTGATTGAAGAAAGCCACTGTGCCGGATTGTCAATTCTGACCGTGTTTTAAGATCTTCATGCATAAAATAAACCTCTCCAACTGACACTTAACATTAAGATTATGAACAAAGTAACCGATCTGAAAAGGCAATAGTTCTAGAAAGTTGTAACTATAGAAGCGAGAAACATAGGGAAAAGTGTAGTTCTAGAAACATGAAACATACCGAAAGGTGTAGCTCTAGAAACACGAAACATACGGACAGGTGTAGTTCTAGAAACATGAAACATACGGAAAGGTGTAGCTCTAGAAACATGAAACATACGGACAGGTGTAGTTCTAGAAACATGAAACATACGGAAAGGTGTATTTCTAGAAACATGAAACATACGGAAAGGTGTAGCTCTAGAAACATGAAACATACGGAAAAGTGTAGCTCTAGAAACATGAAACATAGGAAAGGTGTAGTTCTAGAAATACGAAACATAGGAAAGGTGTAATTCTAGAAACACGAAACGTACGGAAAGGTGTAGTTCTAGAAATACGAAACATAGGAAAGATGCAATTCTAGAAATACGAAACATATAGAAAGTGTTGTTCTAGAAATACGAAATATAGGAAAGGTGCAGTTCTAGAAATACGAAATATAGGAAAGGTATTTATGTGTTTCTCAGCTGTTTTGTTAAGTGTCCAGGTCTCACAAGTATATATTCCAATGGGAAAGATGCACGCCCTTAAAAATATCATTTTTTGTAGTTCTGTTTGGCCCTCTCCATAGCTTATTTCTTCTTATATCTTCTTATATCCTTCCCGTGCCGTTAAACGTCACATAGGGCTCGCAAAGTAGTTCGCCAATTTTTCCTGTCTTCGGCGAGTCTTTCAACCTCATCAAAGGATTTTATGCATGTTAACTTGGCCTCTCTTAATAATGTCCTCTTCAGAGTTTCCCGCGGTCTGCCCCTTTTTCTTCGGCCTGTTGTATAGCTTATTTAGTTGTTTTATTTTTAAAGAGCGATAGATGTCCTCCTTTTAATTTCCCTCATTGTATCTCCATTATTAGTTAGTAAGGGTTCAAGATATTAAAAACTTTCCACCTCTTCCAATTTTTCCTCATTTCAAAGCGGCCTTATTTGTTTTGTCAGTTGTCATCAATTTAGTTTTCTGTGCATTAAGATAAAGTAACATATAGGACAAAAAAAGAAAATGGAGTACTTAGTTGTGCTTTATAGAAAGATTTGTTTGAGAGTGCGCGTTGTGAAATTTTGCTAATGTTTTTAATGAGGATTTCTGATACAAATTTTCAATCAATCAAGTGCCGTGCCACGTGGCTTAGGCGATCATTTCTCTCAACAATTCCCTGTACAGCCTCTCTTAAGACTTTTTCATTGGTTTTCTTGGCTGTCCATGATATCTTCAACATCCTTCTTATGAACGAAATTTCCATGGCTTCTGTTTTTCGCTGTACTCTCTTATTCATGGACCATGTTTCACACCATTAAAACAAAATTGGCTCGATGAAACATTTAAGTACTCGAAATCTTGTTTCCATTGATATGGATCTGTTGCACAAGATGTGTCTCATTTTGTGGAATGCTGACTTGACCTGAGCACGTCAGCTTTTTATTTCGTTGTGACATTTCCCACCAGCTGTTATAATTGTTCCTAAGTACTTGAATCTATCAATTTGTTTCAGTTCTGTGCCGTCGATAGTAATGCTAAATTTTGATGGTGTTTTTTTTTCTTTGAGATGACCATCACTTCAGTCTTCTTTTTATTCAGTCTGAGACCTTTACTTTTACTTTCACGAACCAGGATGTCCAGAAGAGCCGGTAGCTCCCCTTCGCTTTTAGCAATCAAAATTGTATCGTCTGCATATCTTAAATTGATATGGTTGTACCCGCCAATTGATATTGATGTCAAGCTCTCTATATTTATCATTATGATTTCGCTGTACAAGGAGAAGAGGTCAGGAGATAGAGCATATTTTTGTCACACTCTCAATTTTATGTCTTGGAATGCTCCTATCGGTCCTCAACCTTCATTGCTGCTGATTGCTGCCAGTATATGTCTTGATGAGTTCCAGATCTTTCCCATCTGCGTTGATGTCTTCCAGCATTCTTATAATTTCTGTGTGTCTCATTTTATCAAATGCTTTACAGTAGTCTATTAAGCATAAGTATAGGTCTGTCTTTACTTCTATCATCTTCCCATCAATGTTATATATATATATATATATATATATATATATATATATATATATAATATATATATATATATAATATATATATATATTGAATACATTATACAAGCTTTCAAAAATAGAAAACAAGGCTTTCACACAGTAAAGTAAGAGAGCACAGTAAAGTAAGAGAGCACAGTAAAGTAAGAGAGCACAGTAAATTAAAAGAGCACAGTAAAGTAAGAGAGCACGGTATGGTTAGACCTTGAGAAAATCGTAAACAGAGCACTTTTAGACATGAGAAAAATAAAAATGACAAGAGAATTACCTGGGACTCGAACCCCGTTCTCCGGAGAGGACGAGCAACCGCCTAGCCACAAGAGAGAACAGCGCAGTAACAATGTAGTGATCTATCACCCCGTTAAAAAGGTGTTTGAAAGCGAAGTTACCAATGCCTGTCTGAACGAAACGAAAATCCTGACTCCCGGAAAGGAAACGAGGCCACGACACAGAAATTTCGTCGCTTAGATTTAATTTGGTACCTTCGAGGGACTGAAGACTTCACTTTCAAACACCTTTCTATGGGAGTGCTAGATCACTAAGTTGGCTAATGCGCTGTTCTCTCGTGACTGGTTGGTTGCTCGTCATACCGGAGAACGTGGGAACGTGGTTCTAGTCGTAGGTAATTCTCTTGTCATTTTTCTCTCTCTCATGTCTAGAGGTACTTTGTTTACGGTTTTCTCAAGGTCTAACCATACAACACTGTGCTCTCTTACTTTACTACGAAGATATGTGGGTTCTGATCCCTTTCCCCCTCTATCATTTCCAGCTTTCCAGTATCTACAATAACAACAGTTCAAACATAATGACTTATTTTTTTCCCTGTCATCATCCGAACGCTTATTCATCTGAGATTTAATTGTTACCTCCCCTGAAAGATGCAAAGGATATGAGTTTTATTTTAGTCTTCATGCTGGATGCAGTAGGTTCCCGTGTCTTTTCGCCCAAGAATTCTTTCGGAACCCTTCAGACCAGTTGTAATGTCAGACTTGCAAACAGACTTCACTACTACACTGAGACAGTCCTGCTTCCTTCAGCCTACAGCATAGCGAGAGAAACAAGACAGACATGTTTTTGTGCTATGTTTTACGGCAGCAGAAGTTTAAGTTTTTCCTGTGATTATACATTTAATAACTAACTACATCTCGTATGTGGCTCCTGTTATTCGTATTCACATTTGCCATTGTTGTGGTTGTGAAAACTGGATATTCATTTTTAACGCGAGTAGTTTATTGCAGGTGTAATTATTCTGACTAAGTTTCAGAATTTCTGTTCTATTTCTTCGGAGAATTTCCTGTTAGAAAAAAAAGGGGGGGGGGGCCAAGACGCTGTCCATTTTTGGCAAATCAGCGAACTACAGCTAACATACTGGTGTCAGGGCTGGTGAACGATAAATCAGAGACTCACAGCTAACATACTGGTGTCAGGGCTGGTGAACGATAAATCAGAGACTCACAGCTAACATACTGGTGTCAGGGCTGGTGAACGATAAATCAGAGACTCACAGCTGACATACGGGTGTCAGGGCTGTTGAAGTATAAATCAGCGACTCACAGCTGACATACTGATGTCATGGCTGTTGAACCATAAATCAGGGACCGGCACACATATTGAATATCCAAACAACACCACTGACAAGATTTCCATACCCACTGGAAAATACTGCAACAACTTTGATGCAGAAGTTAGGGCAATTATTGCTGCAGTTGAAAAACTATCAAACTCCAGAATTGATACATGTCCTGTAGTAATTCTCACAGATGCACTATCGGTACTGGAAGCTCTTCAGTGCAACAAACTACCAGACCTTTAGGATGCCGTGTCAAAAATTGGCTTATAACATGGAGTCACTTTACAATGGATTCCCTCCCACTGTGGGATACCAGGCAATGAGAAAGCTGACCATCTGGCCAAAGAGGGCACTGAAATGGAGCAACCAGACATACAAATCACCTATAATCAGAAGAAAAGCATGATAAAAACCTACAGGAAGCCACAAACACCACCACATGATGACTATCACATGCTAAACAGAAAGGAACAAGTCACCATCTTCCGTCTCCGAACAGGACACACCCGACTCCGAAGTCATATGTATACAAAGTTTAAGGTTGGTACTACTAATCTATGTACATGTGCCCAGGTTCCCCAAACTGTGGAACATATCCTGCAGAACTGCACCAACTATGAAACACTGAGAAATAATTACTGGCCCAGTGAAACCACTAAAGAAGATAAGCTCTACGGTTCCATACATGAATTACAAAAAATAGTGAAATTTATCCAAGAGACAGGACTGCAGGTATAGACAGACAATGCGAACGAAGAAGGGACCGGCAGCTGACATGCTGGTGTCAGGGCTAGTGAACCATAATTCAGCGACCCACAGCTGACATGCTGGTGTCAGGGCTAGTGAACCATAATTCAGCGACCCACAGCTGACATGCTGGTGTCAGGGCTGGTGAACCATAAATCAGCGACCCACAGCTGACATACTGGTGTCAGGGCTGGTGAACCATAAATCAGCGACCCACAGCTGACATACTGGTGTCAGGGCTGGTGAACCATAAATCAGCGACCCACAGCTGACATGCTGGTGTCAGGGCTAGTGAACCATAATTCAGTGACCCACAGCTGACATACTGGTGTGAGGGCTGGTGAACAATAAATCAGGGACCCACAGCTGACATACTGGTGTGAGGGCTGGTGAACAATAAATCAGGGACCCACAGCTGACATACTGGTGTCAGGGCTGATGAACCATAAATCAGCGACCCACAGCTGACATGCTGGTGTCAGAGCTGGTGAACTATAAATCAGGAGTCAGGGCTGTTGAATCATAATTCAGCGACCCACAGCTGACATACTAATGTCAGAGCTGGTGAACCATAAATCAGCGGCCCACAGCTGACATACTGGTGTCAGGGCTGGTGATCCATAAATCAGCGACCCACAGCTGACATACTGATGTCAGGGCTGGTGAACTATACATGTCCAAGACTCTGTTCCACTTCCACGTTGCTACCCCCAGTAATAGGCCTAGCTTGGCCTACTCGGCCAGGATCGGTATAGTCTCCATGGGGATTTAGTCTGCTAAAGAAGTACTGCACACCTCGGCTTTTTAGCTCCTTTCAGGGGCGGAAAAAAATAAGCTGCCATAACCCACTCCCAAACCGGCACCATTCTGTGTCTCAACATCTTCATAGCATCGGCTGGAAGAAACATCAGTTCGCAGTTCGAGGGAGATAGAAAACAAGACAACACAAGTCAGTATTTCTGCAAACTGTTGCTTGATAGAAGACAAGACAACACAAGTCAGTATTTCTGCAAACCGTTGCTTGATAGAAGACAAGACAACACAAGTCAATATTCCTGCAAACTGTTGTTTGTTTTTTGGTTGTAATTGTGATGTCAAATTCTAACAGATTCGGATGATTAGACCCTCAGTTCTTCACGTGCTGACACGATGTTCAAAGTTGTTTCATGTGTGATACTAGGTTCTCAACGTAAACACCCATACATAGTTCAGAAATTATATATATTCCATGTAGAAATATTTTCCCACAAACAATTTCTATGTCAATAATTATTTATTTATTGCGTTTTAAACTCGATTGATTGGGACTTTTCCTCATACATAATATTTTCAGAATCTGGGACCTACTTGTAGGTGGAAAGTTTAAAATTTGACTGCCTCTGTTGTCTCTGACTACAGGAAAATATTTCAAAGCAGCAGCAGGTTGTTTTATGTAGGCTGTTCTCTGCGTTTATTATCTTTTCGCCTGTCTGATGAAGAAGTTTCTCTCCCATCTCTTCTGAGTTCATGATTAAAGATAGCTACGGCATAGGGAGTTGGTTGCCATGGTTTTCTCTAAACTGAAGGACTTCCTCCCGCAATACCAACATCTTGAAACGAAGTTAGGATAAAGAAGACATTTTACAGTCTGTCAGTCAGACATTTCCACGTCACTTGCGGAACTTTGGCTCTCTAACAGCTCTCCTGAAGGCCTCTCGGTTGTAAGCAAGATGCCCTGCTGCTGATACATCCATTTACAGATTATCAACGATACATTATACAGTATATAACAATTATTCCTGAATGCATTTTTTCGGTTTGAAGGGCCACGCTAGAATAACGCAGCTAAGTAAAACAATGGAAAGTTTTATATAACACATCTGCTTGTGATACACTTGGTCATGATCAAACAGGTAACACGGCTAGACAGAGCCAGGTAACACGGCTAGACAGACCCAGGTAACACGGCTAGACAGACCCAGGTAACACGGCTAGACAGATCCAGGTAACACGGCTAGACAGATCCAGGTAACACGGCTAGACAGACCCAGGTAACACGGCTAGACAGACCCAGGTAACACGGCTAGACAGACTCAGGTAACACGGCTAGACAGACTCAGGTAACACGGCTAGACAGACCCAGGTAACACGGCTAGACAGACCCAGGTAACACGGCTAGACAGACTCAGGTAACACGGCTAGACAGAGCCAGGTAACACGGCTAGACAGACCCAGGTAACACGGCTAGACAGAGCCAGGTAACACGGCTAGACAGACTCAGGTAACACGGCTAGACAGAGCCAGGTAACACGGCTAGACAGACTCAGGTAACACGGCTAGACAGAGCCAGGTAACACGGATAGACAGAGCCAGGTAACACGGCTAGACAGACTCAGGTAACACGGCTAGACAGAGCCAGGTAACACGGCTAGACAGACCCAGGTAACACGGCTAGACAGAGCCTGATGACAACGGGAAAAATGGTAAAAGCAAACTATTGATTGAAAAATGAGAAAACAAAAATAATGTCCTAGAAGTTAAGATTGCTGACAATACAGCAGTAGTTATGCAATGTCTCATTCCCAATATGACAATCATCATCATCATCATCATTATGTGCAGTGCCGACTGGCGTTGGCTATTATGCTTCTCCAGAGTACGCGATCCTTCATGCAGGCCATCAGCTCAGTTGGTGATCTCCTCTCACACCATCCTGTCAGACTGTCCAGTATCATTTCTCTTGGTCTTCCTCTTGATCTTCTTCCTTCTATTTTTCCTGTTCTTATAATATTTTCAATGCCCCCTCTTCTCATTGCATGTCCTATGAAAGTACATTGTCTCTCTCTTATCTTTTTGACAAGGTTTTTTGTCTCTCCAGCTCTTCTCCTACATTCTTCATTAGTTATTTTTGCTGTCCAGGGGATTCGCAACATTCTTCTAATAAACCACATTTCTGCTGCTTCCAATGAGTTTTGTGCAGACTTGCCTATTGTCCATGATTCACTTCCATATAACAAGATAGGTTCAATATAGCATTTTAGGACTCGTTTTCTAACATTCATTGATAAGGATGTGTTGGTCAATATGTTTCTCATTCTCTGAAATGCAGTCTTTGCTTGGCCTATTCTGTTCCTAATTTCTGTTCTGCATTTCCCATCTGAAGTTATTACTGCTCCAAGGTATTTGAATTTCTGTACCTGCTTTAGAACAGTTCCGTTTAATTTAATACTGCATGCTGGTGGATTCTGTTTCTTAGATATAACCATAGTCTCTGTCTTTTTGATGTTCAAAGTAAGGCCTTTCTGTTCACTTTCTTTGGCCACTTTATCCAAGAGATTTTGCAGGTCTTGTTGGTTCTCAGCTATCAGTACTGTGTCGTCAGCATACCGAAGGTTGTTAATATTGTATCCTCCAATTTTTATGCCTGGTTCTGTGATGATTGTTCTTAGAATATGTAGCTTCGTTATGTGACATGAGAGGCTGATAGTTCTAATTATGTAATGCCACATTTCCCATATAACAATACGGCGACTAATTATGTAATGCCTCATTCTCCACATGACAGTACAGCGACTAATTATGTAATGCCTCATTCCCCACATGACAGTACAGCGACTAATTATGTAATGCCTCATTTCCCACATGACAGTACAGCGACTAATTATGTAATGCCTCATTCCCCACATGACAATACAGCGACTAATTATGTAATGCCTCATTCCCCACATGACAATACAGCGGCTAATTATGTAATGCCTCATTCCCCACATGACAATACAGCGGGTAATTATATAATGCCTCATTCCCCACATGACAATACAGCGGCTAAATATTCTGAAACGATAGTGAGGCAGATGTGAATAGTAAGAAGACAACAGCCAGGCGGATAAAGGGAAGATGGTAAATTATGAAAAAGTGTAGATAAACAGGAAAAAGATGATTGGAAGTGCCGTACCTTTGTCCTCACATATCACTGGAGTTCTTGTTGAATGATGAGAGAAAGGAATGGAATGTGTTAATTAAGAGTGGACATCCAAGTATGTCTGAAAAGCATATGAGGAAAAAAATGAATGGAATAAGAGATGCTGATGGAACAGAGACGATGAAGTCAAAGAGTGGAGAAAGGAATAAAAGGATAGAAAAGTTTAGTGTTGCAACACAGAAGAAAGAGCGGTTCAAAGGAAACTAAAGTGAGAGCTTGAGTCTTGCTGAAAGTCGGCACAAATAAGACAGTCTGAGATCGCTGGTCCGTAGAGCAAGCGCTGAAAGCAGTGTCCAAAATGTCTCATGTTTCCTTATGCTAACTGAAATGTTTGGCCACTGTTTATCCGCCTTTTGGAGAAATCTTTCAAGTGTTGGCAGCACAGATTTCCCAGACTTTAAACCAGACTCCCCCTATACGCTATATTGCAACGGTTACATTATAGCGCATATATAACGCTGCAGGACACACACTTGAATCCTTCAAGAATTGATAGCATGCAGTGGAGGAAAGACACTTGGTTAGTTTCGACAACATATAATTAAAATCTATGGCCACCACATCGTCTGACGCTAAGAAAAGCATTGCCAGTTGGCCTAAGTCGACTTCTAACTAGAAAGACCCTCAGGTTCTTACCTCGTCTGTAAGCTTTTAAGGAAGGCTGAGAAAGAAGTTCATGTGTTTCTGACTCGGACTGATGATGAAAACAGGATGACAAAACTGAGATGAGATATCAAGACCAGGTTCACCCTGTCAGAGTTGCAAGAATATTTAGGAGAGATGGCTTCCTGACACGTGATGTGTCTATAATGGTTGAAATCTGCCATATCTTCCACCTCTCACACAATGACATCTTCTCTGAACTTTCTTTACATCTCCGTCACTGCTGGCCCTACAGGTCATTTCATTTCAGTCCACTGTAAATCCACTAATTTTCACAGCTGGCTCTAGTACTCATCCTCTCACCCCCTGCTGTTGCAAAGACTATATCCCTTCCTTAGGTTGCACAGTTTCATGATGTAAGGATACTGACTTTCTCACAGAATGCCTATCTTCCCCCGCCGACGTAGCTACACAGAACATGTTCTCACCTCATATTGGAGGATTCGTAGAATTAGGCATTTGGCATGTCAGCTTGATCCTGGGCTATTATTATATATATATTATATAATAATTTAATATATATATTATATATATATACATATAATAATTTAATATATATTATATATTCTCTGATTTTCAGCCAAGTTATCTTTTACCATGATCTTATCTGATTATTTTTAACAGCAGTGCTTGATTCACGTCCTAAGCAAGAGAATCTGTCAGCTAACTGACACAAAAAAGAACAAATATACTACTGTAATGTTTAAGAAGGATAGCTAGTAAAGAAGATTAAAGAGAAAACTTAAACATTTTGGACACATTAAACGTCATGAGAATTTAGAGAAGACCGTCTTGGAAGAGTACATAATGGGAAAAAGAAAGAGAGGAAGACCAAGGCTAAGATGGCTGCAAGACATCAATGATATTCTGCAAATGGTTGCATCAGCAGCAGGGTATCTGGCTTACAACCGAGAGGCATACAGGAGAGCTGTTAGGGAGCAAAGTTCTGCAAAGGACACGCAAATGACTGGGTGACTGACTGACTTGTTGTTTTGTTATTTTCGTTTTCTTAAATAAATTATGTTGCCGATTTGTTACTGTGTGTCTCACATTTCTACATCACAATCTTACTGCCTCTTTTGCTCATTCCTTTTCACTTACACTTCTTTCTGTTTAATAAAACTGAAACCATACACCTCTGACTGTCCTGTTACAACACATTCTATTGTAGTTCTCTGCTCCTCTGTCTTTATTAGAACCATTTTCACGCCTGTCCTACAAACATAATGAAATTGTTATTGATAACAGGATCCCAGACTCCAGTCCGACTTCAGAATAACCAGTGAAAATATCCCGTACGATCTGGCACCAGTAGACTGCATTCTTCACTCTTCTGCCTTGTTTATGCCTTTTATCGAGTTTGCCATTCAGTCCAAAGTCTTTACATTCATGGAAAAAGTCATTTGAGTGGTTCTGGTGTTACTTGAAATGTCATATAACAACTGTAGAATCATCAGCAGATAGGAAAGAAGATCTCTTCTGCCTTCTGAAATTTTATCTTTTGCTTTCAACATTGACGAGTCGGCTGTCAGATGCTGTGTAAAAATAGATTTATCTAGTACATTCTGGTTTTGTTGTTCTTAATCTTTTTTTGTTTGTGTGTTTGTTTGGCCTTTGGCCCCGTTTCCGGCCTGAGAAATGTGGGTCCTTTGTCTGTTCTGAGAACAGCTTGTGGGTCTTTGTCTGGTCTGAGAACAGCTTGTGGGTCCTTTGTCTTGTCTGAGAACAGCTTGTGGGTACTTTGTCTGTTCTGAGAACAGCTTGTGGGTCCTTTGTCTGGTCTGAGAACAGCTTGTGGGTCTTTTGTCTGGTCTGAGAACAGCTTGTGGGTCCTTTGTCTGGTCTGAGAACAGCTTGTGGGTCCTTTGTCTGGTCTGAGAACAGCTTGTGGGTCCTTTGTCCGGTCTGAGAACAGCTTGTGGGTCTTTTGTCTGGTCTGAGAACAGTTGTGCTCCCTTCATTACTAAAGCAATAAAAGGTACAGGTAAAGGTAACCCTGTCATGCCTTAGAGGCACATAGGGATATGGTGTTAGTGCCCATAATTTCCTTGACCTGTCACCACACTAGAGGGTGATATGGTCAGTATCACGCCTGGCCGCCTTTCCTTTCCCAACTCCAGAAGAAGTCGGGTACCCATTTCTACAGCTGGGTGACTGGGATGCCTCCGGCCGAATTCAAACCCCCGACCTCCCCATGAGAGACCAGTGCACTAACCACTTCGTCACTCAGACACTTAACTAGAACCAAGTTGATGTTAAGAAATCTTATAATCGGGCAAACTAGTGTGCTGGTCCGTGGAACTCTAAAAATCCCTTAATTAACACGTAGTCTTGCTCAGTGCCATTGTTTACATTAAGAAGCAGAAACAAATATTAGATCTTCCTGGAATGTCTTCACCGGGTGACTTGAACAAATTATTAAAGATAAAAGACTCAAAAATGCTGACTACGTGGAAAGTCTACGTAAGATTTATGAATGGAATGTACTGAAAATGATTTACTCCCTTATGTTTCTTGGGTTGTTGGAGAGAGAGAGAGAGATAATTGTGCCCAGCTGATCTACAACCCTGGAATGTGAACTATTAGTTTAAAATAAAAACTGTTTGGACGTTTCTGAGCCCATACTGGATGTGGTATGTCTGTCCTATGTCGCCTCCAGCAGCATAGAAAGTATGAATATTCTAATGGTGCTTGAGCTTGGGTAACTAGGATTTCTTCACTCAACCCTGTCCTAACACTCTTAAAAAATATAGAAGCTGTGGAAAGGAATAGACAAAAATAAGATTTTTAACGGAATGCATCTTCCCATCGCAACATACGCCTGTGAGACCTGGATACTTAACAAAACAGCTGAGAAACACATAAATGCCTTTGAGTGTAAATGCTACAGAAGAGTCCTTCAAATATCGTAGACACAAAAAAGAACAAATATATCCATACCGCAAGAACTTAATATTGAAGAAGGTTGATTAGTTAAGAAGATTAAGCAGAGAAAACGTAAATATTTTGGACATATTACACGTCATGATAATTTAGAGAAGACCGTCTTGGAAGGGTACATAATGGGAAAAAGAAAGAGAGGAAGACCAAAGCGACGATGGCTGCAAGATATAGATGATATTCTTCAAACGGATGCATCAGCTGAAGGGCATCTTGCTTACAACCGAGAGACCTACAGGAGAGCTGTTAGGGAGGCAAAGTTCCGCAACTGACACGCAGATGACTGCCTAACTGACTTTGTCCTGTCATTCTTTCTGGAGAGGACACTGCAACTTCTGTTTATGATGAACAATTTCGAACGGAAATGGTTCCAGTCACCTGGCCACGAAGGATGCACGAACTGTGTATACTGGATGACAAACAACCTACTCAACGGGGTGAGGTGGGGGGTAGTCTATAAAGATACGCATGGCGCAACAAACTTGACCTTCCCTCTGTGACATAATCGAACACATTCCATTTTTCGGTACGCTGACCTGGCGCTGGCCCTAATGAAACTGCCAACGTACGTAACATAGCTAGTTTACTAGCCCACCTAGGTTTAGTATTATAACAATGTTGACATAAATTACGATGAATTTCCCTACACTTTCATGTTTTATTTATGTTAAGTTGAATATTGCTTGTGCTGATCTAAGAACTTCTTAGATGTGGTCCATGTTAAATCAAGCCTGAAGGTCATGGATGTGATCTCGCCTTAGGCTGAGCATAAAGTCCTTCCCTGACTTCAAACATTTATTTCAGACCATCTCAAAAAGCACTGCTGGCGAGATTCTTCGGATGCCGCGCGTGGAGTGAAGCTTCTCCCGGCCAAGGAAGAAAATGCGGAAAAGCGATTAGGGTTGATGTGTGGCGCTGATGTGAAAAGGTGATGGAAAGGATAAAGTGAAGCTTAATCGGTATGTCCAGTAGTATCACAGCGAGAGCTACTCATACTACGGCGCCTCTGCTCTAGAGGTCGGCCGCGTCCGAAATACACCCATACTGGTGAAATATGCCTAAACCGGCTTACACCAGGGGTGAAACTTGATGGCCACACATGTCATGGCACATCTGCTCTAGAGATCGATCATGTCCTAAACACGCCCATACTGGTGAAATATGCCTAAATCTGCTCAACACATGGTTGGAAGTCACTAATGACGAGGATTCATCATCCTGGACAAAAGCTCCGCCCTGGTCACAACTAGGAAGGGTAGCCGCCACAACCACAAAATGCTGAAGTCGGAGACCCTAGACCAGGGCAGTCTAGATAGGCAACCACCTCTCACCCGGCTGGGATGTAGGCATATCCCAATCAGCTGAGGTTTTCCGGTGAGAAAGTCCAACGCTGGACTAGATGGGCGGTGATACACGGGTATCTCAAAACACGTCGAAGTTTTCCGGTGAGAAAGTCCAACTCGAGATTAAGCTGGTGCAACGAAAACCACGGTGTCACGCAATCCCGCTTCTGAGACCCACCAAGAATACAGGCTCAAGCCGTGCGATACTCTGAACCTCTTGCGGTCCTCTCGGGGTTCTTGTGTGGTCCTTTTGGGGACATATTTTGGGGACCACACGGGGGAACCACGGGACCTATCGAGGATCACAGGTGTAAATTCAATAGGACCACGGGGCGGTCTTGGTGGTAGAAGCGGAAGAAGAAGAAGAAGAACTCAAAAAAGTTGTTCTATTTTTTGTTTTCTTTATTTTATTCGTCCGCTTCAACATGTGCTTCGTACTTTGTTTGGATAAGATTTAAGTGATACTCGACTTCTTGCCATGTGTTCTCTAAAATTTCTTGTCAGCTTCGAAAAGCATCCTTTACTTCTGCCATCAAGTTTCAGTATCAGGAGCTGGTGGAATGAACAATTTGTCCTTAGTTTATACCACCACCACCACCACCACCACCACCACCACCACCACCACCACCACCACCACCACCACACCACCACCACCACCACCACCACCAACAACAACAACAACAACAACAATAACAACAACAACAACAATAACAACAAATTAAAGAGCGATAATGTACTGAGAACAAGAAAGTTGTAGTGTATAGTGTTGTACCATCTCACTGAATCTATCGGTTTGAAAATATTGTATTTTAGAACTGACGAACAAACTAAACCTTTGTGATATTTGCGAATGCAGCCACACCCGTACATACAGAAATAATGAAAGGATTGACTTACGTAATGCCACAACTAATGTTAGAAGTACAAAATGTAAACATAAATGTTTTCGTATAAACAAACTCAAGATGTAAACACAAATGTTTTCGTATAAACAAACTCAAAATGTAAACATAAATGGTTTCGAATAAAAAGACAAACTCAAAATGTAAACATAAATATTTTCGAATAAATAGACAAACTCCAGGCCGACAGTCTATTACTGCAGATATAGTGAACTTTCAATTATCCAACCGTTTCTTGCGAAACAGATCCGTCATATGGGAGGCCAACAGTATTACTTTCATTATCAGCCAACAACAGTTTTATCTCACAGGTTTAATATTTCTGTGTAGCAGGTGCCTAGTTAGTCCACACATTTTCTACAAATATCATGAGGCTACCTTTTTTCTTTCAGCTGGACTTAGAGCAAGAAAATAAAGCTCTACAAGTCAATCTAAAGTGCTTGCTAACACCGATATAGACCATAAAGTTTCCAATGCTGTTTATGATAAGTATGAAATCAGTTATGAATGGTAACAGACTTTTAATGCCAGTTTCATCGTGTACTAGCTTCAGGTCCTTAATATATGGGACCAAAAATGCAAATCCACTGCAGACAATAAACAAAAAGCAGACACTGAGTAAAGTCTTTGTTGTTTTGGAAGTGATAGTTTTTGATCGACGCTTAGAAACTTGTGTTTTCGATAGAATCTTGAATCGTTTTATAGAGATTATCTTGACTTGAATTCCTATAACAACACAACCAAGACTGACCAGAATGATAGGTACTATTCCTGTTAGGTTGTTCCCAATGTAACGGATGATCTCGTACACCCAAACTCCGTTTATCCTTTGATAATAGAAGGGTGAATACAAAATGCGGTTAAAAGAAACCCCATTTATCACTATTTCATAAAACTGTAGACAGATTACGTTTTGGTAAATGGCAAAGCCAAGAAAAAGTATAAACAATACAGAGATCACGATCCATGTTCGTACTGGGGTCGCTATGAAGCGTAGATGAAGTGGGAAAAATATGGCCAGTAAACGTTCTCCTGCAATTAATACAGGGATCAACATAGAGCATTCACCTCCAGTCATGCGAGCTGTAAAGAAAACTGTAAGAAGTACATAGCAGATATAATTAACAACTTTTGAGTATCTAAAACTTGGTGGAAAGTTTTCAGACAATATATACAAAGGGAAATTGTTTAGACCTATGAGAAAGAGAACATCAGAAACAGCCAGCACTAGGAGCAGAATGTTGGAGCTTTTCTTCAATCCTTGTCGAGTCAATACTATAATAGTGGCCAAATTTACACATATACCTATTACACTAGTGCTAGGATAGATCACATAACGGAATCCCCATATTATATATCCTGCAGCTTCATCGCTAAGGAGAAGTGGATATCTCTTTGGAGATTCTGTTTTTAGCTTTTCTGTGATATTTTCTGACATTCTGTGTGATAGTTCACTAGAACTGAATAAAGCCAAAAGTGCAGATATTTAGATTCACTTCACATAATCTTATTATAAGTATGATTCGTCCGCACAGAACATTAGATTCTCTATAGAATATAATCAGTATTTTATATCTTCTGATCACCATAAGCCAACAATGTGGCTTTTTTTTTGTTATACCGAGCCATAAAGTCTCTAATAATTGATCTTCTGCTTGCTGACATGTTACTCCGCGGACGAAGAATGCGATACAAGAATTAACGAAACTAAAAAAAAAAAAAATGGAAACAATGTAAGTCATTTTCTTCTAAGATAAGTTCATGTACCTTGCAGATGTCTTCTAATAAAATTAGAATGTTCTATGATAACAGATTTAATGACAGTATATACTTAAAAATACAGTTTTATTTCTTTATCTCAGCTACTGGTTATAACTGGAATTTTTTAGAAAAAAAAAATAAGAGGGAAAATTGTCAGGAAGTACAATTTTCTGGTTTAACGAAGTACAATAAAGTACTTCTTTACAGCCTCCATCCGTCCCTAAAATTAAGGAATTTTAATCTATAAGCTCTATGATTGTTTCACTACATCATCATCGAGAATATCTAACTTTTTTTGTTTCAGATTCTTACAAGTGTTGAATTTACACACAAGTCCCAGTAATCTGACTTTTTTTCTCACACTCAATCATCGCCATCATAATCAACAAACAATGGACTCTGTTGTATGGAATAGAAATTTTCCACAAGTTACCAGATGACACTTGACAACCATTCTGTTATCACAAACTAGTCACAGTTTGTTTCAAAACCAGATTCAGAAATAAGAACCGATAACAAAGAAAGTCGTTTCATTTATAATTATGACGCATATTTTCTTGGTTGAGTCTGTGGTTGAAGAAAGCCACCGTGTCGGATTGTCAATTCTGACCGTGTTTTAAGATCTTCACACACAAAATAAACCTCTCAAACTGACACTTAACATTAAGATTATGAACAAATAAACCATTCTGAAAAGGCAATAGTTCTAGAAAGTTGTAGTTCTAGAATCACGAAACACAAGGAAAGATGTAATTCTAGAAACACAAAACATAGCGAAGGTGTAATTATAGAAACGTAAAACATAGGGAAGGTGTAATTCTAGAAACCCGGAACATTGGGAAAGTTGAAGTTCTAGAACACGAAACGTGAGGAAGTTGTAATTCTAGAAACACAAAACATAGCGAAGGTGTAACTATAGAAACCTGAAACATAGGGAAGGTGTAGTTCTAGAAAACCGAGTCATAGGAAGGTTTAGTTCTGGAAACTAGAAACATAGGGAAGGTGTAATTCTAGAAACACATATGCAGGAAAATCACTACTATAGTAAGCGGAACAACAACACAACTCCTTCAGATCGTCAGAGGAAGTAATAAACGCGAAACTAGGAGAAGATGTTATTCTAGGAACACGAAACATGGGAAAAGCGTAGCTCTAGAAGCAAGAAACATAGGAAATCTGTAGTTTGAGAAACACGAAACATAGGAAAGGTGTAGCTCTAGAAACACGAAACATAGGAAAGGTGTAGCTCTAGAAACACGAAACATAGGAAAGGTGTAGCTCTAGAAACACGAAACACAGGAAAAATGTAGTTCTGGAAAAAAGAAACATAGGGAAGGTGTAGTTCCCGAAATAGGAAAAAACGAAAAGGTGTCCTTCCGGAAATACGAAACATTGGTAAGGTGTAGTTCCAGAAATATTAAAAAAAAACCAAGATGTATAGTTCCAGACATATGAAAAAAAAATAAGAAAAAAAGCAAAGAAGAGGCTGTGTTACGGAGATTAATATTTCTTGTTGTTTCCATCAGTGCATTTTATATCAAGGAAATTCTATTGTTTAATTGAACCAAATAAATGAATATAAGAAAGTCTGTAACTAGACAACAAAAAAAAAAACCACATTTTAAAATGGTGATGGTATCAAAGATGAAGATAGCAAACAGTGATATAAAATTATTGTGACCAGAAGTTCTGAAAAATCAGAATGAAGATACAGAAGAAATGGAATGATTTTCCCGAGAAAAATTTGAATGAAAATTTCCAAATGTTTACTCGTAAGTGTCGTTTAAAGAAATGTATATTAGTTCTCAGTTTAAAGACATGCATATTAGTTCTCAGTTTAAAGACATGCATATTAGTTCTCAGTTTAAAGACATGGATATTAGTTCTCAGTTTAAAGACATGGATATTAGTTCTCAGTTTAAAGACATGCATATTAGTTCTCAGTTTAAAGACATGCATATTAGTTCTCAGTTTAAAGACATGCATATTAGTTCTCAGTTTAAAGACATGGATATTAGTTCTCAGTTTAAAGACATGCATATTAGTTCTCAGTTTAAACACATGTATATTATTTTAAAGACATGTATATTATTTCTCAGTTTAAAGACATGCATATTAGTTCTCAGTTTAAAGACATGTATTTTAGTTGTTCTCAATTTAAACACATATATATTTTTAAAAAGACATGTATATTAGTTCTCAGTTTAAACACATGTATATTATTTTAAAGACATGTATATTAGTTCTCGATTTAAATATTTGTGTATTATGTTAAAGACATGTGTATTAGTTCTCAATTTAAACACATATGTATTATTTTAAAGACATGTATATTAGTTCTCAGCTTAAACACATGTATATTATTTTAGCCCAAATAATAACGTATGTTACCAGATAGATTACATTATGATCAACAGAAAATTCAGGAACTCACTAATACCCGTGAAAACAAGACCAGGCGCAGACTGCTACAATGACCACATCCCAGTCGTAGGAAAAGTGGGAATCAGGCTAAAATGGTTAAAGGTTAAAGGTAGCAGCTAAAAACAAAGAATTAGATAGAGGGCTGTTGTGGAAAGATAAGGCAATACAAGAAGGACCATAGTACATACTAGGTATAATGCTATAGAGAAGATTGAAACGATTAATAAACAATGGAATATGCTTGAAGACTCTTTTCATCAAACATCTATCGAAATCCTACCTCCAAATAAATGACACGCTAAACAGGGGTGGATGACAGAAGAAATTTTGCACCTAATGGATTGGAGAAGAAGTCTTAAGGAAGATAAAGATGAATATGTGAAAATAAATAAAGAAATAAGACACAAATGCATTAAAGCTAAAGAAGAGTGGCTAAACAAGAAATGTAATTAAATAGACACACCATCATGGAAACGCAAGAGATATGTACAAACAAATAAAGGAGTTAACAAACAAAAAGGCATACCACAAGACTGGTTGCCTGAAGTCAAAGGAGGGGCATACAGTAACGGACAGAGATGAAATAATGGCACGATAATGTAAATACATTAGAAAACTTTATGAGGACAATGGAAACGAAATAGATATACAAAATAATAATGAAGAGCCTCCCATATAAAAAGCAGAAGTGGAAGAAGCCATCAAACACATGAAGAACAACAAAGCACCAGGGCAAGAAAAAAATCACCAAGGAAGAATTGGAAGCATTAGGAGAGCTTGGCATTGAAATAATTACCATATTGCTGAATGACAACTGTAACAGTAACTATGTCCCATCAGACCTTTTCCAATCAGTTTTAATTGCCCTACCAAAGAAACAAGGTGCAGTTGAATGTGAAGATCATCGAACTATTAGTCTTATGAGCAATGTCACCAAAATCTTGCTTCGTACTGTTATGAGAAGAGACATGGGCAAAATAAAACCAGAAATCATTGAAGAACAGTGTGGCTCTGTCGAAGGAAAAGGCACAAGTATTGCTATTTATATATATATTGAGAACATTGATGGAAAGATCATTAGAAGTAAAGACGGACCTATACTTATGCTTCATAGACTACTGTATAGCATTCGTAAAAGTGAGACACATAGAACTTATAAGAATCCTGGAAGACATCAGCATAGATGGGAAAGATCTGAAACTCATCAAAAACATATACTGGCAGCAATCAGCAACAATGAAGGTTGAGAACGAAATAGGAGCATTCCAAGACATAATATTGGGAGTGAGACAAGGATGTGTTCTATCTCCTGACCTCTTTTCCTTGTACAGCGAAAACATAATGAGAAATATAGAGAGACTGCCAGGAATATCAATTGGAGGTTACAATCTTAACAACTTAAGATATGCAGACGACACAGTTCTGATTGCTAAAAGTGAAGGGGAGCTACAGGCTTTTCTGGACATCGTGGTTCGTGAAAATAAAAGTAAAGGTCTCAGCATGGATGAAAAGAAGACTGAAGTGATGGTCATCTCAAAGAAAAGAATACCACCAAAATGTAGTATTACCATCGATGGTACAGTACAGAACTGAAACAAATTGATAGATTCAATTACTTAGAAACAATTATAACAGCTGATAGGAAATGTCACAACGAAATAAAAAGCAGACGTGCTCAGGCCAAGTCAGTATTCCAGAAAATGAGAAACATCTTGTACAACAGATTGATATCAATGGAAACAAGATTCCGAGTACTTAAATGTTACATCGAGCCAGTTATGTTTTATGGTCCATGAATAAGAGAGTACAGCGAGAAATGGAGGCCATGGAAATGTGGTTCATAAGAAGGATTTTGAAGTTACTATGGACAGCTAAGAAACCAACGAAGAAGTCTTAAGAGAGGCTGGAGTTAAAAGGCAAATTACAGCAAAGATTAGAGGCAGACAAGCGAGATTTGTAGGACATTTTCAGAGAAGAAGAAAATTTGAACACACTGTGACAACTGGAAAAACTGAGAGAAGAAGAGACAGAGGAAGACAGAGAGAGAATTTACTGGATGGGCTGTCAGTGTGGCTATGAAGAAAGTCACTGGCAGATCTCATAATCAAGTCTAAATACAGGGAATTGTGGAGAGAAATGATCGCCTACACCGCACGGAACAGCACTTGATTGATATTATTTTAAAGACATGTATATTAGTTCTCAGTTTAAAGACATGTACATTAGTTCTCAGTTTAACATGTTATTCTGATTCCTGTTCCAAGTAATGCAAACCTTTCTAAAGGGTGCCGCGTCAGCGACCCAGCGACCCAGCGATCCGGTTTCGATTTCCAACCGTGGGTCTCAAAAAGAATCCCGAGGTTCAGCCAGACTCAAGAAAAAAATGGATACCAGAGTTAACGGTCTGGGAAGGAAAAGGAATGACGCTGCTAGCTACGGAGTTCGTGCTGACGGCGACAATGATCAGCAGTTTCTGGTCAAATGTAGGCTATGCAGAAGGGCACTTATGGTCTGGCCATGAGCAACGACGCCGATTAACAACTCATACTTTGACCTTTAGCTTTCTAAAATCTCTAATCTTTTTTTTTTCATATTAATCCTCTTTGGAGTATGTTCATTTTTCTCTAAACCACTTCTAGATTGCTTTCTATGCTGCCTTTGTATGCTTCCTGAATATTCAAACCCAACATCATGAAAAAGCATCAGCAGTTTCTTCAGTTTGTAGTAATCTGTTTTCTCACTAATAATTCTTTGGGTTCAGGTCTATAAAGTTAAATACTCGTATATAAATATGCAAAAAGCCATTACAATGAAGCTATGAAAATATAATGGTTTTGATTAAAAAAAAGTAGAAACATCTTTACTGATTAATGAGCACACGAATTTTGCCTTATTTATACAAACACATAGAGAAGAAACAAATAGGAAAAAGAAAAGTCTAAACTTACATGTATAACATGTAACCTACATTCATTCATTCATTTGCGTGTCCCTTGCGGAACTTTGCCTCCCTAACAGCACCTCCTATAGGCCTCTCGGTTGTGAGTAAGAAGGCCTGCTGCTGATGCATCACTGTAACTTAACAGGAATGGTAAAAAAGGATGCGCTTAGCTGTGACTTGTAGGAAGCTGTGCCTGAGAGTGCGCGTTGTGAAATTTTGTGAATGTTTCTATAAAGTCTTCTGGGTTGTGATGGATTGTGACTCTTTCCCCCCCCTATTAAATCCAGCTTTCCAGCATCTAAAATAACAACGGTGTTAAGATTCGGGTCTTTGTCTCTGAATGCCAAGACAAGTAGCGCCTTCATCTCCTTTTTTAACGACCAATAACTGACATGCCGATGTCAGGGCTGGTGAACCATATCTGACCAAAACCCTATCCCACCTCTCCGTTGCTGCCCCCAATAACAGAACTAGCTTGACTAACGAGGCCGTGATTGCCATAGTCCCGATGGCGGTTGAGCCTGCTAAAGAAGTACTGCACATCCCCTACTTTTTAGTTCATTCAGGGCTTGAAAAAAAAACCCAGCTGCTATAACCAGTTCCCAAGTCGACACGGTGTTGTGTCACAACGGCTTCACAGCATCGGCTGGAAATAACATCAGATGGTGTAAAACTGTATAATAAGTTTATTTACTATCTATCTATCTATCTGTGTCAAGCTTTAATTGTGGGGTTGGAAATATTATTTACTGATTAGTTAAGGTGCTGTGTCTATGTAGTTGACATAGTCTTTACTATGCAACTGAAGGCAGAATAGTTTATCAGACAACGACATCAGTCTCCCGATTCTTTTGTACAGCAGTAAGAATGTGACCTGAAACCTCTTCCTTTATATTCCTGGCTCAGGTTCTGCTCCAAATATCTGACTTCTTACCCGGGCTACCCAGGTTATGCCCCAAATATCTGATTTCATACCCGGGCTACCCAGGTTATGCCCCAAATATCTGACTTCTTACCCGGGATACTCAGGTTCTGTCCCAAATATCTGACTTCTTACCCGGGCTACCCAGGTTCTGTCCCAAATATCTGATTTCATACCCGGGCTACCCAGGTTATGCCCCAAATATCTGACTTCTTACCCGGGATACTCAGGTTCTGTCTCAAATATCTGACTTCTTACCCGGGCTACCCAGGTTCTATCCCAAATATCTGACTTCTTACCCGGCTACCCAGGTTCTATCCCAAATATCTGACTTCTTACCCCGGCTACCCAGGTTCTATCCCAAATATCTGACTTCTTACCCGGGCTACCCAGGTTCTATCCCAAATATCTGACTTCTTACCCCGGGCTACCCAGGTTCTGTCCTAAATATCTGACTTCTTACCCGGGCTACCCAGGTTCTGTCCCAAATATCTGACTTCATACCCGGGCTACCCAGGTTCTGTCCCAAATATCTGACTTCTTACCCGGGCTACCCAGGTTCTGTCCCAAATATCTGACTTCTTACCCGGGCTACCCAGGTTCTGTCCCAAATATCTGACTTCTTACCCGGGCTACCCAGGTTCTGTCCTAAATATCTGACTTCATACCCGGGCTACCCAGATTCTGTCCCAAATATCTGACTTCTTACCCGGGCTACTCAGGTTCTGTCCCAAATATCTGACTTCTTTACCGGGCTACCCAGGTTCTGTCCCAAATATCTGACTTCTTACCCGGGCTACCCAGGTTCTGTCCCAAATATCTGACTTCTTACCCGGGCTACCTAAACTGTTTATTCAAAAGTAAATGCACCTTTACCCAACAAACACTAATGCCACATCAGCATTTACTCTGACAACCAACATATAATTTTTACTGTAAAAAAATCTGGAATCCAATTTATTGCATTAAACAAGACAGCACCCAATAGGAGTGAACTTACAATTCAACATGACATACAGAGAAATGCAACATTTAAGACACATAAATCATTACATTAATGAGTTAACTCAAATCTCAATAATAATGAGCCGTAACAGCAGCTCGGTCTACACAATCAATATCAACACTTATATTTTCTTATCAGTCATTGTCTAGAACAATAACATAACATAAAGAACGTTTGGTTCTTGTGGCACATTCATTACACAGTTTTAAAGCGCCAAGCTTTGGACAAATACATACAAGATATCAAACATTTTAGAAAAGTGATTGATGAAAATCATGGTGTTGAATGCAAACTAAAATATCAAATGTAATTCAATATGACAAAAATAGTTTGTTCACAGTGAATACTTAACGACAAGTAATGCAAAATAACAAAAAGTCCAGTACACGTTTTAAGGAACGCATTTATCATGAACCTCCACACAAAAACATTTAGATGTATGTGTTACAAACAGGAATCATTAGCTCGTCATTAACTATCGACAAATTAGTAATTCTTGCAAATATATATAATATATCACACTTACACGCTTAGTCGTAATGAATACAGTTCGCAATACGTATCCAAAGGAGAAACTCCAACACTTACCACATTTACCACTTACGCAAGACAAATGACAGACGTCTACACTCCATGCAAAACGACACCCGACGATATTTGACAACCTAAAAGTGGCACGGGGTAAGCTTTACACACAAAAAAACGCCATAATGAACAATGTGTACGAATACATTCCAGGACAGGACATCACAGCCCCGGCCTTACTTTTCTTTACACAAAGTGACCCGATTTACGACGCACAGCTCCCTTTTTTATACCCGATACTCCTTCTGGCGTGAAGCGGTCAGTCTAACTCTGGTCGGCCGAAACCAAAACGAAACTGAGCTCTTCACAATTGCTGTTCCAGAGAGACAGAAGACTAGTCAGTGTTTCTGCAAACTGCTACTTGTTTTTTTCTTTTTAATTGACATGAAGCTGTAATTGTGATGTCAGGTTGAGGTAGAGATGATTAGATTTTCACTTCTTCACGTGCTAACTACGACTTCCAGTGCCGTTTCATGTTTGATACTAATTTCCCAGCATAAACGCACACAGTTCACAAGACTGTGTTACCTTATATATATAAATATTTTCCTATAAACAATTTTGCTTAAGTTTAGACACTTTTCGCACGTTTTTGTTTCTTTGTTTATTTATTTTTTTTGCGCTGTTGATTGCCACTTTTCATCACAAAGAATCTTTTCAGATTTTGGTAAGTTTAAAATCTGAACACGTAGTGGCCACCATCATCTATATCTGACCAGGGGATAATTTGCCAGAATGGTAATATACAGGATAATTTGCCAGAGTGGTAGCAGACTGTTGTATGTGCATTGTTCTCTGTGGTTATTATCGGTGTTATTCTAATCCAGAAGTTTCCCTCTCAATCTTTCAGAGTTCATGACAAAGGACGGCTGTCACATGGGACGGTTGTTAGCAACTACTGTCTACATTGAAAGACTTCCTTCCGCAATGCCCACTTCCTTGAAAGGAAGTTGTGATAGAAAAGACGCTGTTCAGCGTTGATTAATTACTTCTGAATATCTAAGAATGAGTTTTTTCCCCTTTCGGTTTAAACAACCAGACCAGGTTAACGATTCTAAGTAGAATGTTTGTTGGAAGGTTTTACTCTAATAGAACTTTAGCCCGTGATACACTATAGTTCTATGGTGTACTGATCATCATTTGTAGGGGCAGTATGTGACAGTATCAAATCTCTTTTCCTTTTTTGCCATTTGTAGGTTCATGTGTCATACACGAATATACAGATGATGCACGAATTATATATGGCAGCTTTGGTCTTCTTTTGTGAAGTCTGAACTCTTTGAAACTGATTGAGTGAGTCAAGCAGAGGTGCCATTGCACTTGTTTCTCTCTATTTCTTCTGGAGCTAGTTTCACGCAAAAGACAGAAAGAAGTAAAGGCAAATAAAAATCGCAAAAGAGGCAATGACATGAGAACATAGATATGTACAATAAACACCAATAAATCAATATTTCGGCGATATGCCTTTATCAAGGAATTAGGAAAATAACTGAAAAAAAACAAAAAAAAAAAACAGGCAGTTAACTGACAGAGATGGTCTTGGTTATGACGTCTAACAACTATTACGGCCAGACAGTCACATGAGACAGAGAAATAGGTTACAAGAAAAGTATTGGTTGAAAAATTAGAATATAGAAACAGTACCACAGAAGTCAAGCTGGTGGACAATATTGGCTAATTATGTAATGCCTCATTCCCCATATGACAATACAGCGGCTAAATATTCTGAAACGATAGTGAGGCAGATGGAAATAGTAAGACGACAACAGACAGGCGGATAAAGAGAAGATGGTACAATATGAAAAAGTGCAGATAAACAGGAAACTTGAAGTGATGTATCTTTGTCCTCACATATCACTGGGTGCCTGTGGAATGATGACAGATAGGGACTGGAATGTATTCATTAAGAACGGACATCCAAGTATCTCTGCCAAACAGATGAGAAAAAACATGAATGGAGTAAAAGATGCTGATGGGACAGAGATGATGAAGTCAAGGAGTGGAAAATGGAATAAAATGACAGAAAAGTTTAGTTTGCGTAACGAAACAGAAGAAAGAGCGGTTCAAAGAAAACTAAAGTGAGAGTTTGAGTCTTGCTGGAAGTCGGCAGCCGGCCTGACAAATAAGACGCTTTTTCAAGAGCTTTGCGAGATCGCTGGTTGGAAGAGCAAGCGTTTGAAAGCAGTGGCCGGAATGTCTCACGTGTCCTTAAGGAGGACCCGTTAACTGAAATGTTTGGCCACTGGTTTAACTGTAATTTTGGAGACGTCGTTCAAGTGTAGATGGAACCGATTTCCCAAACGTAAACCAGTCTCCCTCTGTAAGTTGTACTGCAACGCTTATCTGACGTTTCGGGAAATGCACGTGAAGCCTTCATGAACTGAAAACGTGGGGAAAGACACCTGGTTACTTTCGACAACGTATAAACATCTCGGCAACTATGTTGTCTGATGCCGGGACCTAAGACCACTTTTGGCCTACTTACCTCGTCCGTAAGCTTGTAAGGAACGTTGCATAAAATATCCACGTGTTTCTGGCTCAGACTGGAGCTGAGAAAGTTGATGAAAACAGGATGGTCTTAATCAGCAAAGTGAAATGATAGATCAAGATCAGGTTCAGAGATGCAAGAATGTTTATGAACTATACCTGAAACTAACTTCGTGTAATAAGTATTCCTTCTGTTGTTGTTGTTGATGTTGTTGTTAAATTATTCCGTGTTCGAATCCCAGGTAATTCTCTTGTGATTTTTCTTTCTCTCACGTCTCACGCGTAGTCTACGATTTTTTCCAGGTTTAATCCTAGGTAACTTTGACAGGTAGTGTCAATTTTCACGAGATATGTGAGGTTACGTTAGGGAAAAGTTAAAATGTCAACTGTGGAATGTATTAAATTTCGTAGTAGAGATTTGAGTTTTTTTAAAATAGGAAATTGTTTGTTTTAGAAACAAAAGTTTATAAAAACAGGTAAATTCACGTGAATATAGAGTTTCATGATGGAATATTCAGGAAACTTAGGAAGATTTTGTAGGGAATATTTAAGGCCCAGAGAGAGAGAGAGAGAGAGAGAGAGAGAGAGAGAGAGAGAGAGAGAGAGAGTCAGAGTCACATTAATATAAGATGTTGTATGATGATTAGGGGGACCCAACTAGAAGATCTTGATTTTGCTGATGACATAACTCTTATCAGTAATAATGTGAATTCCATGCAAGAAAAAACAGATAGCCTGTCTTCACTGGCTAGCAAAATAGGACTTGAAATTAACAAGGACAAAACAAAAATAATGAAAATTCCCATCAATTAAAATGGAAAAATACACATAGAAGGGACAGATATTGAAGAAGTCAATCAATTTGCATACCTTGGCAGCTACATAGACCAGGATGGTGACACTAGAAAGGAAGTTAGGATCAGAGTTGCAAAAGCAGCATCAATCTTCAAGAATCTTGAGAACATATGGCATTCAAAAGTTATAAGCACAAAAACCAAGTTAAGACTATTCAATTCAAATGTAATATCCACCCTCATTTATGCATGCGAAAGCTGGAAAACAACTAAAGAAATAGAAAAGAAATTAGACTCTTTGGAAAACAAATGCCTAAGGAAAATACTCGGCATCAAGTGGAATGAATTCAAGAACAGAGATAAGACAGATGACTGAACAACAACCAGTCTCATGGGTGATCAGGAAAAGGAGATGGACATATGTTGGTCACTTGATGAGAAGAAATGATCAGAGAATCCCAAAACAAGCTATCAAGTGGAAGACAACAGGCCGAAGAAAAAGGGGCAGACCGCGTGAAACTCTGAAGAGGACATTATTAAGAGAGGCCAAGTTAACAGGCATAAAATCCTTTGATGAGGTTGAAAGACTCGCCGAAGACAGGAAAAATTGGCGAACTACTTTGCGAGCCCTATGTGACGTTTAACGGCACGGGAAGGATATAAGATATAAGATAAGATGATGATTAGAGTGATTATTAGAGGATGAGATTAGGATTAGGATGAGAGTGATTATGTTAGAAGTATCAGAGTAACAGTGTAAATGTAATTGAGAAGTAGTTTCATCTGTGTTCAGAGAGGTTGTACTTCTGTTAGTTAAAATGCAGTTTTTGTTAGTGATTGTTCTTCTAAGGACATAAGTTGTAAAGTTATTTATGTAGTGTTGTAGTTGAATGTCCTTTTTAGGACAAAAATGTGATTTTGTGTTGAAAGACTGTGTTGGAGCTTTTCAGTGTATATGAGGTATGTTGTTTTTTATGTTGTATGTTAGTGAGGGTCCCATGGCAACGCTAATCGCCCTGACCATTTTTATATTCTCATGTTAATTGTTTACATCCGTTTACAACATGCATTTAACAAATGGGATTTCATCATGAAACTTTTGTGATTTTTGTAGTTGTTGAACCCTGTGATAACTGGATTCATGTTGAGTGTCAGCTGTGTTGTTGAGTGAGTTAATTACATGTAACTGGATCATGTTCGTGTACGGAAATGTAGTGGTTGTCATCCTGGGTTTCCGTTGTTACACGATATATAATAATGTGACGTCTGTTGTGTCACTTGTGTAGCAGTAAAGTAAATCTGCTCTGTAAATAGTGACCTTGTAATAGTTAATGAAGAGTTCACCGCTTTAAAACAGTTAGCCACACATACACACACATACTACTACAGTACAGTACAGTGTGTGGGCAAACCAGGTGTCTTATGTTAGTGTGTAGTAAATACACTAATGCGAATAGACACTAAGAGTACGAATCTTCCTAAAACATTTTTAGGGCAAATTTAACCACAGAGCACACACTACTATTCAAAATGGCGGGTAGTGTACATACTGGGCGTACGTTATGTGAAATAACGATACTGAAAACTGTGATGGATAACCAATACTTGAAGATGAAATCATAGATGCCATCAAACACATGAAGAAAGGAAAAGCGACTGGGCATGATAATATAACAATAGAAGAAATAGAGGCACTAGAGGAGACAGGAATAAAAATAATAACCAAGTTACTGAATCACATTTACAACAGTGGTTATATGCCCAGTGACCTGATTAAATCCACGTTTATAGCACTACCAAAGAAACCAGGTGCAAAGGAATGTGATTACCACCGGACTATCAGCCTCTCCTGTCTTATAACGAAGCTACTTCTGAGAATAATTATGAGAAGAACAAGGAAAAAGATAAAGATGGAAATAGCAGATGAACAGTTTAGTTGTTTTTTTTTTTGGAAGGAAAGGGAACACACAATGCCATTTGTGCTTTACGAACAGTAACAGAAAGAGCTTTAGAAGTACAGAAAGATCTCTACTTATGCTTCATTGATTACACCAAGGCATTCGACAAGGTGAGACATAATGAAATTATTAAACTGCTTGAAGACATCAATATAAAAAGATATTACTTTGAACATTAAAAAGACAGAGACTATGGTTATATCTAAGAAACAGAATCCACCAGCATGCAGTATTAAATTAAAAGGAACCATTCTAAAGCAGGTGCAGAAATTCAAATACCTTAGAGCAGTAATAACTTCAGATGTGAAATGCAGAACAGAAATTAGGAACAGAATAGGCCAAGCAAAGACTACATTTCAGAGAATGAGAAACACATTAACTAACAGAATAGGCCAAGCAAAGACTGCATTTCAGAGAATGAGAAACATATTAACTAAACACACCTTTATCAATGAATGTTAGAAAACGAGTTCTAAAATGCTATATTGAACCTATCTTGTTATATGGAAGTGAATCATGGACAATAGGCAGATCTGCACAAAAATCATTGAAAGCAGCAGAAATGTGGTTTATTAGAAGAATGTTACGAATTCCCTGGACAGCAAAAATAACTAATGAAGAATGTATGAGAAGAGCTGGAGAGACAAAAAACCTTGTCAAAAATATAAGAGAGAAACAATGTACTTTCATAGGACATGCAATGAGAAGAGGGCGCATTGAAAAAATTATAACAACAGGAAAAATAGAAGGAAGAAGATCAAGAGGAAGACCAAGAGAAATGATACTGGACAGTCTGACGGAATTGTGTGAGAGGAGATCACTAACTGATCTGATGGCCTGCATGAAGGATCGTGTACTCTGGAGAAGCATAATAGCCAACGCCAGCCGGCATGGCACCTGATGATGATGATGATTATGTTATGTGCAACTAATGTAAGAAGTACAATATGTAAAGACAAATATATTCGAAAAAAACAGACAAAGTTCTGGACGCCAGTGTATTACTGCAAATGTCTCAACAAATAATGCTAGAGTGACATTTCATAAACCAGCTTTTCTTGTGAAAATGAACAGCGCTAAATGGTAGGTCAACCGACATCAGTTTTATATCACATGCCGAAATTTCTGTATATAAAAAAAAGACTTCAGTTCAGACGTTTTTTTGAAACATCATGACACTATCTGCTTTCTGAACTTAGAGCAAGAAAATAATGCTTTACAAGTCAGTCTAAAGTGTTTGTTAACACCGACATAGACTATAAAGTTTCCAACGCTGTTTATGACAAGTATGAAATTAGTTATCAATGGTAAAAGATTTGTAATGCCAGTTTCATTGTGTAGAGTCTCGAGCTGAGTAATGTACGGAACAAGAAAGGCGAATCCGTTGCAGACAATAAACAAAACGCACACACTGAGTAAAGTTTTCGTTGTTTTTGAAATGGGGGCTGTTGACCTTTGGTTAGAATTTTGTGTTTTCAGTGTAATCTTTAATCGTTTTATAGAGATTATCTTGACTTGAACTCCTATAACAACACAACCAAGACTGACGAGAATGATCGGTACTATTCCTGTCAGGTTGTTTCCCACGTATCGGATTATTCCGTACACCCAAACTCCGTTTATAGTTTGATAATATAAGGATGAATACAAAATTCGATTAAAAGACACCCCATCTACGACTATTTCATAAAACTGTAGGCACAGAACATTTAGGTAAATGGCAAACCCAAAGAAAAGTATAAACAATACGGAGGTCACAATCCACGTTCGTACAGGCGTCGCTATGGATCGCAGATGAAGAGGGAAATATATGGCCAGTAAACGTTCTCCCGCTATCAATACAGGAATCGTCAACGAGCATTCACCTCCAGTTGTGGAAGCAGTAGACAAACTTATTAGAAACACATAACACATATAATTAACACTTTCTGAGTATCTAAAGCTTGGGGGGACATTTTCAGCCATGATGTACTGAGGGAAATTGTTTAGACCTATGAGAAAGAGAACATCAGAAACAGCCAGTGCTAGGAGCAGAATGTTGGAACTTTTCTTCAATCCTTGTCGAGTCAACACTGTAATAGTGATCAAATTTAAGCATATTCCCACCACGCTAGTGCAAGGATAGACCACATAACGTAATATCATTTGTATACATTCAGCAGTTTCATCACTAAGTAGAAGTGGATAGCTCGCCAGGGTTTCTGTTGCTGTTTTCTTTGTTACATTTTCTGACATTCTGAGTTCTGTTTCACTAACATAGATTTAAATTAAATGCAAAGTATCACGTTGTGAATGGCCTGCCTACGCAATGCTCTGTGGTATCTGCATAAAATTTGAGCAAAGTTTATATCCTGTTGATCTTCTTGTGATCATCAAGCATCTCCATGGTTTTATAGTATGTCAGGACAGAAAATCTGTAATGCTTCTCTTGGTAGACAGCAGACTCTTGCTAGTCACGGACTGAAACAATCTGCAAGAGCAATTCAGCACACACAACAGAGACAATACAGGTTAGATGCTGATTAAGTAAGCTCCTGATATTCTCAAATATTCTCAGATGAAAATATTTCATGAACAGTGGAATTATAATAAGGGATAAGTGGAAAAAACTGAATAAATCTGCTTTACAGATCTGTGCTGTTCACTGTCTTAAATTCTGACTTTATGAACAAGGTATTTGAACATTATCCAGTAAATAATATACACTAGTCTCTTAACAGAGGGCGTATTCAGTGACACTCCCCAATTAATGAACAGACCTTGGGTTAACCAATAAAGTTGCTCCTTTGTTTCAGATAGTTTTAACATTCCTCAGTCAAAAGCTGAACATGCAAACTCTAGGGGTTGGCTGAGTACATCCTCATCGAGAGAAGTGTCTTCTTTCTTTCAAACCATTTCACAGTTTAGAATGTTCAGATTAGTTTCGCCAACTCACAATCCGCGCCGTAATAAACACAGTATTCTGTTCTGTGTGTACTAGTAATTTTTCATAATGCACTAAATGATACTCGCAATCAAATTAGAGCAATGATTTAGAATTTAGACAATTACTCCGACAGAAGAAACTGGTCCTTGTTAATTTCTATGAGCGATTCAGTAAAAAGGAACAACTGTAACAAAAATAATTTTACTCATTTTGCTGAAGCCATTTTCTCCGTTTAGGGCTTGGGATGAAAAAAGCTATTGAGGCTCGCCTTGTTACTGAAAATGTTAAGATCGTAGCACTCAAAATAAAACTCCATATACTGATGGCTGCACGAAGGTCAGTAATAAACAAAGCCAAGAAGTCAGGAATTCCAAAACTCCGGAAGCACTGAAAGGCTGTTTTACGTGGATTCCTGTTTCATGACGTTTACATTCGTGCCTGTTATACTTGAGCAGAATTTGCTACTCATAAAATGTGAAACAAAACTTATAACAAACGTCTTGACTAAATAGCACGAACAAAAATAATCATATTAGGATAGCATTTATTAACACTTTTCTTGACAAAATATATTGACAAGCAACAAGACAAGGGAAAAAAACAGTGATACTAGACAGCAAATCAAACGTACTGAGAAATCAAAATGAAATGTACAAAATGGAGATGGAATGAGTTTATTGAGACAGATTTGATAGAAAAGTTACATCTGCCGTTAGACTTTATAAATCGTTTCAGGACATGGACATTAATTCTTGTTTCAACGTATGATTTTTATTCGTTTCCTGTTGTTAAATTTCTCTGAACATTTATTCTGTTTTTTTTCTTCTTATAATTGCTCAAGATATGTTTGACGTTTCTCAAAACTTCACTGCATTTGATATGGTTTCATTATCTCGTTTAATGTTGTAATCTTATATTATACGTGTATAACAACTTTAACCATGTTTAACATATGGCTGCCTGATGGCATTTTCTGGTATTTATTGGCATCTTTTTTCTGTCGTAAAAATTGCTTTTGTATTCCCTATCTCCCATCGCAACATATGCCTGAGAGACCTAACACTTAACAAAACAGTTGGGAAACACAAATGCCTTTGAATGTAAATGCTACAGAAGAGTTCTTCAAATATCATGGACATACAAAAATAACAAATATATCCATACTCATCATCATCATCATGTGCCGTGCCGACTGGCGTTGGCTATTATGCTTCTCCAGAGTACACGATCCTTCATGCAGGCCATCAGTTCAGTTGCTGATCTCCTCTCACACCATCCCGTTAGACTGTCCAGTATCATTTCTCTTGGTCTTCCTCTTGATCTTCTTCCTTCTATTTTTCCTGTTATAATATTTTCAATGCCCCCTCTTCTCATTGCATGTCCTATGAAAGTACATTGTCTCTTTCTTATCTTTTTGACAAGGTTTTTTGTCTCTCCAGCTCTTCTCATACATTCTTCATTAGTTATTTTTGCTGTCCAGGGAATTCGTAACATTCTTCTAATAAACCACATTTCTGCTGCTTCCAATGATTTTTGTGCAGACCTGCCTATTGTCCATGATTCACTTCCATATAACAAGATAGGTTCAATATAGCATTTTAGGACTCGTTTTCTAACATTCATTGATAAAGGTGTGTTAGCTAATATGTTTCTCATTCTCTGAAATGCAGTCTTTGCTTGACCTATTCTGTTCCTAATTTCTGTTCTGCATTTCCCATCTGGAGTTATTATTTCTCTAAGGTATTTGAATTTCTGCACCTGCTTTAGAATAGTTCCGTTTAATTTAATACTGCATTCTGGTGGATTCTGTTTCTTAGATATAACCATAGTCTCTGTCTTTTTGATGTTCAAAGTAAGGCCTATCTGTTCACTTTCGTTGGCGACTTTATCCAAGAGATTTTGCAGGTATTGTTGGTTCTCAGCTATCAGTACTGTGTCGTCAGCATACCGAAGGTTGTTAATATTGTATCCTCCAATTTTTATGCCTGGTTCTGTGATGATTGTTCTTAGAAAATTCTCGCTATACAGAGAAAAAAAGGTCTGGAGATAGTACACATCCTTGTCGCACCCCTTGTTTTATAGGTTGATATTTTCCAATTCTATTTTCAACTCGAACTGCTGCTTCTTGCTGCCAGTATAGATGTTTTACAATCCTCAGGTCTTTGCCATCTATATTGATGTCTTCAAGGATTTTTATAATTTCATTATGTTTCACCTTGTCAAATGCATTGGTGTAATCAATGAAGCATAAGTAGAGATCTTTCTGTACTTCTAAAGCTCTTTCTGTTAGTGTTCGTAAAGCATAAATGGCATTGGGTGTCCCCTTTCCTTAAAAAAAAAACAAACTAAACTGTTCATCTGCTATTTCCATTTTTATCTTTTTCCTTGTTCTTCTCATAATTATTCTCAGAAGTAGCTTCGTTATGTGACATGAGAGGCTGATAGTCCGGTGGTCGTCACATTCCTTTGCACCTGGTTTCTTTGGTGGTGTTATAAACGTGGATTTAATCAGGTCACTGGGAATATAACCACTGTTATAAATATGATTCAGTAACTTGGTTATTATTTTTATTCCTGTCTCCTCTAGTGCCTCTATTTCTTCTATTGTTATATTATCAGGCCCAGTCGCTTTTCCTTTCTTCATGTGTTTGATGGCATCTATGATTTCATCTTCAAGTATTGGCGGTCCATCACATTTTTCAGTATCTGGTGTTAATTCTGGACTTTCTCCTCCATATAGCTCACCGATATACTCTGTCCACCTGTCCACAATGTCTTCTTTTCCCATTAACATTTTACCTTCTTTCGATTTCATGCATCCTGTGGTATATTTTGTTTTTCTGCCTGTGAGTTCATTAATTCGTTTATGCATGTTTTTGCTGTCTTTATTATGAGAGTCCTCTATCTGTCTGCACTGCTCATTTAACCACACTTCTTTTACTTCTCTGCATTTGCGTCTTATTTCTTTATTTATCTTGCTATATTTTTCCTCGTTATTTTTACTCCTCCTTCTCTTGTCCATCAGTCCTAAGATGTCGTCTGTCATCCATTTATTTTTAGAGGCTTCTTTTTTTAGTGGTATTATCTCCTTAACAGTGTGGTGGATAGAATCTCTTAACATTTCCCATTGTTCATCTATACTATTTATCTTTGTTACTGCATTGTATCTATTTGTTATAATAACTTTGTATTGTTCTCTCAGTTCTTGGTCATTTTTAAGAAGTTCTGTATTCAATTTGATGTTTCTCACTTTTCTGCCTGTTTTCTTTAGCTTTATTCTAATTTTTCCACAGAGTGGATCATGGTCACTATTGCAGTCAGCTCCTGGCATGGTTTTTGTTGTCAGTAATGCATTGCGGAATCGTTTGTTGATTAATATGTAGTCTATCTGGTTAAAAGTCTTTTTATCTGGGCTGCACCACGTTGCCAGTCTTCGAGGACGTTGTTTAAACCAGGTGTTTCCTACAACCATGCTATGTATTCTTGCCCATTCAATTAATTTACTACCTCTATCATTCCTCTCCCCCAGTCCATAGTCACCAACGATGTCTGAAGTTCTTCCGTTACCAACTTTGGCATTAAAATCTCCCATGACTATGGTAACTTCATGTGACATTGTGTGTTTTGGTGCTGTCTCTATATCATTATAAAATAGCTGTACATCTTCTTCAGAGCTTTCAGACGTTGGAGCGTACACTTGTATAATATTTATGTTTATTGGTTGTCCTTTCAGTTGGGCTAGCAGGACTCGGTCCGAGATGTTCAAATATCCTATAATTGTCCTTGCCGTTTGTTCATCAAATATAATTCCTACTCCTCGTTCATGTTTCTCACTTCCTGAATATATTATTGTATATTTATCTGAGTTTATCTTCCCTGCACCTGTCCATCTAACTTCACTCATTTCTAATATGTTGATCTTCATCCTTTCCATTTCCATCTTTACATTTTCTAATTTTCCAGCCTGGAATAAAGTTCTAACATTCCATGTTGCTATTTTGAACTTGTTAGTTTTGCCACCAGTATCTTGATGACGATCTGGCTCCACCTGTGGCTCGTGAGCTGCCCTACCGGACGAGGCTGCTCCAGAGGAACATCCATTAACGTCGTTCATGATGAATCGATTACTCTGCTCAAGCATAACTATTCTTGGGAACTACAACAGTGGTTTCCCGTTGCCTTCTGTCGGTTTGTGTACGGACTCTCTGCTAGCCTTTGGACTCCCTGTCCTGCCCGCAAGGCAGAGGGAAAAGTCAGCTTCTTAGGGGGAAAAACCTCCAAGTACAATATCTGTCTGTTCAAGGAGGCTGGCTCAGTTATGTAACTTCAGTTATTTAGGATCAACGAAAAAAGGAGATTTATTCATTCATTTATTCATTTGCGGAACTTTGCTTCACTGACAGCTCTCCTGTAGGGCCCTCGGTTGTGAGCAAGATGGCCTGCTGCTGATGCATCCATTTGCAGATCATCAACGATGTCTTGCAGCCATCTTCGCCTTGGTCTTCCTCTCTTTCTTTTGAAAACAAATGCCTAAGGAAAATACTCGGCATCAAGTGGAATGAATTCAAGAACAATGCAGAGATAAGACAGATGACTGAACAACAACCAGTCTCATGGGTGATCAGGAAAAGGAGATGGACATATGTTGGTCACTTGATGAGAAGAAATGATGAGAGAATCCCAAAACAAGCTATCAAGTGGAACACAACAGGCCGAAGAAAAAGAGGCAGACCGCGTGAAACTCTGAAGAGGACATTATTAAGAGAGGCCAAATTAACAGGCATAAAATCCTTTGATGAGACTGGAAGACTCGCCGAAGACAGGAAAAATTGGCGAATTACTTTGCGAGCCCTATGTGACGTTTAACGGCACGGGAAGGATATAAGATATAAGATAAGATATATATATCATCAATTTTATGCCGCTTTAGTTATGCTTAATCATATTTGTTGCTGCTGTGAATATTGTTTAGGAAATTTTTGTTAATGCGAATAGAAAAAAAAATCCTGTTGTGATCAAGATTAAGAAGTTCTTATGTTTCTACGTCTTGCTGTCGTTTCGTTTTGTTGTCCTTCATATTGTCACATCACTTCCAAGGGACGTGTAGACTGTTAAACATTTGAGGACTACACGTGCCTTCACATCTACTGTTGTACCATGCGTTGTCTGGTTACAGTTGCCCTGTAATATCACTCATTTCAGAAGATTGTGTTATTTTTTTTCACTTGCAGATGTTTTAGTTTAGATTATTTTACAGAAAGTTTTAGATATTTTTATACAAATTCTTTTATGTCTCTGTGTGTGTATTTATTTACCATGGTGAGTACCGCTTTATCTTCTTGTCGATTTTTAAAAATGAATTCTCTTCCACGTTTATGAGTTCACGACTAGGGGTGCACAGTCACTTGTGATGACCATTAGAAAAGCTTAATCTACACCAGTGTTTCCCAAAGAGTGTAATAATGTCCATCGAGGGGGCTGGAAAGGACCACGGAGAGGGGGGAAGGCGGTGAAAGAAAAAGTATCAGTAGGAGGGCAGTGGAAGAAAAAGTGTCAGTAGGAGGGGCAGTGGAAGAAAAAGTATCAGTAGGAGGGGCAGTGGAAGAAAAAGTATCAGTAGGAGGGCAGTGGAAGAAAAAGTGTCAGTAGGAGGGGCAGTGGAAGAAAAGTATCAGTAGGAGGGGCAGCGGAAGAAAAAGTGTCAGTAGGAGGGGCAGTGGAAGAAAAAGTATCAGCAGAAGGGCAGTGGAAGAAAAAGTATCAGTAGGAGGGGCAGTGGAAGAAAAAGTATCAGTAGGAGGGGCAGTGGAAGAAAAAGTATCAGCAGAAGGGCAGTGGAAGAAAAAGTATCAGTAGGAGGGGCAGTGGAAGAAAAAGTATCAGTAGGAGGGCAGCGGAAGAAAAATTGTTAGTAGGAGGGCAGTGGAAGAAAAGTATCAGTAGGAGGGGCAGCGGAAGAAAAATTGTCAGTAGGAGGGCAGTGGAAGAAAAAGAGAGCAGTAGGGGGTGGGGGAGGGTTGAGGGACAACGAAGCAGCAGACGAGGACAGTATTACCTCCCTTCTTAGCACTTTTCAACCTGATATTGAGAAACCTGTGTCCCGTCATAAAACCTATCCATCACATTAAAAGCTGAGAAAATAATGCGACAGGTGAGTTATAAATGTACGTCTTCACAGCGTTAAATAAACAGGCTTGCTAGCTTAAGTTTTTAGTTCAGTAATGGGTGTATGAGTGGCGAAGTGGTTAGTGCACTGGTCTCTCATGACGAAGGTCGGAGGTTCGAATCCGGCCTGAGACACTCCAGTCACCCAGCTGTAGAAATGGGTACTCGATTTCTTTTGGAGTTGGGGAAGGAAAGGCGGTCAAGCGTGCTGACAGGTCAAGGAAAATTTGGCCACTAACACCATAAACATATATGTCTCTAAGGCATGGGAAGAATTACCTTTACCTTTTTTTAACCTAACGCATATCACAGGTAATAGGTCAATGTATAATAGACATAAGGCGGGGGGGGGGGCGTTGAGGATGTGGACTGGGAGAAAAGGAGGCAGCAGCCAGAACAAGCATGGGAAACACTGATCTACAGTGAACGCTTTCTTATCGCCTTTGACTACATCAGGGATAATGCTCCCATGACCCGAAGAGCATCTGTGGCCCGTGTGATCCTAACTTACGGCCCCGCGAACGCGAAGCTTCCAAAACATATTTGTTACAAATCACACGTATCTTAATGCAGCCAACAATTGTTAATGTAAATTAAAGAAAATAAAAAGGTTTAGAAATGTGCCAGACATTTTCTGCGCAAAATAAAACTAGGCAACTGCTGTGTCCAGCTATCGGCTGAGGCAGAACGTCTATCTCCTCAACTGACCTGACAGGTGGCTCTGCTACGTTTTCACTTACTTTCTAGAAAAGTACTCGAGTCTCTGGACCTTCTTAAAAACTGTCACTCACTCACTCACTCACTCACTCACTCACTCACTCACTCACTCACTCACTCACTCACTCATTCACTCACTCTCTCTGAACCTTTAAGTGTCCAAGGCTTTTGCCCAGGTGAGCCCTTTATTGCTCAACATCCTCTCTGTTGTTCTTCTCCATGTCTCCTTTGGTCTACTCCTACTTCTGCTCCACTGAGGTGTCAGTCTCAGTGTTATTTTTGCCAATGAATCAAAAGTTTATCCGGACCAGATGCTTCAACCATCGGAAATCTTTCCTCAGTAATCGAAGGAATTATAATACGATTATTAAGTGTCATATTACTGAAAATGTTTCCAGAACTACTGCTTTAATGTCAACAGATGGTTGTTTAAGACCTCATTATATCTGCAATGTATATCTGCATCTGGTTTCTCTCATTGAATTTCCTCTTAAAATTTTCTGCTTGTGTCGGCGTCAGAAATAAAGAAACTTTGTGTTTACGCTGAAATTTGTGTACTACTTTGATTTCAAGTTTCAGATAAGCTTGTTTACTTGTCTCTCTGTCCACGTCTATATCAAGGGATTTGGAACAAACAAGAATAAGTGAGTCGAGGTCCCTGGACTAATCTTCTTGTGCAAGTACTAAGCAGAATTTATGCTACCAGAAACACAGCCATCTTGGTCTTAAATCTGTGCAAAATGTCAAGCATCGTATCCTACTGAGAGAACTATGTACAGTGACAGATTGTTTGTTAGGCTGAACAGCCTTAGAACTAGGGGTCCGAAACATCTGAGATTGTAAAAAAAAAGAGACCTAACGTTGTTCACATGAAAAAATGATTAGAGAAATAAGTAATAGTTTTGCTTAAAGCTAAAAGGCTGACAGGATCGTGTCCATTGTGCTTGGTCTGTATAAGACAAAATCATAGAGAGATCACAACTAAAGGAGAATCAGGCTACATATCACAAGATATAAAGTATCGGTCGAAGGAAGCGAGTGTTTTCTTTAAAACTAAGCTTAGCCTTTGGAACTACTAGCCAGTGGTTAATCTGTCACTGACAGTGTACTAGCTAGTGGTTAATCTGTCACTGACCATGTACTAGCAGTGGTTAATCCGTCACTGACCACGTACTAGCCAGTGGTTAATCCGTCACTGAACATGTACTAGCCTGTGGTTAATCCATCACTGACCACGTACTAGCCTGTGGTTAATCCGTAACTGACCATATACTAGCCTGTGGTTAATCTGTCACTGACCATGTACTAGCCAGTGGTTAATCTGTCACTGACCATGTACTAGCCTGTGGTTAATCTGTCACTGACCATGTACTAGCCTGTGGTTAATCTGTCACTGACCATGTACTAGCCTGTGGTTAATCTGTCACTGACCATGTACTAGCCATTGGTTAATCTGTCACTGACCATGTAGTAGCCAGTGTCACTGACCATGTACTAGACAATTGTAGTAATTCTAATTATTTTAAATGCGTTAATAATAAGCTGTCATTTATATATTGTTATACTGTATTTTAATGGTATGGTTGGAAAGTGATTATACGACTACACATCGACATAATACACAAATGAAAAGAAAACACAATTAAACAATTCTTCATATAATCATAAACTTCTGTTGTTAAAATCATTATTCTACACAGTTAGCAAAACCAAACAAAGGATCATTAATTTATATTATTTATTCATCAGCTATATCGTTAAGAGCATAATCATTAAAATGATTTTCTTAAATATTGAGATTCCTAGATTATCTTAATCGACGGTGGAACTTCTAAAGGATCAAATTTAACACCTTGTACATGTACATAATAATACAAAAATCTTTAATCTTCATCATTAAGTGATTGAGTATCTGATGATAAGGAACTAACTGGCAATAATTGTTACAACATACATATTCATAAATTTCATCAATACTATTTATGTGCCATCATTGCACATTACCAAAAACCTCTACATCTTACATAGAGAAATATGTTACACTAGAATTATAATTATTCATGTACCCTTCAATTATCCTAATCATACCTAAGTGGCTCGGGATGGATTGAAGGAGTCGACTGCACAGCCTTGCACGCGTCCACATGACAGAAATACAAGCCCGAATATTAGCCTAAAACTTACATGTTTATCCACAGACGAAGTACAGTCTCATACGCGTTCGAACGATAACATGACCTCCCCCGATCCGCTCAGCGTACAAATCCCGACCCAGTGAAATTCTATCCTGTATTCTTTATATACTGGGCAAGTATGTCTTTTTTTTCGAAGAGTTGCGCGCCTTTGAAAATTGACCGGTCACTGGCCCATTATTCCTACTCTTAGGGTTGCCAACCAGATATATGTAGATATGAGCTCATGTATTCCCTACACAGTAGTTAATCTGTTATTGAACATGAAGGAGTAGTTTAGCGGGTATGTTTTTATGGAAAAGGGGGACACTGCGTTTGATAGATGACAAAAATAACCACTGCTGTAGTAATGTTCTTCAATTAATTTTTGTCATTGACTTTCCGTTCATAGCAACAACAACACTACACGTACGCTGAGTACAAGTTCATATGTACAACTATACTGTTATTTACGCTATGTACAAGTTGAGAACTACAACAAAACTACATTTACACTGAGTACCGGGAATAAGTTTATGCCAGGTGCCAACCACATATCAGGTGCAGATAACAGGATAACCAGCCAAGGGCACAGATTTCATAATATAGTTCATAACATCGTTGATTAGTTGGACAGATAAGGGATAGAATCATGCTAGGGTTTTATCACTTGATTCTGTTGATTCTGGGGTCGAGTTATGGATAATGATTTAGAAAACTTGTGGTATAAAGATGGTAGATTTATAGCTTCCTTCGCTTTCCGCTCATTCAGATCCAGTCTTTGAGCACAGCTTCTTCTTGAAGTGTTTTTATGAAGTTAGGTAGGTGATCCAACGGAAAACCTACAACTTTAGATCGACACAATAAGCAGCTTCCTACAGTCTTGGAAATCGACAGCGTCGTTGCTAGTGACGTAAGATATAACAGAAATAAAGACTGCGATCATTTCACTAGAAATGATTCTAGTGATGAAAGTAGATGATGGCGTATGGTTCAGTTTTACAACAACAAAAAAATAGAAAGAGCATGGAATGTGGAGAGAACAAAGAATGACAGAAAATAAAATGAGAACGTACAGATAAAGAACATACAACAATCCAATCTTTCGGCAGAATCATTTTTCAAGGATCATGTACACAAATAAAATAAAAAAGGATGAGAAACATAGAATTTGTTTTTTTTTTTTGGTCTCCTCCTAATTGGAAAGACGGACATGAAATGTATATCACTACCAAATAACCCACAACTTATGTTGTAACTATTCTCTTCAAGTATATAGGTACATACAAACATTATGTTGTAACTAGCCTCTTCAAATATATAGATACGTACACAGACATTATGTTGTAACTAGTCTCTTCAAGTACAATTGGTGATTGATAAGTTCTCGGCATAGGGTTCATTCATTTACATGTCCCTTGCGGAACTTTGCCTCCCTAACAGCACTCCTGTAGGCCTCTCGGTTGTTAGCAAGATGGCCTGCTGCTGATGCATCCATTTGCAGATCATCAACGATGTCCTGCAACCATCTTCGCCTTGGTCTTTCTCTCTTTCTTTTTACCATTATGTACACTTCCAAGACGGTTTTCTCTAGATTATCATGACGTTTAATGTCTCCAAAGTATTTAAGTTTTCTATATTTAATCTTCTTTACTAGCCAGCCTTCCTCAATATTAAATTCTTGTAGTATGGATATATTTGTTCTTTTTTGTGTCAATGATATTTGAAGAACTCTTCTGTAGCATTTACATTCAAAGGCATTTATGAGTTTCTCAGCTGTTTTGTTAAATGTCCAGGTCTCACAGGCATATGTTGCCATGGGAAAGATGCATGCTTTTAAAAATCTTATTTTTGTAATTCTCTCTGTTCCTCTCCACAGATTCTTTAGTTGTTTTACTTTCTGAAGAGCGATAGATGTCCTCCTTTTAATTTCCATCGTATCTTCATTATTAGTTAGCAGTGATCCAAGATATTCAACACTCTCCACTTCTTCCAGTTTTTCTTCATTGATACATATATCCGCTGCCTTGTTTGTTTTGTCAGTTGTCATGAATTTAGTCTTCTTTGCATTAAGATAGAGGTTTTGCTCTTCACTATTCTTACGGACTGACATAATTAGTTTTTCCATTCCTTTTTGTGTTGTGGAGAGTAATACTGTATCATCAGCATATCTAATCGCTGGTATTTCATAACCTCCAATTGTTATGGAATCGTAATATTCTTTGTCCACATCTTCTCTAACATTCCTCATTATATTTTCAGTATACAAGTTAAATAAGTAAGGCGACAATATGCACCCCTGACGGACTCCTTATTTTATGTCAAACCAAGTTGTTGTTTCACTATTTATTCTTACTGCTGCTTGTTGGTCTAGATACAGCAGTAATGTTAATTGTATGAAATGTGTTGGAAATCCCATTTTTTCCATTATTTCCCAAAGTTTCTGCTGTTGTATCGGCATAAGATACAATGGATTATCTGTGGACAACGTTTTTTGGTTATTTCACTACATAGTCCCTTGCAGATTTATGCATTTAGTCCAGCGATGCTGGAACAAACGGATTTTTGCTTTCTAAATGTCAGCATCTTGTGCCAGTAGAAAGTGGTCTACAGCATGAATGACGTCATCATCTGAAGCAAATTTGCCACCACTAAGCTCCATTTTGAGTTTAATAAACAGGTAATAGTCCGAAGGGGTCAAATCTGGGGAATAAGGAGGATGTTCAAGAAGCTGGAAGCAGCATTCATGAATGGCAGCCATTGCCACCACCGACTTGTGACGTTTAGCATTGTCGTGCTGAAAGATGACTCTACTTGTCAGTTTCCCTTCACACTTTTCCTTCAGTTTGACCCGCAGTTGCTTCACAAGATTAGCATAATAGACCCTTGTGACCGTTCTGCCCTTCTGAAGATAGTCTGCCAATAACACACCTCCTAAATCCCAAACGATGGATGTCATCACTTTACCTGCAGACAGAACCATCCTTGCTTTCTTTGGAGATGGGGATCCATGATGTTTCCACTGCTTTGACTGTTCTTTGGTTTCTGGTTGAAAATGATGAACCTAAGTCTCATCCATAGTCACAAACTGCTGAAGAAACTTTTCAGGATTTGCAGAAAAATGGCCAAGATTACCCTTTGACGTGTTGAGACGCTGTCGTTTGTGATCAGCACCAAGAATTTTCGAGACCCATCGAGCAGAGACCTTTGTCACTTGATGATCATTGTGAATAATGGCATGAACACGTTCCTGGGAGATGCCCAACTCAGTAGAATTGTACCGCTCAGTTTGTCGTCGATCCTCCATTATCATGTGATGGATTCTGCCGGTGGTTTCATCAGTGGTTACCGTTCTTGGTCTTCCTGGACAGAGATCATCTTCCAGACTCTCCGTTCCATGTTTGAATTGAGCTGCCAATTTCTGTAAGAAGAGACACTCCCCTAGAGTCTCTACCATATCCTCATGCATCTCCTTCAATGATAAGTCCTTGATGCAGAGGTAACGAATGATTGCTCGATGAGAAATTGTATCAATTTTCTCAATTTCTGCCACCCTTTAACACTTCAGTAGCATGTAAAAAAAATTAGTTGCAGAATTTCTTGAAACTTGTTGTTTAAACTGACATTAAACTGATCTACAAATGCACCTAATATGAACTGTGCGTTTGAAGTATTTGTATCTTATGCCGAGAACGTATCAATGAACCCTCGTATATATGTCAGGACACACAGTTTAAGCAGTATTGTATAATTTCTAGTTTTAGCTTTTATTAAACTTTTTTTTACATTACATTATTTATCTTCCAGTCGATGTAGCTGTCTTCATTCTCATTAAAAAAAAACATATTTCCATTTTTCAGTTCGTATTTCACTTCATAAAGTCTGTTTGTGTTGTCTTGACATAGTCTAAAATATATTCACAGTAGTGAGTCTTTAACAACAAGAAAATAAAGATTTCCACATTGTTCTGAAGCTTTTGTTAAAAACAGCATAAACTATAAAGTTTCCAATGCTATTTATAACAAGGATAACATTAGTAGTAAACGGCAGAAAGGCTTTCAAGCCACTTTCATTCTGTAGTGCTTCAAGTTCTATTATATGTGGAACAAGATATGCAAACCCGCTACAGACAATAAACAGAAGGCAGACGCTGAGTAAAGATTTTGTTGTTTTTGAGGTTGCGATTCTTGATCGTTGATGAGAATGTTTTTGCGAAAAGGAGGACGTCATCTTTAACCGTTGTATGGAGATTATCTTTATTTGAATTCCCAAAACAACACAACCAAGACTGACGAGAATAATAGGTACTGTTCCAGTCAGGTTGTTTGTAATTTGACGAATGATATCGTACACCCAAACTCCGTTTATCCTTTGGTAATAAAAAGGTGAAAACTGTATTAACCCAAAAGTTCCCCTTTTGTTCACTATGCTATAAAACTGTAAGCATACTGCATTCTGATAAATGGCAAATCCTAGGAAAATTACAAACAGAACAGAGGTCGCGATCCATGTTCGTAAAGGTGTCACGATGAAACGCAGATGAAATGGGAAAAATATAGCCAGAATACGTTCTCCAGCTATTAGTACGGGAATCACCATAGAACACTGAATTCCAGTTGTATAAACGATTAATAAAGTTATTAAAATAACATAACACATATAGTTACCACTTTCTGAGTATCTGAAGCTGTGGGGGACATTTTCAGTCATAATGTACAGAGGAAAATTGTTTAGACCTATGAGAAAAAGAACATCAGAAACAGCCAATAACACGAGCAGAATGTTGGAATTTTTCTTCAATGCTTGTCGAGTCAATACTACAATAGTGATCAAATTTGAACATATACCTATTACACTAGTACAAGGAAGGATGACATAGCGAAATATCCATATTATGTAATCTGCAACTTCCTTACTAAGGAGAGGTGAATAGATTGATACAGGCGTGGTTGTTATATTTTCTGACATTCTGCGGATAAAACGAAAATGAAAAAATTAAAATAAACATGGGTCACCTAATTACACAACAATTTTTAATATGTAACACACTATAGGACCATGCCTGCATCTTCTGTCATGTTCATTAATTTGTTTGTTGTCCATTCATTGATAACATTAGAGAATTCATTTTCATTTTACTTCGTGTATTTTTAACGTGGTAAAAACGATTTATTAATGCATTACTAGTGTTACAGGGTAAGGTCAATTTAAATCTTCCATGACATCATGTCAACGGTAATCTCTTAAGCTAGCAGATGACGTAATGCCAATAGAAATCTCTAACGCTAGCAAATGGCATAATTTCAGTAATAATCTCAAAGTCTAGCGATGGCATCTGGTGAGTAGTAATCTCTAAAGCCAGCAGATGATATCATGTCATTAGAAATCTATAACGCTTGCAGATGACATCATGTCAATAATAATCTCAAAATCTAGCAACGACATCATGTCAGAAGTAATCTCAAAAACAAGTAGATGACATTATTTGAATATCAATCTCATAGTCACATGAATAAATGGTATTCAGGAGAAATATGCCAGGAACATCTGACATGGATACAAGAGAAGGAAATGGTGAGATAAAATGTAACAGATTGGTAAGTTGATTAAGTTAGATTTTGATCGAACTGGATGGGATTCTTTCACACAAACTAACCCAGTCATATACTTTATTTAACTTATTTCTGACTTGATATATTATGATGATCCGTCGAAGGGCTGAAATAGGAATTGAGTCAGATTATCTTGTCACTTTGAGGTTTGTGTTTATTTTGAAAATGCCTTGTGTTTGTCGCTGTATAACAATGCTTGTTCTTGTCATCTTGAGGTCTGCACGTACCAACAAATAAAGGCTTGTGTGTGTTGGTCTAAAGAAATTTTGCTTTGATATGTATTCCATTACGGTGGAAATTTTTTGAGTGGAGACTCTCCTGTTGTAACTACCAGAGCCACATATGATCTATGGCTGAGATGAGAGCTGATTGTGGCAAATACCAAGTACCAACACCAAGCATGCTATGACCTACGGCCGATGGAGGAACTGTAACAGAAATTCATTAATATCAATATTTTTTTGTCAGTTGAAAAATTATACGACGAGAGGTAAATCATACAAATAGCATTCCTTTTTGCTGTTTTAAAGGTTCCGTGTTCTCTGTGCAACCATCTGTCCTCTGTACTCCCGGTGGAGCATAAGGCATCCACAAAGGTTCTCCAGTCAATCTTGTCTTGAGTTAGTTGTTTTACCTCAAACTATGTCTCTGTGAACTGCTTTGATTTTTGTCCAGAAGATAATGAGCAGCTTATCTTGTTAAGTAATGAAATGAACTTTTTAATGTGAGTACAGAAAAATGTTTAATCTATGAAATCTCAGGGCAACGGAGTGCAACTCTCTCTAGTGTGTGTGATGTCTTTCTTCCAAACCAGTGCAAAGTGGGGACTCATTACGTCAGACTGTATCACCAGAAAATTTACAAGACTCTATTCCCCTTGTAATTTTTGTCAGTTGATAATTAGCAGTTGTAATACATTTTGAGAAATAAATCATGATTTGGATTACTCATAAGCGGCAATTGTTCACACTTCACATCAGAATCTGTTCCTCAGAAAATATTAACTTCATAAATAAGAGTGAAAAAATCTAAGACTTACATTATTAATATAAATAACTGGCTTTTTTCGACGTGTTCCACACGTGATAAACGACAGAAAATAGTGCCTAAATAGATTTAAGATGTTTTCTTTTACATTCAGAGTTCAGAAAGGCACAGCTTTCAGGACACATGAATATTTTTTTTTAAACGACTTATATGAGAGAAGTATTTTCAGTGAAGTTAAAAAGCTATAGTGTACACATGCGCTGTTCTGTATCACGTCAGACAATGTTCTGTTCTATCATTCCACAACTGGCATTATCAACAATTATAACATTAACAACGGGAATAGTTGATTTATTGTTAATTTCTTTATAAGATGTTTCAGATGTTAAACTCCGACACAGATTATTCAGTGCACTTTGTATAAATTACTGGGTTCCTACCTCTTAATATTAAATGTCACAGTTCAGTTGTTTTAACTTTGGGAAGTATATGGAAGAAAGTAATAGACTCCATTACTGCAGGAATACTGTCTTCTACCATTTGTCTCTTTTTTGAAAGATCGCAGGGAAGACACAAAGGTAGAAGTGAAGTGTTGTATTTGGCAGTCAAGGACACAAAATCTCTGATCTCTGAAATTGAAAGACTTACTAAGATATACATTCAAACAATGAAGTTATTGTAATTAGCAGTGTCTGTAGAAACGGTTCTAAATTATAATACACTTCTAACATGTTTATGAAAAGAACTACTACAGAAACGTCTTCTGAAAAATGGTTCAAACAGAAAACAGTGTATTTGTTATTCTGCCTTAAAACTTTATTTCATAAATTAATTTTATGGCTGCTTTACTATAATCTTCCTACGAACAAATCGGAGCTCTGGGAGGCGTCTCAAAGACTAGCTGCAGGTGCACAGTACGTGGTCAGTGAAAACCTCCGTCTGTAAGTGTCTAGATCTACCATGATAAGATGGGGTTGCTGTACATAGACACATCAGCGAAACCAGTTCTCGAGATATTTGTATAATAATGATACATGACAATAATTAAGAAAAATATAAGTTATATAATAGTGTTTGTGACGTTTTCATTCTTGTGACATGTCCTTTCCAGAACGCTGTACCTCTCACAGCTTCAGTGAACGCAGTGCTGTCCTACGGAAGCTGACCAGCGTCTCGTTATGACACATTCAGAATTTCCACAGTGTTCTTAGTCCACCTGCTGCAAGGTCGTACCTTTTCTCTTGTGCCGGGCCCTATGCCTTCCAATTTCCAAGAAATTGTGTCTCTTGATATGGCCGAAGTATCTCAGATATCTATTTTTTTTGGTGTTAACTAGCTAGCTTTCTGGGACACCTAATCCAATCAATATCTCTTTGTTTGATTTTCGTTCTATCCATCTGTAACAGTTTATCTCAAATGCTGTTATTCTCTTTGCTAGTGATCTGTTTGCTGTCCGTTTTTTCGCATTCGAATACTTCTGCTGGGAATATGTAAGCTCTTAGTAAACATAACTTTGTTTTCTCTGTGGTACCTTGCCACATCCTCTTCATCTGTGTTTGTTTCTGTGATGCAGCTGCAATTCTTCTTCTGATTTCCACTGCATAGTCGCCATTGGTAATGAAGATTGAAATAAGTTATTCACATTTGTTTACGTTTTCAAGCTCTTGATCGTCCAATATAATTAATGGTTTGCTTCTTACTTTATCAATTAAGCTGTGTTACCTGGTTATATTGTTGAGGGCAAGGACGCAAGGCTGAGAATAGCTCAAGCGCGTGGCGTGGCGTCACCGCCAAAGTAGTAACTTTGAGAAAGGCCGTTGGCATACAGAGAGAGAGAGAGAGAGAGAGAGAGAGAGAGAGAGAGTTTAAAGTTTTATTGCAGTCTGCACAAAAATCATTGGAAGCAGCAGAAATGTGGTTTATTAGAAGAATGTTGCGAATCCCCTGGACAGCAAAAATAACTAATGAAGAATGTAGGAGAAGATCTGGAGAGACAAAAATCCTTGTCAAAAAGATAAGAGAGAGACAATGTACTTTCATAGGACATGCAATGAGAAGAGGGGGCATTGAAAATATTATAACAACAGGAAAAATAGAAGGAGGAAGATCAAGAGGAAGACCAAGAGAAATGATACTGGACAGTCTGACGGGATGGTGTGAGAGGAGATCACCAACTGAGCTGATGGCATGCATGAAGGATCGCGTACTCTGAAGAAGCATAATAGCCAACGCCAGTCGGCACGGCACATGATGATGATGAGTTATTTGCCTTATGTATCGTGAAATACTCAGAGCCTGCCAACTCACAATGTGTGATTATATTGTGTTGTGAAAATCATATATCATATGTGATGTGGATTAATTCTTTCATGAAGTATGAGGAAATTTTATCAGATTCGTGGTTGATCGTCACAAGTTGGATGGGCACATGTCTAGTCCATCAAGGCCTACATTCGCTTGGCTGGCAGATATGTTTATGTCGAGATGGCATTTTGGAGATACGTAACCTGGCTGCAGTATCTGCACTCAATGAGACGATTAGCAGTAGGAATTGTGAAGCGGGGAGATGGAGTAATTATTTCAGTGTAGTTGCACACCAGAATTGTGTAGTATTATTCCAATGCATTAGCACACCAAAAGATGTGTAGTATTATTCTAGTGCATGAGCACACTAGGAGATCAGGATATATATGTGGAGAGGGGCGTGGAAACAGTGCTGTAACTACAAGTGTAGTAGAACATCGCGATCCATGAACATGAGTGTCTGGTAGATCAGCAGTCGGCAAGGCTAGAATACATGCGATGGCACCAGATAAATGTTTGTGACTAAGCTTATGGGGAGAGGGGCCAAGGGAGCCCACGCCAGCATCAGACACATAAAGATTTAGTTTTATCTCTAGAGAGTTATTATGTTATATTGATGATATGTGTCTTGCTGCATTATGTTGTACTGATGAGATATGTCTTGCTGTAATATGTTGTATTGATAATACATATGTTTATGTCATGCTTGTTATCATGATGATATATGTGGATGTCCTGCGTATGTCATGTCTGTGGTGGCGCCACGTGATATATGTAGAGAGTTAATAAAATGGGTGTAATTTGATATTGGACTTGGAAATTTGTATTTCATGTTTCTGTGAAGTATGCATGTACATGCATGTGATTTAATCCATGACTGGCATGCGGTATCCTGGGAGGGGAATCCTGGATTGTAGAGTTGGTTTTAGGAATGGCCACCCAAGTTCAGTAGTACAATGGCAATGGATCTGTGGGTTTCAGATGAGTTTTGGTCTTGTCCCTCCCTTAAGTGTCCCCAATATGTGCACATAGTAACCAGCTAAGTTTACACTACGGCAAAAAGGAGTCTTAATTCTTCGTCTTCTTCTCTTTCTTCTTCTTCTTCTTCAATCTCCCTGGAAGTCCGAGCTGGTGTTGTGGCAGTATTTTTAAATACTGCACTTGTAGCATAGATCTTTTACTAATTTTACTATCAAGGGAAGCAATCAAAGATAATTTTAGTACTTACTCTTAGTTTTTAAAGCCCCCAGATGGAGTCAAGGAAAAGTTAATTTTGACACGTTAATTTCCCGAGATTTATGGTATTTATAGTGAATTTTATACTGACATGCTTTTATAGTTTGCTAAAATTATAAACTTGTTCAAGGTCGTGAGCAGGCATATTCATGAACATGAGTATCTGGTAGATCAGCAGTCGGCAAGGCTAGAATACGTGCGATGGCACAAATGGATAAATGTGTGTGACTAAGCTTATGGGGAGAGGGGCCAAGGAAGCCCAGTTGAAATATCAGGCACATAAAGATTTAGTTTTATCTCTAGAGAGTTATTATGCTACATTGATGATATGTGTCTTGCTGCATTATGTTGTACTGATGAGATATGTCTTGCTGTAATATGTTGTATTGATGATACATATGTTTATGTCATGCCTGTTATCATGATGATATATGTGGATGTCCTGCGTATGTCATGTCTGTGGTATCGCCACGTGATATATGTAGAAAGTTAATAAAATAGATGTAATTTGATATTGGACTTGGAAATTTGTATTTCATGTTCCTGTGAAGTATGCATGTACATGTATGTGATTTAATGCATGACTGGCATGCGGTATCCTGGGAGGGGAATCCTGGGTTGTATAGTTGGTTTTAGGAATGGCCACCCAAGTTCGGTAGTACAAAGGCCATGTACCTGTGGGTTTCAGATGAGTTTTGGTCTTGTCCCTCCCTTAAGTGTCCCCAATATGTGCACATAGTAACCAGCTAAGTTTACACTACGGCAAAAAGGAGTCTTAATTCTTCGTCTTCTTCTCTTTCTTCTTCTTCTTCTTCAATCTCCCTGGAAGTCCGAGCTGGTGTTGTGGCAGTATTTTTAAATACTGCACTTGTAGCATAGATCTTTTACTAATTTTACTATCAAGGGAAGCAATCAAAGATAATTTTAGTACTTACTCTTAGTTTTTAAAGCCCCCAGATGGAGTCAAGGAAAAGTTAATTTTGACACGTTAATTTCCCGAGATTTATGGTATTTATAGTGAATTTTATACTGACATGCTTTTATAGTTTGCTAAAATTATAAACTTGTTCAAGGTCGTGAGCAGGCATATTCATGAAGATTAGATTTTCTCGTGAAAGAATTTTCACGAACAGTAAAGTAGAAATTGTAGATTTTTTTAAGCACCAAATTTTTACGTAGGGGATATTATTATGAGAATGATTATTGGGGACAATTTTCATTAGTGTAACCTTTATTTGACGATCATGGGTTAGAATGTGCTGACACTTTAGACATAGAGTAATAGTTGATCATTGTGAGTTTTTCTGATACAATGTTAGAACTCGGATGAAGTGAGTTTTTTCTAGCTAGATAGGTTGCTACTAAATTTTGTCTGTTGACACTGTGCAAGGAGTTTTCAGAACTAGCTAATGTTAGTAAGCGTTGTGATTCATGTGTGTTCAGTGAGATGTTCAGAAGATGTAAGCTATGCAACTCTTTGCTTTACCATGATGTGCGAGAACGTTCGCAGTTTGTTTGTGAGAGAGTTATCCTCTTCCTCCTCATGTGGCTAACATTTGTTCTAGCCGGGGAGTGGAGCCTCAAGCATGTTTTCTGTGTATGCATTTCATCAGCATCAGTCATCTGTCATTATTTCTCATAAATAAATCTATTGATGTTTTCAAACTCTCTTTAGTTTAATCCACACAAACTTTTCACTCCACTAGACACTTACATAAACAGCTTCATCATCATCTTCCAGTGGTTGTCTAAAGTAATAAAATCATACATGTCTTGCAACTTTCCTCACTGCACGACATTTAAGTAAAGGGCATACACAGTATAGTGTTCTTTGTAACCGAAGCTGTGATAGTGTTGAGGCACAACTTCTTGCCGACTTGGGAGCGAGTGATGGCGGCTATTTTTCAAGTCCCTGAGTGCATCTAAAACCAGGGAGTGTGCGATACTTCTTTAGTGGGCTCCACCACCATGAGGACTATGGTGAAACCTGCCCTGTTAGCCACGATAGGCTTGTTACTGGAGGTTCCAAAGAAGAGGTTTCACAGGGTCCTTGCGAGCCATGGTTCTAGAAAACTGACGTCAGCACTTCTACTGTGGGTCGCTGATCGCCATAATGGACAGCGTCTTCTACCGAATGTCTGTGTGTAACATTATAATCTTGTAGAAGGGACGCTGAAGGTGGTAACAGTCTAACGGAGCTGGTGGAAATCAAAGTCATCTGATGTCCTTGATTTCAGACCACAAATACATGGTCTGCAAGATTACTTCCCTCTCTTCCGCTGTATTTATCCTGCTCTTTTGTTGCTATTACATCCCTGCTCTCCTGTCCATGTTGTCCTGCCATCCTGTCCTTGTTGTCATGTCCTCCTGTCCTTGTTGTCCTGCTCTCCTGTCCATGTTGTCCTGCCATCCTGTCCTTGTTGATACTGAGCTCCTATATCACGTGTCTTTTTCCGACTCCAGAGACATATGGTTGTTTATTAGTGGAAAAAACAGGTTGGTCCTTCGAAGTCGTAGTTCTCTGTAGTTCTCTGTAGTTCTCTGTAGTTCTATCTCCTATAGCAACTAGGCTTTAGCATAGTAAACTTTTCCTTCTCTTATTTATACACTTTATTGGATTTGTTGTTCTGTTCAGAGTCTTGACATTCGTGGAAAATCATACAATCTATGAATTATTTTCCATTGTGTATATCAACAATATCATCAACAAGTAGAGAGAAACTTTATCTTCTGAAATTTCATTTTTCTTTCCAACCTTTTCAAAATTGAAGATTCGGCGGTCAGATTCCACGTGAAGATTTAATCTCAAAGAGTAAATCAAAGAAGATATCCATGATATTTGAAGCTAATACACTGTTATTTAAATAAACAGGCTGAGATAATGAGCATTTTGTAGTGTTTTCTCCAGATGTTCTTGGAACGTCTTCAGCAGTTGAATGCCGAAGTTTACTTCGAAAGAATTTAAAGATTCAGAAAGGAAGACTGGAAACAGGACGCTTTGGCGCCAGAACGTTTCTGTGCCACGACGGTTTGGCGGCAGAACGTTTTGACTCAGGGACGTTTAGGTTCCAGAACCTTTTGAGTCCGGGCCGTTTAGGTGCCAGAACGTTTTGAGTCTGGACGTTTATGTGCCAGAACTTGTTGACACTGGGACATTTTGGTGGCAGTACTCTTTGATAACGGGACGTTTAGGCACTAGAATCTTTTGACACTGGGACGTTTTGGTGGCAGAGCTTTTTGACACTAGAACGTTAAGGCGTCAGAACCGTTTGACATCGAGACGTTTTGAGGTAGCATCTAGTATTCGTATAATTCACATCATTTAGTATTCAAATAATTTACTAGTTTTGAGGTAGCATCTAGTATTCATATACTTTACTAGTTTTGAGGTAGCATCTAGTATTCGTATAATTTACTAGTTTTGAGGAAGCATTTAGTATTCATATAATTTACTAGTTTTGAGGTAGCATTTAGTATTCGTATAATTTACTAGTTTTGAGGTAGCATCTAGTATTCGTATGATATACTAGTTTTGAGATAGCATATAGTATTCATATAATTTACTAGTTTTAAGGTAGCATCTAGTATTCATAGAATTTACTAGTTTTGAGGTAGAATATAGTATTCGAATTATTTACAGCATCTAGTATTCAGATAATTTACTAGTTTTGAGGTAGCATCTAGTATTCGTATAATTTACTAGTTTTGAGGTAGCATCTAGTATTCATATAATATATTAGTTTTGAGGTAGCATCTAGTATTCATATAATATATTAGTTTTGAGGTAACATCTACTGTTCATATAAATTACTAGTTTTGAGGTAGCATCTACTATTCGTATAATTTACTGCATCTAGTATTCATATAATTTACTAGTTTTGAGGTAGCATCTAGTATTCATATAATTTACTAGTTTTGAGGTAACATCTAGTATTCATATAATATACTAGTTTTGAGGTAGCAACTAGTATGCATATAATTTACTAGTTTTGAGGTAGCAACTAGTATTCATATAATTTACTAGTTTTGAGGTAACATCTAGTATTCATAGAATTTACTAATTTTGAGGTTACATCTAGTATTCATAGAATTTAATAGTTTTGAGGTAGCATCTAGTATTCATATAATGTACTATTTTTGAAAGGTTCAACTTCGTCCTGTTTATTCATTTGTAAATTAATAGATCTTGATCAAAAATTATATCTCTGTTGTTAGAAACAATTTTGTCGCTTCATGTAAAAGGTGTACGCAGTCTCTTCTAGATACATCTTCGTCCACCGAGATAATCTGGATCATGGTGCTTTTAAAAGAATGTGTTTTTTCACGGTTTCTTCCCCTTCATTATGAAATAAAGTTAATGCTTTTTTTTTGTTTTGTAAGTTAAATGTTTGGGATGAGTTTCCTTGCAGAACTTTGTCTTAGAACACAAAGTTTACGTGTTGTGTGTATATCAAAGAAACATGAGAATTGTTTGGATACTTGGTAGGAGTGATTTTTTTTGGGTTTTGTTTTATAAAAGTTGGGGGCCGGCTAGCGTAGTGGTTAGAGCACTCGTCTAGCAATCAAATGGTCGAGGGTTCGAATCCCCAGCTGAGCGGGATTTTTTTTCCGACCAATACGGCCCCGAGGTCGACCCAGCCTCGTAAAATGGGTACCAGAGAAAATCTGGGAAGTAAAGGCAGCGAGGAAAGGAACCGGTCACCCTACCTCATACGCTGATGACCCAGCATAATGAGGTCTCTAACGCTTCACCCCCTACGGCATTTGCTATGGGACTATCTTTACTTTTTTTTAAATAAAAATTAATCAGAGAGTCTTTCTCTAAGGTTTTAAGAAAAAGAGCAGTCCTGCTCCCGTTAGAGTCATGGTATCAGTGTTCACAAAAGGGAGACTAATATGTCTCGGGCGATTTTTTATGTTATGCTGAAACCCACTAGCTTTTGTTACTGTTGACAGTGTTATCTGTGTTCTGTTTACTTCCATCAATATTTCTGAGATGTATGACTTGATAGTTCATGGATCACCAAGTGATATTTCATCGTACATTCTCAGGATTAAGATGTAAGAGTCAGTTTTGTTTTTGCCGGACTAAGAGAAGTTTTCTGGTGTTGACATTCGCGTACAAATGAAGGATGGTGATTAAAGGTGCCCTGATCCTTTATGACACATTTATGCTGGCTGTTGATCTCTACTTCCAGGAGCAGAAGAAGATCAGCCGCCCCTGTGTCTGTGTCAGATTCTAGAAATGTTTCTGTCTATGTGACAGTTCACATTCTACAGAGAAAACAACATTTTTGATGACTGTAAACTTTTTACGGTAAGTATCATTCGTTCCGAACAGAAATAATCTATTGACAAAGTAGAACGTAGAAGCTGCCAAGTGTACATTTCTATATCGTTTATGTTTTCGTTGCAATAAGTGTGTTAGGATAGCAGAGGTTTCATGGTCTCTCTGAAAACTCACATGAAATTTAACTTACAATACTGAACATTGAGATACAGACATACAGATAAACAGACGAATGGAAAGACAGACAAACAGAGACAAAAAGAGACAAAAGAACAGATAGGTAGGCAGCCAGATAGATAGATAAATAAATGCACAGAAAGACAAACAGACACACAGACAGACAGACAGACAGAAAGATAGATAGATAGATGTGACTTGTCAGTTTTATTTCACACATTATAGGAAAGTGCTAAACTCCAAGAGACAAATCCACCACTACAAAGTCGAGAAGGCTACAAACGATGGCAAGTTCTAAAATCAGAAACGTGTGCATGGATGCGCCTTATCTATTCGGCTCAGTCCAGGAGTGCTCCTCAGATAAAAATATGTCAGTTTTATCATGTGATTTAGATAGAAAACCTAACAATCACCCAGGCAAGTACATCCATAAACAGACCGCCAGCTATACAGCGTGCACAGTTATCCATAAACATACCAATGACAGTGCGGACTTCATGTACATATTGCAGAACACCATACTGATGTGTATAGAGAAGTGTTTTACTTCACCACCTGCAAATCTACATCATTTACATCATCCTGTGCTAATTTTCCAGGAAAGAAACTTTACAGCAGCAATGGACTTGAATCTTGACCATCTTTCATGGTGTTTCTGGCTGATGTTTCAAGATTTCATTTCATATTTGTGGCCGATGTTTCAAGATTTCTTTTCATGTTTCCTCTGTACTTTTGCTTTTCCTTTTGTTTCTCGCTTTTGGCTTTACCATACAAAAAAGTTCTCATTGTACTGCACTGAATTTAGATATTAAGAAAAAGAAAACTAGCTATTTGGTTGATCTTTTTGTGTCATTTCTGTTGTTAACTATGTGCAGGCATCATTATTTGTCACTTTTCCCATACCTGTTTATATAACCCACTGCTGTTGTACATTATCTGTTGTATATTTAAATAATATAACTATTTGGGTTCATTAAATTTGGTTTGTTCTCTAAACAATATCTGTCGGTGGATCTTTGAATCATGAAACAATGCTTTACATAGTATTCTAAAGTGTTTGTTAACACCAACATAAACGATAAAGTTCCCAAAGCTGTTTATGACTAAGAAGAAATTATGCATAAATAATAATACACTCTTAACTCCACGTTCATCTTTTAGTATTTTAAGGTCATTTAAATTTGGAACCAGGAATGCAAATCCGCTACAAGAAATAAAAAGGAAGCAGACAGTGAACAAAATTTTGGTTGTTTTAGAAGTGGCGTTTTTGGACCATCGATGAGAATTTTGTTGAGAAAACGATAATCGTTTCAAGGAGAGTATCTTTACGTGAACTCCTATCACAACACAACCAACACTGATAAGAATAATAGGTACTATCCCTGTCAGACTGTTCATAATGTGACTGACGATTTCGTACACCCAAACTCCGTTTATTCTTTGATAATAGAAGCTGTAGACAAATTACAGCTTCGTATATAGCATGAACAAAGAAAATTATAAACAAGAAAGAAGTTACCATCCATGTTCGTAGTGGCGTCGCTATGAAGTGTAGATGAAGAGGGAAAAATATAGCCAGTAAACGTTCTCCAGCAATCAATACAGGGATTGTCACAGAGCATTCAAATCCAGTAATACATACGATATGTAAGGCTGTGAGAAGCGTATAACACATATAATTAACACTTCTTGAGGAACTAACGCTCAGGTATACATTTCCAATCATGATAGTTCATATCTTTGTGAGTTGACACTCAACATGAATCAAATTATCACATGATTACATTACACAATAAACTTTACAACCTTTAGTCCTAAAAATGACAAAAACAACATTCTGACCTAAACACACATTTTTCCAAACAAGGACAATCAACTACACAACCTACATGACGAACCAAGTCCTAACCTAACAAACATCCTTTCTAGAGAAAAACTCGCACACAACCTGTCTCTACAACATTCAGACGAAAAACACCTCATTCCTACATCCCGCCAGTCAGATCCACGTGACTCAGTTCTCAATCGGAACACGGAGATACTTTTTTGTCCGTGCTATCATAAACAGGTGAGTTGTGGTCTATAACTGTTTGACCATAACAGCAGGGTTTCTCACAAAATAACATTCTGTTACAATAGCAAAGGTTGATTTGTAAGAATACACGTTGTTTTTGTGAAAGAGCACTTTTTTCGCGCGCCAATCTTGGCTATTTCTGTTTGAGATCTTCCTGAATTGGCCGAACAGTGTTGCTCTTTTACCTTTCTACATATAGCCAGCCATAATGATTCATCAGGAATCTCATAAACACTGGCCATCACCTTACCAGCCAATGAGGTGCTCTCTGCTTGTTGTTCAGTCATCTGTCTTATCTCTGCATTGTTCTTGAATTCATTCCACTTGATGCCGAGTATTTTCCTTAGGCATTTATCGTGTAAATCAGTGATGCAATATCCATGGCGTAAAAGTCGGGATTCCGATTTCTGAACTATTTTTTTACTTCTGTTTCCACCTCTTCGTCACTCGAGAATCTTCTACCGCCAACGTGGTTTTTCAACGGACCACACAGGTGAAAATCACTTGGAGCTAAGTCAGGACTATAAGGTGGATGTTACTCGTCTATCAGCTCTGATAATCTCATTCATATGTTACACAGTCGCTTCTGTTGCAATCTGAACAGGACAGCCAAGTCGGACTTGTCAACAATTTCGGTGCGGCCCTGAGAAAATTCTTTTACCCAGTTATAGACCGCTTTCCGTGATAAACACTTTTCAGCATAAACTGTAATCATTCCCTTATGAGTGTCCTCTACTGAGTATCCTTTAGCCCACAAAAATCGCACTACACTTCTCTGTTCTTCTTTGGTAACAGATGGGTAGCCATTTTGTTATTGCTTTGCGCATGCGCACGTAACGCCCAGCGCCCCCTACATACAACTATTATAAAGTTGGATGACGGTACTATCTAAGGATATATTTAAATGCTACCTGATAACTGCCACTGATAAAATATTTCAATTTGCGAGTTACGTGACTTCTCCTCGTAGATGACAATAGTGAAGAACACATGAACTATCTAAAAGCTCTATTATAATCAGTTTTGTTTCGGTTCTATAGTGGATTATGATCTGAAAATTAAGCAGACATAGTTAGACTGTCTTGGATATTGTTTAATAGTCTGTCAAGCAACAAGTTAGTGATGTTAATTAATCAAGGGTATCTTCCATTGGCCATGAAACTTAGGAAGGTCGTTTAACACGTATGGTAATAAGCTACATAAATATCGTTTTTTTTTCGTGCAAAATTGACGCTATTTCTCAACATTGTCTCCATTGAGAGCTATGTACGTAGTTGAACGGGTTTTTAACGTTTTCATCCCGTTGACATAGTTTTTCTCAAAAGCTGGAAAATACGAGTTTATGGCAGTGATGGCGTCCTTATTTGATGAGAATTGCTTCCCACCGAACCACATTTTCAAGGAAGAAGCCACATGTGGCCAAGTCTGGAGAACAGGGTGGATGAAGAATCACCTGGAAGCATAATACTTGCAATTTTATATTAGTGAACTAGTATTAGTGTACTCTACTAAACACCAAACACGTGTTTTGCTCACACACTGTATTGTACTGTGGTAGTGTGTGTGTATGTGTTTGTGTATGGCTAACTGTCTTGAAGTACTAAATTGAGTATTTTCATTTTACTGTTACACACGTCACTATTTACTGAGCTGATTTTCGTGACTGCTACACAAGTGACACAACAGACGTCACATTGTTATACACCGTGTGACACACGAAAACCCAGGACAACAACCACTACATATCCTTAACCGAACGTGAGTAGTTGCATGTAATCGACTCACTCAAAACCACAGTTGACACTCAACATGAATCAAATTATCACATGATTACATTACACAATAAACTTTACAACCTTTAGTCCTAAAAATGACAAATGTCTAGCAAAAACAACATTCTGACCTAAACACACATTTTTCCTAACAAAGACAATCAACTACAAAACCTACATGACGAACTAAGTCCTAACAAACATCTTTTCTAAAGAAAAACTCACACACGACCTGTCTCTTCAACATTCAGACGAAAAACTGCCTCATTCCTACATCCCGCCAGTCAGATCCACGTGACTCAGTTCTCAATCGGAACACTGAGATAATTTTTGTCCGTGCTATCATAAACAAGTGAGTTGTGGTCTATAACTGTTTGACCATAACAACAGGGTTTCTCACAAAATAACATTCTGTTACAATAGCAACGGCTGATTTTTAAGAGTACACGTTGTTTTAGTGAAAGAGCACTTTTTTTTCGCGCGCCATTCTTTGCTGTTTCTGTTTGAGATCTTCCTTCAAATGGCCGAACAGTGTTGCTATTTTATCTTTCTACAAATAGCCAGCCATAATGATTCATTGGGAATCTCATAAACAGTGGCCATCACCTTACCAGCCGATGAGGTGCTCCCTGTTTTTGTTGGCACACTTTCAGCGTTCATCATTCACTGCTTAGACTGCTGTTTACATTCAGGTGTGTAGTGAAGGATTTATGTTTCGTTCACAATCACGAATCGATGTAAGAAGTTCCGCCGATTGCGGTTGAACATGAACAAACATTCGCGTGCGTTTTTGTTCGACAGTCGACAAACGTGGCACCCATAGCGCACGGTCGGGTTTTCATGTACAGTTTTTCATGCAAGATGTTACAAACTCGTTCATTTGAGATGCATGCAGTCTCTGCCATCTCGCACACTCTCACTTGGCGGTCTGACATGACGTGACTTTTAAAAAATGAATTCTGGTGTGGTGACCTCCACAGTGAGCCCGGATCGCGCTTCGTCTTCAGCGCTTGTTCGGCCACGTTTAAACTCATTTATCCAGAAATAAACAGTCTTCAAAGATGGAACAGAATCACCCTGAAGTTCATTCAGCTCCTCCCTTATCTGTATGGTCGTCCACATCTTAAAATGAAAATATTTATCACTTATACAGAACTCGTTTGTTTTCAGTCTTTAAAGTGACTCATATCCTGCTTAAGTCAAACGTCTGCCGAACGCTAACAAGGCATTGCTTTTGGCTGAAATTTCTTGACGTGACTATTTTGAACAGTGATACTTGCCAGAAGTGACGTCGCTTATTGATTTATGGCTCCACCTCATTTAAATTGACCTTAATTATCAAACGACCATCATATAAAGAAGCACATTCTTTAGGTTCAATTTGTGATGTAAGTAAATTTACTGTTGTCAACTACCATATAAGCTCGCCTATCAAGTCTGTACGTTAGTTCACCGTGGCTTCTCCTACCAAGTAAAAAACAAACAAAACAGAAACCAAATGTTGCTTAATTAAATGTAGATGTTATCACACATATAAGGTAGGATGACTATTATGAGAATTTGTGACTTCGAAATGTAATAAAATACATTCTGCGTCGCATCTGTGCTATTAATATCCGCAGAGCTCTTTGAAAAACTAAAGTAACCTTCTTCTTCTTCTTATCAGTTTCTTTATGCCATTTCAGACATAGGCCCAGAGCAAGGTGAAAAGCCTGGTATCTGTCATGATATGTTTCTACAACGTGTCTTTCATCCCTAACTATCTACACTTTTCTTTGGTCGTCCTCACACCCTGTATCCAGGTGTTTTCAAGTTGTCTGCGTGTGGGGCTGGCTGTCCTGGATTCATGGCAATCATCTTCAGGTAATAAAACAAACAAAAGAAAAACATGTTGCTTGATGGAAGGTAGATACTACTGTGGACAGTACACGACTACATGAGTGATGTGCAACCTTTGACGAAACGTTATCGTTCACGTGATTTGGTAGTTGGTTAAGGGGGGCGGGAATATACGAGTGTATATATGTATATATATATATATATATATATATATATAAATATATGCATTATTCATAGATTTTGAGAAAGCCTTTGACAGTGTCAACAGAGATGCATTGTGGAAAATCCTAAGATGGCATGGCCTCCCCACAAGATAGTAAATGTAATCAAAGCCATATATGAGGGTTTAGTGCAAAGTGATCTGTGGAGAACATACCTCCAGCAGTTTTAGGGTACAAACAGGAGTGAAACAGAGATGTGTACTATCACCAACATTATTTATCTTGGCAGTAGACTGGTTAATGAAGGAGGCAACATCAGACAAACGCAGAGGATTACAATGGACCCTTGACACAGTGCTGGAGGACCTTGACTTTGCGGACGACATTTGTCTATTATCAAGCAGTCACAAAGATATACAAGATAAAATAAACAAGCTAACTCAGAATGCAAACAACACAGGACTAAAGATCAACGTAGGAAAGACAAAGTTAATGAAGCTTCTTCTTCTTCTTCGTTCGCATTGTCTGTCTATACCTGCAGCCCTGTCTCTTGGATAAATTTCACTGTTTTTTGTAATTCATGTATGGAACTGTAGAGCTTATCTTCTTTAGTGGTTTCACTGGGCCAGTAATTATTTCTCAGCGTCTCATAGTTGGTGTAGTTCTGGAGGATATGTTCCACAGTTTGGGGCACCTGGGCACATGTACATAGATTAGTAGTACCAATCTTAAACTTTGTATACATATGACTTCGGAGTCGGCTGTGTCCTGTTCGGATACGGAAGATGGTGACTTGTTCCTTTCTGTTTAGCATGTGATAGTCATCATGTGGTGGTGTTTGTGGCTTCCTGTAGGTTTTTATCATGCTTTTCTTCTGATTATAGGTGATTCGTATGTCTGGTTGCTCCATTTCAGTGCCCTCTTTGGCCAGATGGTCAGCTTTTTCATTGCCTGGTATCCCACAGTGGGAGGGAATCCATTGCAAAGTGACTCCATGTTGTAAGTAAATTTTTGACAAGGCATCCTTAAGGTCTGGTAGTTTGTTGCACTGAAGAGCTTCCAGTACTGATCTTGCATCTGTGAGAATTACTACAGGACATGTATCAGTTATGGAATCTGATAGTTTTTCAACTGCAGCAATAATTGCCCTAACTTCTGCATCAAAGTTGTTGCAGTATTTTCCAGTGGGTATGGAAATCTTGTCAGTGGTGTTGTTTGGATATTCAGTATATGCTCCTGCCCCTCCATTCTTTATGGCATTGTGTGCAGATCCGTATGTATACACACGTATCCAGGTGTCACATGGATATTTGTCATCTAGCACACTAAGTGTGGCTGTTGATCTTACAAGGCTGCTTTGCATCTCACCATTCTGCACACCTTTCACTTCAGTCTGAATAGTTATTTGTGTATAATCTGCTTCTTTCCATGGTGTATGCTCTGGTACAGATGATAATGGAGCGACTACAGTTGGAAGGTCAGGTATCAGCTTACGCATAAGCTTGGCCTGGTGAATGAAGCTGCTTCTTTTTTTTAGCCGTCCTAATGCCAAGTTATTGAATCTCTCCTTCAGGGGATGGCTTACAGAGCTATGGAATTTCTCTCCCATGGTCATGACCTTTGTGTCTCTACGTTCCTTTAGCGCTTGAACATCAACTATTTTCTGCATTTCTACTATTGGTGTGGACCTCATGGCACCTGTGATAATCCGTAGTGACTGATTTTGAACCTTGTCTAGATTATGCAGCGTAGTGTTTGATGCTGTGCACCAAGATGTTGAGCCATATTCTAAATGTGGTAGAATACTTTGCTGATATACATTCTTGAGGATTCTTTCACTAGCTCCCCATGTGGTTCCACTCAATTTTCTTAATATGGCTAGTTTTCTTCTGGCTTTTGCTTCTGCACTGTTGATGTGTTGCTTCCAAGTCAGTTTTGAGTAAAGAGTCACTCCTAAGTAAGTGGGTTGGTTGTCCATCCTTAAGGATATTTCATTTACAAAGATCTTATCTGCTTTCTGTTTAGATGAGAGAGTGAACAGAGTGGTACTTGATTTCTCTGTGTTGATACTTACACACCATTTGTTTGTCCATGATGTCAAGATGTCTGCTGCTCTTTGGAGTCTCTGTGTAGCAACTGTCGCATATTCATCTGTACACCACATGACCAGATCATCTGCATACAGTGCCGCTTTGATTCCATAGAGACGTTCCTTGACCAGGTCATTAATGAATACCAGGAATAGTGTAGGTGAAGGGACTCCTCCTTGTGGTACACCGTGTCGCAGAAGTACTTTCTGGCTTTTGTGTCCATCCATTACTACTCTAGCTCTTCTATTGTGTAAACAGGACTTTATCCAGTTGTATAGTCTTCCATTCACATTGCAGTTTCTTAGTTTCCACAGCAGACCTTTTTTCTATACTTTATCAGTTAATGAAGCAAGATGTGAACAACAGAAATGTGCTCAGAGTAGATAGCAAGTTAGTGGAGGAGGTCAACGAATTTGTATACCTTGGCAGCAGAGTAGTAGAAAATGGAGACAGCACAGAGGACATCAACAGTAGACTTACTAGAGCAAACCAGGCTTTTGCAGTACTGCAGACTATATGGAAATCTAAAAAGAAAATTAAGCATAAATACGAAAATCAGGATATTTAAGAGTAATGTTCTAAGTGTACTACTCTATGGAAGTGAATGCTGGAAAATCACCAAAACCATAGAAAAGAAGTTGAATTCTTTCCAGACTAAATATTTACGAAGAATTAGGAAAATATTCTGGCCAAACACCATAAGAAATAACATCTTATTAGCAGAAAAGCAGATGAAGCCACTGACAACAGTTATTGAGGAAAGACGCTGGCGATGGTTGGGACATGTGCTCCGAATGACTGACAATTCACTACCAAAAATAGCACTAAGATGGACACCACAGGGGAACAGAAGTAAGGGTAGACCAAAAGAGACATGGAGAAGAACAACAGAAAGGATGTTGAGCAATAGAGGGCTCACCTGGGCAAGAGCAGAAAAAAGGCGATAGACAGGCATTTGTGGAAAACCCTCGCGCAAGACCCATGTGCCCTGGGCATTTAAGTTTCATATATATATATATATATATATATATATATATATATACATTAGCCTGCATCAAATTAGATAGAGGCAATAGCCGGGAATGTATTGTTTAGTTGTGCCAGACATGGATACACCAAACAAGTGTTACACTACCCCACATATAAGGAAAGAGGACTATGAGAATTTCTAACTTGGAGAATTAGTACACACATTCTGTTTCATACGTACGCTTTTAATACCTGCAGAGCTCTTTGAACACTGGCAGTTTTGGTGGATCTTGCACACCTATACCAATCAATGTTCAAATTGGTATTTAGCCAAAGCTAAAAAAACAAAATGACAAACATATTTTTAACCCAGCCGATTAAAACAAAAATTGCAGGTAACTCCCTTCTAGTTTCCTTGCAGCAACATTTCTCATCAAAATTTATTTCTTCACAGTACAGAAAATAATTCATGAGAGAAGCAGTCAAGTGTCAACTGAAAATGTTTCAAGAACTATTGCTCTAATGTCAACAGATCGTCGTTTAAGACCTCATTATATCTGCAATGTATATCTGCATCTGGTTTCTCTCATCGAATTTCTTCTTAAAATGTTCTGTTTGTGTCGGCGTCAGAAATAAAGAAACTTTGTGTTTACGCTGAAATTTGTGTACTACTTTGATTTCAAGTTTCAAATAAGCTTGTTTACTTGCCTCTCTGTCCACGTCTATATCAAGGGATTTGGAACAAACAAGAACAAGTGAGTCGAGGTCTCCTGACTAATTGTCTTGTGCAAGTACTAAGCAGAATTTATGCTACCAGAAACACAGCCATCTTGGTCTTAAATCTGTGCAAAATGTCAAGCGTCGTATCCTAGTGAAAGAACTATGTATAGTGACGGATTGTCTGTTAGACTGAGCACCGGGAATAAGTTTATGCCAGGTGCCAACCACACATCAAGTGCAGATAACAGGATAACCATCCAAGGGCACAGATTTCATAATATAGTTCATAACATCGTTCATTAGTTGGAGGTATGAAGGATAGAATCGTGCTAGGGTTTTATGACTTGATTCTGTTGATTCTGGGTCGAGTTATGGATAATGATTTAGAAAACCTGTGATATAAAGATGGTAGATTTATAGCTTCCTTCGCCTTCCACGCATTCCGAACCAGTCTTTGAGCACAGCTTCTTCTTGAGCACTTCTGAGAAGTGTTTTTTATGAAAATAGGTAGGTGATCCAACGGAAAACCTACAACTTTAGATCGCCACAATAAGCAGCTTCCTACAGTCTTGGAAATCGACAGCGTCGTTGCTAGTGACGTAAGATATAAGAGAAATAACGACTGCGATCATTTCACTAGAAATGATTCTAGTGATGAAAGTAGATGATGGCGTATGGTTCAGTTTTACAACAAACAAAAAATAGAAAGAGCGTGGAATGTGGAGAGAACAAAGAATGACAGAAAACAAAACGAGCACGTACAGATGAAAAACAACAATCCTATATTTGAGCAGAATCCTATTTCAAGGATCGCGTACAAACATAAGACTAAAAAAAGATGAGAAATATAGGCTTTGCTTTTGTGGTCTCCTCCAGGCACGAAAGACGAACACCACTGTCAAAATCCCTGAATACGTTAACGGACTTATGTTGTAACAAGTCTCTTCAAGTGTATAGGTTAGTATACAGACACATACACACACTGGAAGTACAGATTTTGCGAATTTAATGCAAAACATTGCATAGAAGCATCTGCTTTACATTACAGACTGCATCATCATCATCATCATCATCATCATCATCGTCATCACCATCATCATCATCATCACCATCATCATCATCATCATCATCACCATCATCATCATCACCATCATCATCATCATCATCATCATCATCAGTGACAGTTTCGACGAAAACTGTTAACAACAGCGATACTATGTTTGCCAAGTCCCTCAGCTTGATAGTGGATCTCATAGCTCCTTCCGGACAATTTAACCTTGAAAATGTTTATCAGTCAACAACGGAATTACTCATTAACGTGTCTTCTGTCGTCGATCGACGCTGCTTCTATATTAATCCGTTGCCTCTGGATATACAGAAAAATTAGCTTTCTTTTTAGTATTCTTTATACAATTTATATTTTCAGCTGTGTTGAACATTTTTACATTACATTATTTTTCCTTTAGTGTATGTGGTGGTCTTCACTCTCACTTAAAAAAGTATTTCCATGTTCAGATAAATGAGTTCGTTTTCACTCCATCAAGTCTGTGGTCTCTTGACATTGTCTAAAATATATTTACAGTAGTGAGTTTTTAACAACAAGGAAATAAAACTTTGCAAATTGTTCTGAAGTTTTTGTTAAAAGCAGCATAAACTATATAATTTCCAATGCTGTTTATAATAAGGATAAAATTATTAATATGAAGCAAAACACGTTTCAAGCCATTTTCATTCTGTAGTGCTTCAAATTCAATTAAGTATGGAACAAGATATGCAAACCCGCTACAGACAATAAACAGAAGGCAGACGCTGAGTAAAGATTTTGTTGTTTTTGAGGTTGCGATTCTTGATCGTTGATGAGAATGTTTTTGCGAGAAGGAGGACGTCATCTTTAATCGTCGTACGGAGATTATCTTTATTTGAATTCCTATAACAACACAGCCAAGACTGACGAGAACAATAGGTACTGTTCCTGTCATGTTATTTATAATTTGACCAATGATATCAAACACCCAAACTCCGTTTATCCTTTGATAATAGAAGGGTGAAAGCTCTATGAACCCAAAAGCTACTCCTTCGTTCACTATGCTATAAAACTGTAAGCATATTGCATTCTGGTAAATGGCACATCCTAGGAATATTATAAGCAGAAGAAAGATCGTAATCCATGTTCTTACAGGTGTCACGATGAAACGCAGATTAAATGGGAAAAATATAGCCAGAATACGTTCTCCAGCTATTAGTACGGGAATCGCCATAGAATATGCATTTCCAGTCACACAAACGACAAATAGAGTTGTTAAAATGACATAACACATATAGTTAACACTTTCTGAGTATCTGAAGCTGTAGGGCACATTTTCAGTCATAATGTACTGAGGAAAATTGTTTAGACCTATCAGAAAAAGAACATCAGAAACAGCCAGTACCACGAGCAGAATGTTGGAACTTTTCTTCAATCCTTGTCGAGTCAATACCATAATAGTGCTCAAATTTGAGCATATTCCTATTACACTAGTGCTAGGATAGATCACATAACGAAGTATCCATATTATGTAATTTTCAACTTCCTTGCTAAGGAGAGGTGAATAGATTGATACAGGCGTGGTTGTTATATTTTCTGACATTCTGCGAGTAAAACGAAAATGCAGAAATTTAAAATAAACAAGGTTGGCCTCTTCATAGAAAATATTTTATGCGTAAAACACTCTAGGATCGTGCCTGCATCTTGTGTCATGGTCACTGATTTGTCTGTTGTCCATTCTTTGATAACATAGAATTTATTTTTATTTTACTTCGCTTACTTCTAACAGGGTAAAAATGATTTAGAAATACATCACATGTGTTACAGAGTAAAGTAAAATTAAATCTAGCGATGACATCATATCAGCAGTAATCTCTAACGCTAGCAGATGACATCATGTGAATAGAAATCTCTAGCGCTAGCACATGACATCAAAATGTCAGTAATAATCTCAAAGTCTAGCCATGACATCTTGTGGATAATAATCTCAAAGTCTCGCGACGGGATCTTGTGAGTAGCAATCTCTAAAACTAGTAGATGGCATCATATCATTAGAATTATATAACGATAGCAAATGATATCATGTCAATAATAATCTCAAAGTCTAGCGATGACATCTTATCAGAAGTAATCTTAAAAACTAGTAGATGACATCATGTGAATAGCAATCTCAAAAACTAGTAGATGACATTATCTGAATAGGAATCTCATAGTCGCACGAATAAATGTATCTAGTAGAAATATGCCAAGAACGTCAGACATGGATACAAGACAAGAGAATGATAAGATTAAATGTAACGGTTCGCAAGTCATGATGAGAGTTTTAGAAATTGATTAGATTGGATTTTGATTGAAATATATGGAATTCATCCACACAAACCAACTTGGTCACATGCACTTATTTGACTTATTTCTGACTTGATGTATTATGACGATACGCCAACGGGCTGAAATAGGAATTGTACACTGTACAACAATACTGGTGTCTTGTCATCTGGAGGTAGGTCTACAGTGTATAACAATGCTGGTGTCTTGTCAAGTTGAGGTCTACATTGTACAACAATGCTGTTGTCTTGTTACCAGGAGGTCTACACGTACGAACTAATAATGGCGTGTGGGTGTTGGTCTAATGTAATTTTGTTTTGATTTGTATTCGGACGGTCAGTGCATGGAGAGTCGTCTACTGTTTTAACTACCAGAGCCATATACGAATCGATGGCTGAGATGAGAGCTGACTGTGGCAAATACCAGGTACCAACACCAACCACGCTACCACCTACGGCCGATGGAGGAACTGTAACACAAATTCTTTGTCACTCTTATTTTTTTCCATTACTATCAATATTTTTGTAAGTTGAAACATTATAAGATGAGAGGTAAATCATAAAAACACAATTCTTTTTTGTTGTTTTAAAAAAGTTCCATGTTCTCCGTGCAACCATCAGTCCTCTGTACTCCCACTGGAGTATAAGGCATTTACAAAGGTTCTCCAGTCTATCTTGTCTTGAGCAAGTCGTTTTACCTCAAACTATGTCTCTGTGAAGTGCTTTGATATTTGTACAGAAAATAATGAGCAGCTTATCTTGTTAAGTTATGAAATGAACTTTCTAATGTGAGTACAGAAAAATGTTTAATCTATGAAATCTCAGGGTAACGGAGTGCAACTCTCTCTAGTGTGTGCCATGTCTTTCTTCCAAACCAGTGCAAAGTGGAGACTCATCAAATCTGATTGTATCATGAACTCACGACCAGACAGTTTACAAGACTGTATCTCCTAGTAATTTTTATCAGTTGATAATTTGCAGTTGTAATACATTTTGAGCAATGAACTATAATTTGGATTACTCATATGCGGCAATTGTTCACGTTTCACGTTATAATCGGATCCTCAAAAAACCTTAACTTCATAAATAAGAATGAAAAATGGAAGAGTATAGTTACATTATTAATATAATAAAATGGCTCTTATCAACTTGTTCCAAACGTGATAAACGACAGAGAATAGTGTCTAAATAGATTTAATATGCTTTCTTTTATATTCAGAGAGTTCAGTCAGAAAGTTTTCATCACACCTGAATTTTCTTTTTTACAAGACTTATATGAGATTAGTGTTTTCAGTGAAGTCTAAAGGCTATAATGTGTACCTGCACTGTTCTGTATCACGTCAGACAATGTTCTGTTTTATCATTACACAATTGGGACTATCAACAATCATAACATTAACACCGTGAATATATGATTTATTGTTAATCTCTTTATAAGATGTGTCAGATGTTAAACTCCGACACTGAATATTCAATGCACTTTGTATAAAGTACTGGGTTCCTACCTCTTTATATTGAATGTCACAGTTCAGTTGTTGTTTTAACTTCTGGAAGTGTATGGAAGAAAGTAATAGGCTCCATTATTGCAGGAGTACTGTCCTCTACCACGTGGCTTTTATTTGAAAGGTCACAGGAAGGACACAGAAGTATAGGTGAAGTTTGACAGTCAGGGAGGCACAACCCAGATTCTCTCATCTCTGAATTTGAAAGAACTACTGGGTTGGGCATACAAACAATGAAGTTAGTGTAATTCGCATTGTCTGTAGAAACGGTTCTAAATTATAATACAATTCCAATATGTTTATAAAAACTACTACTGCAGAAGTGTTTACACAAACCTATCGTTATTATATGGTTATTTTGAACTGCTCACAGTAAGCTACAGTAGTGTTTAATTTACTATAAATGACATTTATAACGCTGTCCATTCTTAGTCTTCAGAAAGACTGCTTGGATACATAGCATTAACTGAACAAATGTTATATTACCATACCACAAGGTGGTAGTACCCAAATCCTACAAGAAAAACGAAATGTTAGGGATTAATGTTGACTTCGGTGGACAACTCATCGGGTCTGCTGAATTTATCCTACAGAATCTGTTGGTCAGACTTAGTGTTTTTGTTCGATGTGATATTGAAACTTGTGTTGCTATTGTTTATGCTCGCATTCTTTATTAATGATTATTAGTTCAATACTTTTGTGAGATTGTGGACATTTAAAATGTACTATTTTAACACTAATTTCATATTTTAATATATTCTGCAACACACAGCATATGATCTGGCTATAATATTCTTTCTTCCTTGGTACATAAAATGCTGAATATGTTTTTTTTCAGAATGTTATATTTCCCTTGATAATATTTGGCTGTAAGGGAAATATTTGTTGTTTAACGTTTTGTATGAGCAGTGTAGAATTATTCTTCGTGGAGAATTTTAAGGCTATATGGAATACCATCTATAATTGTCAACATCATTAAGGATCTCTACAACGGATATGTTTGTGCAGTTAACACAGAAGAAGGAATGAGATAAATAGTTCCAGATTGAAAAAGGTTTGAAACAAGGGTGTATACTATCTCCTTTGGTTTCTGAAACTACCATAGACTTCAGAATGAAAAAATGGTGCACAGGTAACGCATGTATTGACCGGGTACATGGGACCCAAGCAGAAGGTCTTGATTTTGCACATGAGAACTCTTATCAGTGACAATGTGAATTCGATGCTAGAAAAAACAGATGCCCTGTCTTCACTGGGTAGCAAAATAGGATTTTAAATTAACAAGGACAAAACAAATATAATGAAACTTCTTATTAATCAAACGGAAAAAAATATACGTAGAAGGGACAGGTGTTGAAGAAGTCAATCAATTTGCATACCTTGGCAGCTACATAGACCAGGATGGTGACATCAGTAAGGAAGTTAGAATTAGAATCCTGAAGCAGCATTTAAATAGAATATTCAAGAATCTTGAGAACATATGCCACTAAAAAAGTTATAAGGACAAAAACTAAGGTATGACTATAAGTAATATCCACATTTATTTATGTATGCGAAAGCTGGAAAACAACTAAAGAAATAGACAAAATATTCGACTCTTTTGAAAACAAATGCCTATGGAAAATACTCGCCATAAAGTGGAATGAATTTAAGAACAACGCAGAGATAAGACATATGAGCGAACCCATTTCATCGGTGATGAGGAAAAAGAGATGGACATTTATCGCTCACGTGATCAGAAGAAACAGTCAGAGAATCCCAAGACAAGCTATCAAGTGGAACACAACAGGTCGAAGAAAAAGAGATCGACCACGTGAAACTCTAAAGAGGACATTGTTAAGAGAGGCCAAATGAGTAGGCATGTAATCCCGTGATGAGGTAGGAAAGTTCTCCGAAAACAGGAAAACTGAAGGAACTACCATGCGAGCCCTATGTGACTTTTAACGGCACGGGAAGGATGTAAGATGTAAGATACAATCATTCATTTGAATGTTTTTGATGGAGATATGAGATACACGTATGAGCCTAGAGTCTACATCAAAAGAGGAGATTCTACATTAGACTAACATTAGGCGTAATATTTAATCTTTGACAAGTCTTGTGAAAAATAATTGAAACAAAAACATTTTTTGGTCATTCTGTCTTAAAACTTTAATCCCACAAACTTATTTTGTGGGAGCTTTACTATAATCTCCCTAGGAACATCTTGGAGCGGTGTGAGGCGACTCAAAGACTAGCACTAGGTGTCTAGTTCATTGTCAGTGAAAACCTCTGTCTAAAAATGTCTGGATCTACCATGATAAGATGGAGTTGCTATACATAGGCACATCATTTGTATTACGCTACACAGAGATGCTAGTTCTCGAGACACACACACGTATATATATATATAATGATGAATGGCAAGAATTAATAAACGCATACGGTATACATTATTCTTTGTAATGTTCTCATTCATTCGTTCATTCATTCATTCATTCGTTCATGTGACATGCTATTTCCAGAAAGCTGCCCTTCTCACAGCCTCCCTGAACGCAAGTTGACCATCGTCTGGTAATGACACAATCTGGCTTTCCGTAATATTCTGAGACCACCTGCTGCAAGATCGTCCATTTCCTCTTTTGCCAGGCACTGTGCCTTCTACTATCAACCTTTCCAAGTTATTGTGTCTCCTGATATGGTCGAAGTATCTCAGCTTCTCATTTTTATAGTGTTAACTAGCTAGTTTTATACGACATCTAATCCAATCAATATCTCTTTATTTGATTTTCGTTTTATCCATGATATTCTAAATGCCAGTCATTTCAAGTGCTGTTATTCTCTTTTCTAGTGGTCTGTTTGGTGTCCATGTTAGCATTCGTATGCTGCTACTGGGAATATGCAAGCTCTTAGTAAACATAGCAGTGTTATCTTGATGGTACCATGCCACTTGCTCTTCATTTATGCTAGATTCTGAGATGGAACTGTAATTCTTCTTATGATTTTCACTGCGTAGTCGCCATTGGTGACGGTGAGTGAACCTAGGTATTCAAATTTATTTACAGTTTCAAGATCTTGATGCTTCAATGTACTTATGGATTTGATTCTCACTCTGTCGTTTAAGCTGTTTTACCTGGTCATGATATTGAGAAAAGCAGTTTTAAACCTTCTTGTTGTTGTTGCTGTTATTGTTTTTCTTCTTTCTCTTCTTCTTCTTTAATCCCCATGGAAGTGTGTGCTAGTGTTCCTTGCAGCTGAAGCTGTGAGGATGTTGAGGCACAGCTTCGTGTCGACTTGGGAGCGGGTGATGGCCGCTATTTTTTTCAGTCTCTCACTGTAACTAAAAACGAGGGAGTGCGATATTTCTTTAGTGGGCTCCACCACAATGAGGACTATAATAAAATCTGTCCCGTTAGCCATGATAGGCCTGCTACTGGGGGTACGAAAGAAGACGTTTCACAGGGTCCTGGCGAGCCATGGTTCGCCAACCCTGACGTCAGCACTTCTACTGTGGGTCGCTGATCGCCATAATGGACAGCGTCTTCTGCCGAATGTCTGTGTGTAATATTATAGTCTTGTAGAAGGGGACGCTGAAGGTGGTGACAATCTAATGGATCTATTTGAAATCAAAGCCATCTGATGTCCTCGATTACAGACCACAAATACGTGGTCTGCAAGCTTACTTCCTGCTCTTCTGCTGTCGCTGTCCTCTCCTGTTTCTGTACTGTCCTGCTCTCCAGCCCTTACTGTCCCGCTATCCAACCCTTACTGTTCTGCTCTCCAACCCTTACTGTCCTGCTCTCCAATTCTTACTGTCCTGCTATCTAACACTTACTGTCCTCTCTCCAACCCTTACTGTCTGGCTCTTCAACCCTTACTGTCTGGCTCTCCAACTCTTACTGTACCGCTCTCCAACCCTTACTGTCCCGTTCTCCAGCCCTTACTGTCCCGTTTTCCAGCCCTTACTGTCCTGCTATCCAACCCTTACTGTCCTGCTCTCCAATCCTTACTGTTATGCCTCCAACCCTTACCGTTCCGCTCTCCAACCCTTACTGTCCGGCTCTCCAACTCTTACTGTTCTGCCTCCAACCCTTACTGTTCTGCTCTCCAACCCTTACTGTCCTGCTCTCCAACCCTTACTGTCCCGCTCTCCAACCCTTACTGTCTTGCCCTCCAACCCTTACTGTTCTGCTCTCCAATCCTTACTGTCCTGTTCTCCAACCCTTACTGTCCTGCTCTCCAACCCTTACTGTCCCGGTCTCCAACCCTTACTGTCATGCTCTCCAACCCTTACTGTTCTGTCTCCAACCCTTAGTGTCCTGCTCTCCAACCCTTACTGTCCTGCTCTCCAACCCTTATTGTCCCGCTCTCCAATCCTTACTGTCCTGCTCTCCAACCCTTACTGTTCTGCTCTCCAACCATTACTGTCCTGCTCTCCAACCCTTATTGTCCCGCTCTCCAATCCTTACTGTCCCGCTCTCCAGCCCTTACTTTCCCGCTCTCCAACCATTACTGTCCCGTTCTGCTCTCCTGTCCTTGTTGCCACGCACTTCAGTCGCTTATCACTTTCACGTGGTCAGTCTTGGTTGCCTCTTTATTATTAATTCACATTATTTTTATTTATGGTTCTTTTCTCCATACAAATGTTGTTATCATTTTCTCTTTTTTTTCTGTCTTGTAACTTATATAATTGATTGTTGATGATGAACTGTTACAGTTTTTAATGTATACATTTCAGGAAGCTAACAGTTACGAATAGAGAAATCAATTTATTATCAAATATTCGTATCTGTCGCCGAAAGCAGCTCAATAGTTATAAATCTTGAGTAAATTGATGCAATAATGATACATGACAATAATTTATGAAAACACAAACTAAATAAAAGTTCTATTATTCATTCATTCATTTATTTGCATATCCCTTGCGGAACTTTGCGTCCCTAACAGCACTCCTGTAGGCCTCTCGGTTGTGAGCAAGATGGCCTGCTGCTGATGCATCCATTTCCAGATCATCAACGATGTCTTGCAGCCATCTTCGCCTTGGTCTTCCTCTCTTTCTTTTTCCCATTATGTACCCTTCCAAAACGGTCTTCTTTAGATTATCATGACGTTTAATGTGTCTAAAATATTTAGTGTTTCTCTGTTTAATACTCTTTACTAGCCAGCCGTCTTCAATATTAAGCTCTTGTAGTATATATATATATATATATATATATATATATATATATTTGTTCTTTTTTGCGTCCACAATATTTGAAGAACTCTTCTGTTCTATTATTCGTTCTGTTATTAATCTCGAAATAAAGCGGACATAGTTAGATTGTCTTACATAATGTTTAATAGTCTGTCAAGAAACAAGTTAGTGCTGCTAATTAATCCTGGGCTTTGAAAGAAGATCTCACTGGCTACATAAGTTACCAAGATGTACTTTGGCTCACTTTGGGATGTAAGAGAAGTTACTATTGTCGACTGCCAGGTAAGCTCGCCTGTCAAGCCAAGACGTTAGTTCACCTTGGCTTCTCCTACCAAGTATTCATGTTCTTAGCTGTAGCTACACAGAAATAACATCAGATACAAACAAAATAAAAAAACATGGTGATGCTTGATTTGCATCAGTCATTTGCATCTCCCTTGCAGAACTTTGCCTCCCTAACAGCTCTCCTGTAGATCTCTAGGTTGTAAGCAAGATGCCCTGCTACTGATGCATCGAATAGATGCTACCACATATATGTATATATATATATATATATATATATATATATATATATATAAGGTGAGAGGTCTACAGCGAGAATTTAGTAAAATGTATTCTGTATTACGCAGAGGAACCCGCAGAGCTCTTTGAAAAAAAAATGAAAGTAAGAAGAACAAAACAGATACATTTTTCGTAACTCCTTCAGCCCAAAACAACACTGACAGTTTATGTGGATCTTGCATACCTACCCCAGTCAACGCTGAGAGCGATATTTAGCCAAAGCTAAACAAAATGGAGAGTAGCACATTTATAACTCAACCGTATTAAAAAAAATTAAAGTAACTTCTTTCCAGTTTTTGTTTGTACAAAAATTTACCATCAAATATTATTCCATCACAATATAGAAAATAATTCCGGCGTGAAAAAGTTAAACTTCAAATTACTGGAGGTGTTTAAAAATAAACTATTTCTCTAATGTCAACAGTTGGTTTTGGAAGACTTCTTTATTTTACCCCTATACATTTGCATTGATGTTCTCGAACTGGATTTTGTCATGGACTTTCCTCAATGTTATTTTGTCTGTGATGACTCCAGATATGAAAAAAAAAACAAACGTTGTGTTTACGTTTAAATTGGTGTATACTTTTAATTTGAAGCTACAGTTATGCTTGTTGACTTGGCCCCTCTGTCCACGTCTATATCAAATGATTTAGAAGAAAAATAAAAGAGTCCAAGTTCATCGACTAAGCATCCTCTTCAAGCACTAAGCATAATTTAAGCTAGAAGAAGACAATGTCAGTTTGATCTTAAATCTGCGCAAAATGTCGGCTGTTCTATCCTCCAGATACTGTTCAGTAACGGATTGTCTGTTAGGATGAGCAGCCTTAAGTCTAGAGGTCCCAAACGTCTGAGACTGTAAAAAAGATACTAAACATTGTTTACAGGAAAAATGATTACAGAAATGATTAATAATTTTGCTTCATATTAAATGCATGACAGGATCGTTGTCCTTAGTTTTGGTCTGTATAAAACAAAATCATGCAGAGATCACAACAAAAGGAGAATCAGGCTATTTATCACAAGATAGACATTATTGGTCGGAGGAGACGTGGATGTTTTAAAACTAAGCTTAGCCTTTGGAACTACAAGACAGTGGTTAATCTCTCACTGCACATGAAGTAACAGTTTAGCGAGCAGGATTTTCTAGGAAAAGGGGGAAAATGCGCTTGATAGATGACAAAAGTACACTTCTGTAATAATGTTCTTCAACTACTTTTTGTCATTGTCTTTCTGTTCACAGCTACAGCACTGCATTTACGCTGAGTACACGTTCGTAGTTACAAGAACACTGCATTTGCGCTTAGTACATGTTCATAGTTACAAAACACTGCATTTACGCTTAGTACATGTTCATAGTTACAAGAACACTGCATTTACGCTTAGTACATGTTCATAGTTACAAGAACACTGCATTTACGCTTAGTACATGTTCATAGTTACAAGAACACTGCATTTACGCTGAGTACATGTTCGTAGTTATAACAACACTGCATTTACGCTTAGTACATGTTCATAGTTACAACAACACTGCATTTACGCTGAGTACATGTTCATAGTTACAACAACACTGCATTTACGCTTAGTACATGTTCATAGTTACAACAGCACTGTATTTACGCTGAGTACATGTTCATAGTTACAACAGCACTGTATTTACGCTGAGAACTAGGGAAAAATTCATATCAGCTGCTAGCCACCAATCAGGCGGAGATAACATGATCACCAATTAATGGCACAGATTTCATAATATGGTAGCATCTTCCATTACTAAATTCTGGCGTCCAATTATGGATAATGATTCATCTTGCTGTTGTCCTGAGCTTGTAGAAAAATAGTAAATTTATAGCGTTCTTCGCTTTCTACTGGTTCAGAACGAGCCTTGGAGCTCAGCTTCTCCCTGAACGCTTAGGAGAAGTGCCTGTTCTAAGAACTGTCTCATCGCCTTGTAATAACATAAGACATGTCTTGCAGCAGACAGCGCCTTGTAAAAAAAGCTACATAACGCTACAGAGGCACTGTAAAGATGGGCCCTCCTCTAGTGACACGCAGAGAAGTGGAACAGTTTCCGCTGATCGGTTTATTGAAGCAGTGAAGTTGTGAAACATATGGATATTCATCAGGGAATGAAGGTTCATTACGGTGATGCCTGTATGTCATTGGAGCAAGTTTATTATTGGCGTGGGAATTTTCCAAAATGGCTCTAGGTCTGTATCTGACTTTTCTTGTCCTGGGCACGCAAATCAAGTAGTGAACCCCAAGTCGACTGCAGAAGCTGAACTCTTGGTCGAGTGATGGTGAATGAAGCAGCTGCAGTTCTGAGTGTCAGTCCTGGTTCAGCGTACAACATCATCTACCACGTGATCAAGTTTAAGAAAGAAGAAAATATGCCACAGGAAGTGCAGCATATATAGTCAGGAATCCAAGCACTTTGTAAGCGCCAGAGGACTTGCGTCGAACGTAATGGAGAATATGTAGTTATGAAACATCAATAACATAAGGAAAATAAAGTAAGGTTATGTAGTTATGAAACACCAATAACATAAGGAAAATAAAGTAAGGTTATGTAGTTATGAAACATCAATAACATAAGGAAAATAAAGTAAGGTTTTCATGTAGAACACACTCGTAGTTACTTTTCGTCCATAGAACGAACAGTATGGCTGTAGTGTTATTTAAGTTAAACAAAAATGTTATTAAGTTTCTCCAATTTGCAATTTATTCTTTTTGTACATCTTCTGTACTTTGTATTATCGTTCTTGTCCTGTCTCCTTTCTCATATACCATTCGATGTTGAGGGAACAAAAAGACGTCATGATAGAGCTCGACGATTTGCTTCATATAATGGAACACTTAATGCTTATATAATTTCCTCTCTCCATCTCCTGCGTGGGCGGTCTCTTCCTCTATTGCCTACAAATCTTAGTGTGAATGTTGTCTGTGGTATACTATCGGGTGGTAACAGAGTAACATGACCAAATTATTTCTCTTTAAACATCTCATTTATGTCGTGATGATTTTTCTTTTGTTCATGGGTATTAGTGTCCTTCCATGTTTGACATTGATAGCATAGAGCTGGGAGATAAATTGTGTTGTACAGTGCCCTTTTTGTTTAAGTTGTGATATATTTGTTTTTCGTAAAGGATCATTTTTCGAATGATCTGGTTTGCTTTATTGCATCTGTTCTCAATCTCAGAGTCAATATTTCTTGAGAATGGTATTATGCTACCTAGGTATTCGAAATATTTCGCATGTTTCAAGGGCTAGTTGTCTAAGAAGATGTTTGTTTGCATTTTTCCTCTTACTATGATCATGACTTCTGTTATGGGTAGCTAACTATGAGATCACACAGTAGCTTCCTTCGCTGTTACTTTCATAAACTGAATTCAAATAAAAAATAAACACGATGAACTAAACATTGAGAACTATCCTGATGATCTGACTGGGAGAAGGTTTAATCTTTAGTCAAATTTCTGCTATCTTCTTTCAGAAACGTCACTGCCCTCTCAGTAGCTGACAGAATTTCCAACTGTCTTCAAGCAAAATCTTACTAAGAAATCACTAATGATGGCCAACTATGAGTGGTCAAAGAGACTCACTTGGCCATTCAAATACATTCTTTACATTCATTGCTAATTTCTGTCGACTAACACAATGGAATCTCAGACAAATAACCCTAGCCACAGGTGAGAAGATTTGGTATGAGATGAAGCGATCTGAATACCGAAATCAGTCGATAAGAATTCAACTTTACCCTTCCATCCTCACGGGTTCATCCTAGCGTCCATGTTACAATATGATGAAGTTTGGGTTGGGAATATTAGATAATGTGCTGTATAATATGAATCGGATAAAGTGTATTCTACTGATAAAATGATCTAGTACCTTGTATGTACAGACAACTGTTAGAAATATTATGCATCATAATGAAGTATCGTGAAACGTTCGATAGCCATCTTTTGAAGGCTATTCGCATTTTCACTTATTATGTAATTCGCGCGCCCTGAGAATACTGGGTTCTTGATCTTGTCATGAAAAATAATGGTTTTAGTTGGTTTAATACATCTTGAAGTTCAGAAATTTCCAAACAACTTTATTCAGAAGTTAAATATGCCGTGCTTAAGACAATAAAATGTTTATTTATTACGGTTACACGTGACTCTAAAGTTCGTAATATTATTACATTATTAGTATATTACAATAAAGAGAAAAAAGGTAACTCGGAAGAAAGAATAAAATTATTGTTTCCAGTGTTAGGGTAAAAAAGTTTCCCAACTACTCTTCTCAGCGGCAGATAAAAAAAAGTGTAAACAGTGAGGACAACCTTTCATGGTTCAGTCAAAGGTATTCAGGTGAGTGTAGATTCAAAGACATGCTTTTGTTAGAATTAATAGCTCAAAGGTGAAAGCGACGTTATACTCTTTTGATCTCTGGCAAGAGTCCACGTGGACACCTTTGACGGCGATGATCCTGTATTCTTCCCCAGACGCCTGCAGATTCCCACGAAAAGACCTTGAGAAACATTTCTTATTACCTTGACCGCTGGTCAATAAACGTCTTAGGAGATGGTGGGGTCAAAGATGACAAGCTCTGGAACACCAGTCTTCATCTTTTTTTTTCTACGTGTAATTACTACTTACTGACATGGGAGACTGTTTAGTTAAAGGACCCCAAGACAACCTTGAATTTGTATGCACTCTTATGTTGTAACTAGACTGTTGAGGTGTGACCAGGTCATTCAATATCATATATCAATATACACACACACACACTGGTAGTATATAAATTATAAATTTAATGCAAAACATTAATTGCTACATGTAAGCATAGAAACATCTACTATTTTTTCCACAGACTGCATCATCATCATCATCATCATCATCATTACCAGTGCCACTGGTTCTAAGGACTGCTATAGCTGGAGGTGGGGTGGAGGACACGCTCTCAACTCCAATGAAATGTCTCCAAGGCGTGCGTATCAAATAGCCTCTGACAGTCAAGTCCAGCTCCTGACCTTCTCGTGGCAGAACTGTTTAAACTGACAGGAGAAGGGGCGAAGGCGAATATATGGCGCCTGAAAACCAGACGCTTCGGGTAGATGAGAGTCATGTTTGGTAGCTCATCTAGGAGAAGGAAAACTGATTTAAAACCCGCTGCTGGCGAGATTCTTCATCTGCCGTGCGTGGGATGGGGCTCCTCCCGGCCAATGAGGAGGGGTGCGACTTTGGTTGCTGCGCAGCGCCGTCGTGGAGGGGGTGAGGGAAGGGATTAAGTGTAAGTGAGGTGACTAGTGGTCTCGAGGTCAGGACTGCTCAAGTCACGGTGAATCTGCTCTGGGGGCCAGCCACGTCCTGTATGCAGCCATGCTTGCGCAGATTTCCTGGGCCGGCTTGACCCAGGGGTTGGACTGGGACATTGCTGGCGAGATTCTTCAGCTGCCGCGCGTGGAGCGAGACTCCTCCCGGCAAATGAAGAAAATGCGAAAATGCCACTGGGGTTACCGGGCGGCGCCGCTGTGAGAGGGTGATAGAGGGAATGGAGTGAAGTTTAATCGGTATGTCCGATAAGTTTTCACGGCCAGAGCTACACCTATACTGTTGAGGTATACCTGGGACCCATGAGTGAAACTTGATGACTGCTCACGACATGCACAGTGCCTCCGCTCTGGGGGTCGGTCACGTCCTAGGCAAGCCCATGTTGGGATGGTACGCCTGGACCGGCTTGGCATAGTGGTGAGACTTGTTGGTGGCGAGGATTTGTCTTCCTGGACGGCCCCCCCGTCCTGGTAGCAACTAGGAAGGGTAGCGGCCGCGACCACACACTGCTGGGGGTCGTAGACCCTGGACCAGGGCAGTCTAAATAGGCAACCTCCTCTCACCCGACGGGGATGTATGCGTATCCTAATCATGCTGAAGGTTTCCGGTGAGAAAGTCCAACTCTAGAATAAACTGGTGCAACGAAAACCACGATGTCACTCAATCCCGCTTTTGTGACCCACCGAGAATACAGGCTCAGACCCCGCTATACTCTGAAACTCTTGTGGTCCTCTCGCGGATCTCGTGTGGTCCTTTCGGGGACCAAAGGGGGGCCTCAGAACCTATCAAGGACCACAGAAGTAAATTCAGAAGGGTCACGGGGCGGTCTTGTTGATAGCAGCGAACGAAGAAGAAGACCACCAGCACTCGTATTATGTGCTAATTTAAACTTTACGAAGCACGAGGGGTGGGTGGGGTGGGATGGGGGGTGGGTGTGCAATGCTTCTTTAGCAGAATTCACCGCCGTGGGGATCATAATGATCAGGAACCTGTTAGCCAGGCCAGGCATCTCACTGCGGGTCTCAACGGCCAGATATTAGCTACAATGACGGCCTCTTACCTTGATATCTTGATAGAGGTTCTCGGGAGTTCTTCGTGAGAAAATTAAACTCTATGTTTCTCACTTGTCTTTTGTTCTCGATCGACGCTGTTTCTAGAATAACATACCGGCTCAAGGTATAGATAAATTAGTGTTTTAGTGTATTATTTGTGTAATATCTATTTTCACCTTTGTTTAAACACTGTTACACCATATTTTTTCCACAAGTCCATGTAACGGTCTTCATTCTCAATCAAAATGTTTCTTCTCTAAATAAACGATTTCGTTTTTCACTTCATCAAATCTGTTTGTGTTGTCTGTACGTTGATTAAAATACGTCGTATATTTACAGTAGTGAGCATTTAACAACAATAAAATAAAGTTTTCCACATTGGTCTGATGTTTTTGTTAAAAGCAGCATAAACTATAAAGTTTCCAATGCTGTAGAACACCTGTCAAGCCAATTTCATTCTGCAGCGCCTCAAGTTCTTTTACATATGGAACAAGATATGCAAACCCGCTACAGACAATAAACAGAAGGCAGACGCTGAGTAAAGACTTTGTTGTTTTTGAGGTTGTGATTCTTGATCGTTGATGAGAATGTTTTTGCGAAAAGGAGGATGTGATCTGTAATCGTTGTATGGAGATTATCTTTATTTGAATTCCTAAAACAACACAAACAAGACTGACGAGAATAATAGGTACTACTAGTGTCAGGTTGTTCGAACTCAGTTTGTCCTTTGATAATACAAGGGTGAAAACTCTATGAACCCAAAAGCTACCCTTTTGTTCACTATGCTATAAAACTGTAAGCATACTGCATGCTGGTAAATGGCAAATCATAGGAAAATTACAAACAGAAGAGAGCTCGCGATTCATGTTCGTAAAGGTGTCATGATGAAACGCAGATGAAGTGGGAAAAATATAGCCAGAATACGTTCTCCAGCTATTAGTACGGGAATCGCCATAGAATATGCATTTCCAGTCACACAAACGACAAATAGAGTTGTTAAAATGACATAACACATATATTTACCACTTTCTGAGTATCTGAAGCTGTAGGGCACATTTTCAGTCATAATGTACTGAGGAAAATTGTTTAGACCTATGAGAAAAAGAACATCAGAAACAGCCAATTCCACGATCAGAATGTTAGAACATTTCTTCAATCTTTGTCGGGTCAATACTATAATAGTGGTCAAATTTGAGCATATTCCTACTACACTAGTGCTAGGATAGATCACATAACGAAGTGTCCATATTATGTAATTTGCATCTTCCTTACTAAGGAGAGGTGAATAGATTGATACAGGCGTGGTTGTTATATTTTCTGACATTCTGCGAGTAAAACGAAAATGCAGAAATTTAAAATAAACAAGGTTGGCCTCTTCATAGAAAATATTTTATATGTAAAACAAGGTAGGATCGTGCCTGCATCTTATGACATGTACATTGATATGTCTGTTGACCATTCATTGATAACACTGGAGTATTTATTTTTCTTTATTACGTTTATTTCTAACGACGTTACTGATTTAGTAATATGAAACTTTGCTAGTGTTACAGAGTAGAGGCAAATAAAATCTAGCGATGATGTCATGTTAGTAATAAAACCAATATCTGTTAGATCACCTCTTCATTCATTCATTCATTTGCATGTCCTTTGCTGAACTTTGCCTCCCTGACAGCACTCCTGTAGGCCTCTCGGTTGTGAGCAAGATGGCCTGCCGTGCTGCATCCATTTGCAGATCGTCAACGATGTCTTGCAGCCATCTTCGGTTTGGTCTTCCTCTCTTTCTTTTTTCCATTATGCATCCTTCCAAGATGGTCTTCTCTAATTTATCATGACGTTTAATGTGTCCAAAATATTGAAGTTTTCTCTCTTTAATCCTCTTTACTAGCCAGCCTTCTTCAATATTAAGCTCTTGTAATATAGATCAATTTGTTCTTTTTTGTGTCCACGATATTTGGAGAACTCTTCTGTAGCATTTACATTCAAAGGCATTTATGTGTTTCTCAGCTGTTTTGTTAAGTGTCCTGGTCTCACAGGCATATGTTGCGATGGGAAAGATGCATGCCCTTAAAAATCTTATTTTTGTAGTTCTGTCTGCTCCTCTCCACAGATTCTTCATATATTTTACTTTCTGAAGAGCGATAGATGTCTTCCTTTTAATTTCCCTCATTGTATCTCCATTATTAGTTAGTAGTGATCCAAGATATTCAAAACTCTCCACTTCTTCCAGTTTTTCCTCACTGATACATATTTCAGCTGCCTTGTTTGTTTTGTCAGTTGTCGTCAATTTAGTTTTCTTTGCATTAAGATAGAGGTTCTGCTCTTCGATGTTCTTACGGACTGATATAATTAGTTTTTGCATTCCTTACTCTTATGAGTAGTAATTTCTTGATCGAGCTGATGGCATGAAAGTAATCTGAAAATTTAGAAGAAGACATCATGTGAGCAGTATTCATAAAGCCACACAAAAAATGGTAAGTAGACTAAGTATGCTGTGAGTGTCAGATATGGATAGAAGAAAACAAAATGGTGAGATAATGTTACGGCTTCCAAATCGTGGTGGATTTTTATAAATTGATCAGATTAGATTTTGATCGAATTGTATGGTAAAGTTTTTAATCGAACTTGATAATAAAGTTTTTGACTGAATTGGAAAGTATTTATCAACACAAACGGGCCGGACGTCTACACCTACTAACTCGGACAATACAAGACAACCACTTAACTTTCTTCTGACGTGATGTATTATGACGATGACTGTCTGAAGAAGTAACTGAGTCAGGTTACACTGGCCAACACAGATTCTGCTGCCTCAAATGTTAGACCTGTTTCTGGGTATATTTGAAGTGATGATTCCAAAAATGGCATTCGTTTTACCCTATCAGCTGTAGTTTTGAGATACAGAACATGTGTCACGTACCACTCTTCACTCTGCTTACCCATAACAAATCAGGATAGTTTAATGTAGTGTTTAAATTAATATCTTCTAAGCATGAAGGAAACATACTAAAAATTAGAAGAAAAGTGTACTATATGAAAATCTACTTCAAAATTCAAAAATCAGACTCCATCTTCATTGTATTCTGGACAACACCATATATGCTCCAGCGCATGTCGCAGCATCCATTGAAGAGTATTTGTGCTAATAGTTCCTGTCAAATGTTGGTTGTTTACGAAATCTTTTCTGCAGCACAGTTCGGATCTCCTGGCAGCACTTTTAATTTGTCATAGCTCAAGCAGTCTATTCACAGATACATTGTTCGTCCATTCCCGCTCTTCATTTTCCTGTAGAATGTCCAGTACAGCTTTAGCAGTGTCCCCCTTGTCCATTGTCAGTCTGCCTTTTATTTTAGCCTGTCCACCAAGTCTGCCACATCATTGCCATATACTCCCGCATGCCCTGAACAGCAAATCCACGTTAGGCTTGTCACAGTTGAATGGCTTAAAAGATGAACCCGTTCCTTCCGAAGGAAAGTCATACCAAAATTTCAAACCAAACGCACGTTTATGATACAAAATTTATTTTCACTCATTTGAAACACAAGAAGTTCGTTTTGTGAGACTTCCGAGAGTGGGATCTGCTAGGACAATCCCGCATAAGATTTCAACAATAGTCTGTCATCAAGTGAACATCCCATCTTCCATGGTATCTGGCTTCCATTGTTGTGGTGAAATCTGTCACCTCTTAGGGGGAGGATCTATCATAGATCTAACATACTCTGTGTACAGTTGTCTGAGTGTTGCTTTGTCAGCACCCCAGGATGTAGTTTCAAGACGCTTAAGTAAGTTTAGTCTTTCGGATGTTTTTTCTGCTAGTCCATCCATGAACTTTTTAAAGTTCAATTTTCAGTTTAGTTTCACACCAAGTTATGTAGGATGTTTTTCTTTCATGATTTGAGCACTATCAAGAGTTATTTTCAGTTCATTCTCTGCTAGTTTATTGCTAAGAGTGAAGACTGTGTACGTAGTTTTACTGACATTGATTTTCAACTACCAGAAATTGCAATAGGCTGATATGGTGAGGAGGGCTCTATTAAGTCTCTCAGCAGCCAGCTGCAGGTCTTTTCCACCAGTCCATATGACAAGCTTTGTGGGTATTCAACAGGTCGGGGAGGTCATTTATAAATATTAGGAACAAGGTACAGCTAAGAGTAGACCCTTGTGGCAGACCTTCCTCCGGGGTGCATTTGTTTGACAGTCTGTTATTGACCTGAGTTTGTATGGTCTTGTTACTCAAGTTTTTAACCCATTCATTTTTCCATGTATGCCTATGTTTTGCATCTTTAACCCTTTTCGCCAGAGCCCATCATACGCCTGCTGGAAGTCAACAAAGACAACAACAGAGTTTTTCTTGTGTAAAAAAATTGTCTTTTACACTTTGAGTGAGGAGAAATAGCTGTTCTTCGGTTCTTGATCCTTTGTGAAAACCTCCTTGAAAAGTATTGAGAGACCCCGAGGATTCCAACCACCCGTACAGCCTATTGTTAAGAATTCGTTCTGCTAGCTTTCCAATGTTGGAAGTCAGTGAGATTGGTCTAAAGCTTTTTAGGTCATCTTCTGGTTTTCCTTTTTTCAGAATATGTCTAACTATGGCTGATTTCCAAGATTTTGGTAGTATTCCATATTGCCAGGTCTTGTTAATGAAGTTGAGCAGTGTGGACTTTCATGCAGGACCCAGATGCAGGATCATTTCATTTGATATTTTGTCTGGTCCTGATGCTTTTCTTAACTGTAGCTTACCCATAGCAATCTGGAGTTCACGGATGGTAATGTTTTCCTCAAAAAGTGGAATGTTTGCCAAGCCAGATTTCTCTTCACTTCTTTGAACTTTTCCCAGCGACTCGTCAAGCACTTTCCTGTTGGAGAATTCGTTGGTGGCAGCAAAGAATTTGTTAAACGTACTGAGTTTGTTTGAGTCACTTGAGGGGATTTGACCAGAGATTTGAATTGGCTTAAGAGTTAGTTTATTTTTTTCCTGACATGTTATCTAAAAGTTTCCAAGCCTTCTTTCCTTCAGTTCTGAGGTTGAGATTGTTGCATGTGCTTAACAACTTCTCTTTCTTTGCTTTTTTAGTTTCGAGTCTTACCTTAGCTTCTAATTGTACTCAATTCTGTTTTTCTGGAGTAGGGTTTTTCTTTGATTTCTTCCTGGCTGCTCTTCTTTTTTTTTCACTAAGTCTTCCAGATTTTATCCAGAAGAGGCTATATTTCTTTCTGCATCCTCGGGAGATTGTTTTGTAGGCTACTCCAAGTATGGCTTGGATTATGTTGGTGTAGAGTGTGTCAATGTTTGTGCTGTCATTTAATTTTGATAGGTTTTCATCTGTTTGTGTTCTGAATTTTTCCCAATCTGTTTTTCTATAATTCCAGCGAGGGGGTTTGTGTGGTCTTTAGTTTCATGTGTGAGAAATTTGTAAAGAATGGGGCGATGGTCGCTTCCTATATCATCAAGCACTCTCAGAGTACAATCGTTGTGGATGTCTGCTGAGACACTGATGAGGTCAGGTCTGTATGTGCATCCAGAGCTGTGGAGGAGTGTTGGTGGAGAGGAGGAGTCTTGCAATATTATCATGTTGCTGGTGTTGCACAGCTCTTCAATGTTGTTTCCCATAAGTTTTCGGTCTTTGTATCCTAGTGATGGTAGATGTGCATTAAAATCTCCTGCAATGATAGTTTTCTGCATGTCTGTGCTGTGTAATTTGATTTGAGTTTTAGAATTTGGGGAACAATAAACATTATACAGACTGTACCGCAATCCATCATGCCATACTATTATCTCTTGGATATCATTCTCATTGCACTTTCTGTTTTTAACTTCTCCTTGGATGTCATTTCTCAAGAGTGTGGCAATGCCTCTGTATTTACCACATTCAGATTTGTACATGGTAAGACCAGAAATGTTGATTTGAAGAATGTTTAGTGTGCCCCCCCCCTCCCCGTAGCTGATACTTCGCTCAGAGTAACCGGGGGGGGGGGAACCACGCGAACCCTTTTACTATGCGACGTCCGGCTCGAATGGTTTTCTTTTTGTTTCTAACATTTTCATATCGGGGCTTTTGTCTTAAGTCTTTCTTTCATACCCAAGAGTCCTTTCCAGTGAGAAGCTGAGATCACGTCCCAAATGCAACACATGCCCGTCCGACGGCTTTGAGACAGTTTGACTGAGACACTTCGACTTTGAGATGAGGGATCTGATGGTGCTTCAACGATGTCCATTCTCAGCCACCTATAGTCTGTTGTTTGCTTTGTTTGCCTCATTCTGATAGTCATTGCTGTAGACCTATAGGCTTGTCACGTCCTGGACATGCTGATTTCCACCAGACCTTCAGGTGATCTCTGTCTCCCCATCCATCCACCATCCCGAACAGCCCAGCGAGGCCCCAGGCCAAGATCTGAGCTCCATCTATTGACGGGTGTGCAATGTCAAAAGCTGGAGGGCCTTCTATCCTAGGAGGGGGGGCCTTCTATCCTAGGAGGGGGGCCTTCTATCCTAGGAGGGGGGCCTTCTATCCTAGGAGGGGGGCCTTCTATCCTAGGAGGGGGCCTTCTATCCTAGGAGGGGGGCCTTCTATCCTAGGAGGGGGGGCCTTCTATCCTAGGAGGGGGGCCTTCTATCCTAGGAGGGGGGGGTTCTATCCTAGGAGGGGGGCCTTCTATCCTAGGAGGGGGGGCCTTCTATCCTAGGAGGGGGGCCTTCTATCCTAGGAGGGGGGCCTTCTATCCTAGGAGGTGGGCCTTCTATCCTAGGAGGGGGGCCTTCTATCCTAGGAGGGGTATTTGTGCTTGTCATTTTTCCCACAGGCGAGTAGGTTTTCTTAGCGTACATAGCATTTTGTCTGAGTTATCTGACACTCTTATAATAAACAAGAGGCTACTAGCAGATTTCTCAGTTCTTTGTTCCCTCTTTCTTTTACAGAAAGTTTTCTGTTCCATACAATTCTGCTTTATAAGAGAGTGACATTACATTGTATAAAAATAACAAATAGTGTTGGTTGCTACAGGTTTCTGGGCTACAAGAGTAGGTCAGAGTTTTTTAAGCAATTAGATCTGATGTTCCCTGTTTCACAAAGACTATGTTAAGATAAGTGCGTTCTGAACACAGTTGTTCCCAGGGGGTGGTCAGTGAAAACCTCTGTCTATAAGTGTCTTGATCTACCATGATAACATGAAGTTGCTATATATAGGCACATCAGCTTATTGCGCGAAACAGCGATACTAGTTATCGAGATATTTATATAATAACGATATGTGACAAAAATTAATAAAATATAAGTTATACAATATTGTTTGTGATGTTGTCATTCATTCATTCATATGACATGTTCTTTGCAGATCGTTTTCCGTCTCACAGCCTCCCTGAATGCAATGCCGTCTTGCTTAAGTTGACTAATGTCCCGTAATGACACATTCGGACTTCCCGTAATGTCTCGAGTCCACGTGCTGTGATATCGTATCTCTTCTCTATTGCCAGGCTCTATGTCTTCTACTATCAACTTTTCCAATTTATTGTGTCTGTTGATATGGCCGAAGTATCTCAGCTTTACTGTAAAATTTACTTGTGTTATTTTATAGCTGAATTTTTATTACATCATTTACCTCTTGTTGTACATTAGCTTATGTCACTATCTAAGCATTCTTTTAATCCGGTATATAACTCTTCTTCATCTCCGTGGTCTACTAATGCTTTCGTCATCCACAGTGCATCTCTGGTACTCTGGCTTAGCTAGCCTTTCTCTATTGAGCATTGGTGCCCAAAGATAACAGCTGTGCCTATGACACTCCCGGTAGCGTTACCCACGGGACGGTCTTCTACACCAGGTTCTCCCTCTTCCACTCCTCGTCCAGGAAGGTTCCCGTAGCTCAGATGTCAAACCATTTAATCTTCAGTTATATATATATATATATATATATATATATATATATATATATATATATATTCATCTATGTCTGTCTATCTGTCTCTCTGTCTCCTCCAAGTAATGATCACTTCGAAAATTATTTTAGTATCAAGGAAAAAATGAAAGATTTATTAACTTCACAAGACGTCACCCTGGACTATACCATATGGCAATGCCACACAGTACAACCTCCTCCACAGCAACATACAAGTTATACGAATATTCATTTATAACACAGCTGATGAATTACACATAAACTATAACAAGGCAGCACTTAATTACGCTCATCTTCTAGTATTACTAGAAGTCACAACTTCTAAGTCCTTATTTCAATCTTGTGCTAGTGGCTTTTTCTTACAATTTTCTCAGTTACAGCTTCTATACATTCCATGTTCTTTAGGCTGGCTTTACTTAAGCTCACAGAATTGACGTTCACCCACCCACTCACAAACACACACATACCACACACACAAACACACACACACACACTTAATAATGAAGCGCATTGAACTGCGTCAACATATAACATTTAACATGAAGAGCAAATAATAACAAATGAGATCAAATGAATGCATTGCAAAATTACATATGAAATGTGCATCAATTATAATAATGAAAGTGAAACATTCCCCTACCCTTCCCACTACTTCCATCTTTACACTTAAAGCACTTACACTGAGCTCTGTTCACCATGTACACTTACAAAACCCTCCAAGTCTGACATAAGAAAATTACAAGAAATATAAGTTACCACAAATAAAGCCGGCTGGTCAGCAATCTGGAGTCAAGACAACCCATTCACCCGACATGATGACACATATAATAATAGAAGCACAAATCCATCAGATACATGCCAGGATCCCCCCATGCTGCCGCCACAAACGTAACACACAAGGCTGAAAAAACTCAACACATTCCACTCTTTACCTGACGCACAATCACGTGAGCAGGACACGACCCAGTCCCCCTTTCACTCACTGAGGAATATGAAGAAGGATGACGACTTGACCATTCAAATCTGCCGCGTTTAAACAATCAAGCCGGCCATCTTCACATTATAATTGTGATGGTATTAACACGCCAGTTTTATGCGACACCTAATCCCATCAATAGCTCTTTATTTCATTTTCGTTCACGATATCCACGATATTCTAAGTGCTCTTCTGTAACATTTAATTTCAAATGCTGTTATTTTCTTTTCTAGTGATCTGTTTAGTCTCCTTGTTTAGCACTCGTATGTTGCTACACTTAATATGTAATCTCTTAGCAAACATAATTTTTTTTTACGGTGGTACTTTGCTACATACTCTTTACTTGTGCTAGTTTCTGTGATGCAACTGCAATTCTTCTTTTGGTTCTCCCTGCGCAGTCGCCACTGGGGTTATGTTCGAACCTAGAGAGTCGAGTTTATTTACAAACATCAAGCTCTTGATGGTCCGATATAATTTTGAGTCTTTCCTTCATTTTGTCTGTTAAACTGTTTTTCCTGGCCATACTATGGAGAAAAGCAGTCTTAATTCTTCTTCTATTCTTTCTGTATTCAGAAAAATTATTATTATTTTCTCAATAATTTTCTTACTTTCTTTCTTACTTTCTTTCTTTCTTACTTTCTTTCTTTCTTTCTTCTTCAGTCTCCATGGAAGTGCGAGCTATTGTTCCTTGCAGCCGAAGCTGTGAAGGTGTTGAGGCGCAGCTTCTTGTCGACTTGGGAGCGGGTGATGGCGGCTATTTTTCCAGTCCCTGAGTGCAGCTAAAAGCAGGGAGTGAGCGATACTTCTTTAGTAGGCTCCACCATGAGGACTATGTTGAAACTTGTGCCGATAGCCACGATAGGTCTTTTACTGGGGGTACCAAAGAAGAGATTGGATACGGTCCTAGCGAGCCTTGGTTCGCCAACCCTGACGGCTGCACTTCTACTGTGGGTAGATGATCGCCATACTGGACAGCGTCTTCTATCGAATGTCTGTGTGTAACATTATAGTCTTGTAGAAGGGAAAGCTGAAGGTGGTAACAGTCTAACGGAGTTGTAGAAAATCTTCACCATCTAATGTCTTTGATTTCAGACCACAAATACATGGTCTGCAAGTTTACTTCCTGCTCTCCTGTCGCTTATCAATTTCACGTGGTCAGTCTTGGTTGTCTAATTTATTATTATTTCATATTATTGTTATTTATTGTTTCTTTTTCATACAGATGGTGTCATCATCTTCTCATTTTCTTTTTTATTATTTATATAGTTGATTGTCGAGGATGAACTGCCCCAATTCTTTAGGATATAAACTCCAAGAAGGTAATAGTTACGAAGAGAGAAATTAATTTATTATCAAATTTTCATATGTGCCATTGAAAGCAGACAACAATTAAAAATCTTAAGTAAATTGATGTAATAATGATACATGACAATACTTTATGAACGAACTAAATAAAAGTTCAATTATTTTCTATAATAAAATAAAATAGTTTAGAATAAATTAATTATTAATTATTTATTATTAAATAATTATTTAATAATTATTAATCTCGAAACAAAGCGGACGTAGTTAGATTGTGTTACATAATGTTTAATAGTCTGTTAAGAAACAAGTTAGTGCTGCTAATTAATCCTGAACTTTGAAAGGAGATCTCACTGGGTACGTAAGTTACCAAAAACCACATTTCTTATGTTAACTTTGGGATGTAAGAAAAGTTACTGTTGTTAACTGCCAGGTAAGCTCTCCTGTCAAGCCAAGACGTTAGTTCACCTTTGCATCTCCTACCAAGTATTCATGTCCTTAGCTGTAGACTACACAGAAATAACATCTGGTAGAAACAAAATATAACATGGTGTTGCTTGATGAAGCGTAGATATATCCACACATGTGTAGGTTAAGTGGTCTGCAATGAGAATTTGTGACACTGAAATTTAGTAAAATACATTCTGTCTCACGCGGACGACATTAGAACCCAAATGACTCTTTGAAAAATAAAAGTAACAAGAAAAATAACAGATACAGTTTTCTTATCTCCGTCATCCTAAAACAACATTGACAGTTTGGAGTGGACCTTGCATACATATGCCAATCAATTCTCAGAGAAATATTTAGCCAAAGCTAGATAAAATGGAAAGTAGCACATTTCTAACTCAATCGTATTTTTAAAAAATTAAAGTAACTTCTTTTCATTTTCTTTACACAAAAATTTCTCATCAAATTTTAATCCATCGTAATATAGAAAATATTTCAGGAACGAAATAGTTAAACTTCAAATTACTGGAGGAGTTTCAAAAAGTGTGTCTCTAAAGTGAATTACATCGTTTTGGAAGACTTCGTTATCTTGCCCTAGATATATGCAATGATGTCCTGCATCTGGATTGTGTCATCGATTTTCTTTACCAATATATTTTGTTTGTGATGGCTCCAGATATGTATATATATATATATATATATATATATATATATACACACACACATATACCATAGAAAACAAGTTGAATTCTTTCCAGAAGAATTAGACAAATATTTTGGCCAAACACCATAAGAAATAACATCTTGTTGGCAGAAATGCAGATGAAGCCACTGACAGATATTATCGAGGAACGACGCTGGCGATGGTTGGGACATGTGCTCCGAATGACTGACAACTCACTACCAAAATACCACTATGATGGACACCACAGAGGAATAGAAGTAAGAATAGACAAAAAAGGGACACGGAAAAGAACAACAGAAAGTATGTTGAAAGAATGTTGAGCAATAGAGGGCTCACCTGGGCAAGAGCAGAAAAAAAGGCAATGGACAGGCATTTTTGGAAAACCCTTGAGGAAGCCCCATGTGCCTTGGGCACTTAAGGTTCTCTTTATATATATATATATATATATATATATATATATATATATATATATATATATATATATATCCCTTTGAATGTAAATCCTACAGAAGAGGTCAACAAATATTGTGGTCACAAAAAGAATCCACCGCTGTGGGGACTATGACGATCAGTGTTAGCCAGGCACGGCATCTTACTGCGAGTCTCAACGGGCCGATGTAAGCTACAATGACAGACCCTCTTACCGTGATAGTGGATCTCTGGACGTCTTCGTGACAATTAAACCCTAACAGTGTTTCTCACTTGTCTTTTGTTGTCGACCGACGCTGCTTCTACTATAACTTACTGGCTCATGGTATAGATAAATTAGTGTTTTTAGTGTATTATTTCTGTAATATCAATTTTCAACTTTGTTTAAACACTGTTACTTCATATTTTTTCCACAATTCCATGTAACGGTCATCATTCTCATTCAAAATGTTTCTGTCTTTAAATAAATGATTTCGTATGTCACTTCATCAAATCTGTTTGTGTTGTCTGAACATTGTCGAAAACATATTCACAGTAGTGAGTCTTTAACAAAAATAAAATAAGGTTTTCCACATTGTTCTGAAGTGTTTGTTAAAAGCAGAATAAACTATAAAATTTCCAATGCTGTTTATAACAAGGATAAAATCAGTAATAAAAGGCAAAACATTTTTCAAGCCAGTTTCACTCTGTAACGCCTTAAGGTCTAATATGTATGGAATAAGATATGCAAACCCGCTACAGACAATAAACAGAAGGCAGACGCTGAGTAAAGATTTTGTTGTTTTTGAGGTTGCGATTCTTGATCGTTGATGAGAATGTTTTTGCGAAAAGGAGGACGTCATCTTTAATCGTCGTATGGAGATTATCTTTATTTGAATACCTATAACAACACAACCAAGACTGACAAGAACAATAGGTACTGTTCCTGTCATGTTATTTATAATTTGACTAATGATATCGTACACCAAAACTCCGTTTATCCGTTGGTAATAGAAGGGTGAATACTCTAGAAACCCAAAAGATACTCTTTTGTTCACTATGCTATAAAACTGAATGCATGCTGCATTCTGGTAAATGGCAAATCCTAGGAAAATTGCGAACAGAAGAGAGGTCGTGATCCATGTTCGTAAAGGTGTCACGATGAAACGCAGATGAAGTGGGAAAAATATAGCCAGAATACGTTCTCCAGCTATTAGTACGGGAATCGCCATAGAACATGTATTTCCAGTCACACGAATGGTAAATAAAGTTATGAAAATAACATAACACAAATAGTTAACACTTTCTGAGTATCTGAAGCTGACGGGTACATTTTCTGTGAAGATGTACTGAGGAAAATTGTTTAGACCTATGAGAAAGAGAACATCAGAAAAAGCCAGCACCACGAGCAGAATGTTGGAACTTTTCTTCAATCCTTGTCGAGTTAACACTGTAATAGTAGTCAAACTTGAACATATTCCTACTACACTAGTACAAGGAAGGATGACATAACGAAATATCCATATTATGTAATCTGCAACTTCCTTACTAAGGAGAGGTGAATAGATTGATGCAGGCGTGGTTGTTATATTTTCTGACATTCTGCGGAGAAAATGAAAGTGCAAAAAAAAGATTTTAAAACTAACCACGGTTGGCCTCTTTGTAGAACACTAGCCGATTACCCTTCGTTGCCGGCGTGTTTTAAGCGTAAAACGTCGTCGGGACTGTCCCCAGTCAGCTTAACGACCCCGAAAACTATGGATTCGAGACTAATCTCAGTCATTTTTGACATTTTATTTTTCAACCCTTCTTCTCTCCCCCCCCCCACCCCCCCCCCCCCACCAACCCCCTCTTCATGCCGATGGAGGCTGAACTTGGACTTAAACGGCTTCGGGAGTGTCACTAGTCATCTCAGCTACCCCAAAATCTATGGATTCGACAATATCGGTCGTTTTCAATTACTTTTACGTGTCACCCCCTTCCCACCTTCACCCTTAGGGATGCTAAGTATGTCTTACTCTCACAGTATATTTTTCAAGATTGCAAGTCATATGTGTACCACGTTTGTTTGAAATCGCCTCAGGCGTTTTAGAGTTATGATGGAACATACATACACACATTTATATATATATAATATATATATATGCTTATTATACATAACACACTACAGAATCGTGCCTGCATCTGATGTCATGTTCATTGATTTATGTGTTGTTCATTCATTGATAACACATAATTTATTTGTATTTTACTTACGTTTATTTCTAGCGGGGTAAAAATGATTTTCTAAATCATTACTAGTGTTACAGAGTAAGATTAAATTAAACCTAGCGATGACATCGAGTCAGATGTAATCTCAAAAACTAGTAGATGACATCATGTGAATAGTAATCTAAAAAATACTAGTAGTAGATGACATTATTTGAATAGGAATCTCATAGTCACACGAATAAATGGTATCAAGTAGAAATATACCAGGAACGTCAGACATGGATACAAGACAAGAAAAGGGTGAGGTTAAATGAAACGGTTCTCAGATCATGGTGGGATTTTTAAAACTTGATTAGATTAGATTATGTTCCAACTGTATGGGATTCATCCACACAAACCAACCCGGTCATATAATTTATTTAAGTTATTTCTGACTTGATGTATTATGACGATCCGTCAACGTTCTGAGAAAAGAAGTTGAGTCAGATTATGTTGTCACTTTGAGGAGGTTTGTACTTATTGTGAACAGGCCTTGTGCTTGTCGCTGTACAACAATGCTGCTGTCTTGTCAAGTTGAGGTCTGCACGTACGAACTAATAAAGGCTTGTGTGTGTTGATCTAATGAAGTTTTGTTTTGATTTGTATTCGGACTGTCAGTGCATGTTTTATTGCGGTGGAAATTTCTTAAGTGGAGAATCCTGTTGCAGCTACCAGTGCCACATATGATCGATGGCTGAGATGAAAGCTGACTGTGGCAAACACCAGGTACCAACATCAAGCATGCTACCATATACGGCCAGTAGAGAAACTTAATACAAATTCTTTGTCATTCTTAATTATTTCATTAATATCAATATTTTTGTAACTTGATAAATTAACGAATAAAAAGAATAAAAATGGCATTCGTTCATGCTGTTTTAAAAAGTTCCATGTTCTCCGTGCAATCATCAGTCCTCTGTACTTTCATTCGAGTATAAGACATCCACAAAGGTTCTCTAATCAGTCTTGTCTTGAGCAAGTCATTTTACCTCAAACTATGTCTCTGTGAAGTGGTTTGATTTTTGTCCAGAAAATAATGACCAGCTTATCTCGTTAAGTTATGAAATGAACTTTCTAATGTGAGTACAGAAAAATGTTTAATCTGTGAAATCTCAGGGCAACGGAGTGCAACTCTCTCTAGTGTGTGTGATGTCTTTCTTCCAGATCAGTGCAAAGTGGAGACTCATCAAATCTGACTTTATCATGAACTCACGGCCAGACAATTTACAAGACTGTATTACCTAGTAAATTTTATCAGTTGATAATTTGCATTTGTAATATATTTTGAGCAATAAATCGTAATTTGGATAACTCATAAACAGCAATTGTTCATACTTCAGGTCACAATCTGATCCTCAGAAAACTTTGACTTCATAAATAACAATTAAAAAATGGAAGATTACACTCACATTATTAATATACATAAAATGGCTTCCTCTACTTTTCCAAACCTGATAAACGACAGAGAACAGTGTCTAAACAGATTTCATGTTCTATTTTATATTCAGATAGTTCAGTAGGACACAGCTTTCATCACATCTGAATTTATTTTAGAAATCTTATATGAGAGTAGTGTTGTCAAAGACTTTAAACAACTATAGTGCACACCTGCACTGTTCTGTATCACGTCAGACAATGTTCTGTTCTCTCATTCCACAACTAGCATTATCAACAATTATAGCATTAACATCGGGAATAGTTGATTTATTGTTAATCTTTATAAATGTTTCAGATGTTAAACTCCGACACTGATTATTCAACGCACTTTGTATAAAGTACTAGGTTCCTACCTCTTTATATTGCATGTCACAGTTCAGTTGTTTTAACTTCAAGAAGTGTATGGAAGAAAGTAATAGGCTCCATTATTGCAGGAGTACATTCTTCTGCTACATGGCTCTTGTTTGAAAGACCACAGGAGAAACACAGACGTACAGGTGAAGTTAGATATTTGACAGTCAGGGACAGAAAACCCAGATTCTCTCATCTCTGAATTTGAAAGACTTACTAGATTGGACATACAAACAATGAAGTTAGTGTGATTCGCAGTGTCTGTAAAAACGGTTTTAAATAATAATACGCTTCTCTACAAAAATTACTAATACAGAAGTGTTTAAAATAACGTATCGCTTATACCATATATGGTTATTTTAAACTGGTCACATATATGCGGTAAACTATAGTAACATACGACTGCAGTTATTAATTTAATATAAATGACATTTTTAACGTTGTCCATTCTTAGTCTTCAGAAAGACCCCATGAATACATAGCAGTAACTAAACTAAATTAATAATACCACAAAGTGATAATACTCAAATACTACAAGAAAAACGAAATGTGAGGGATTAATGTTGATTTCGTTGGACAACTAACCGGGTCTGTGGAATTTATCTTACAGAATCTTTTGGTCCGACTTAGCGTTGTTGTTCAATATGATATTGAAGCTTATGTTGCTGTTGTCTGTGCTCACATTGTTTAGTAATAATTATTAATTAATATTTTTGTAAGATTTAGACATTTAGAAAAGTTTACAAAGTAATATTTTAAAACTAGTTTCATATTTTAACATTTTCTGCGACACACAGCATATGATCTGGATATCATATTCGTTCTAGGCAAGGCCTAATAAAACTCATCGCGTAAAAAAAGTATACCCGTTAGCCAAAATTAAACACTTCATTGATCAAGACACAAGGAAGATATACTACATATCACATATACAAACACATTTAGACTATTGCTCAACAATCTGGGATGGTTGCTCCGTGTCAAATACAAAGAGTCTTTATTCACTTCAAAAGCGAGCAGTAAAAACCAGTGACAGAGATCAAGCACAAGCAACTAATCAGCACAAACGTATCTTCTTCTTCTTCTTCTTCGTTCGCACTGTCTGTCTATATCTGCAGTCCTGTCTCTTGGATAAATTTCACTGTTTTTTGTAATTCATGTATGGAACCATAGAGCTTATCTTCTTTAGTGGTTTCACTGGGCCAGTAATTATTTCTCAGTGACTCGTAGTTGATGCAGTTCTGGAGGATATGTTCCACAGTTTGGGGCACCTGGGCACATGTACACAGATTAGTAGTACCAACCTTAAACTTTGTATACATATGACTTCGGAGTCGGGTGTGTCCTGTTCGGAGACGGAAGATGGTGACTTGTTCCTTTCTGTTTAGCATGTGATAGTCATCATACAAACGTATCAAAATACTGCCTCTTAAGAACAGGTTCTTCTTAACAAAGCCAAATTAGTGTATCAAATTCTTTCACAGCATGCTCCTCCTTATCTATGGAACCTGTTTAGTTTTAACCCAAAGTGCAGACAAAGCTTAAACAACATATGTCTCCCAAAATCTAGACTTGATCTCTACAAGAAAAGCTTTACTTATTCTGCTGCTCATCTTTAGAATACCCTCCCATCCTGTAAAAAATATAAACTATACTCCTTCTTACAACTACAAACTCTTCAAATATCTATTTGACGTCGATTACATGCCTCCATGATTCACAAAATATATTTTAGACTGCTCTTACAGACACCGAACTCGGTCAATTGTTTATTACAAAGAGTACCAATTTTCTGTTTGGTAGATAGTCATTTATATATTTACGTAGTTACTTTCTGTAGTCATTTATATATGTACGTTGTTACTTTCTGTATTCATTTATATATGTACGTAGTTACTTTCTGTAGTGAGCGCATGGATAAGAGCGAAATGTGAATGCTATACTTTAATTTTAATTATGTCTCTCAGATTTCCAATGTTTGTTATGCTGCTTATATGAGCAGAATATTTGTAGAATGTCTGGAACAGAGTGAAAGTTGTATGTTAAAGAGCAGAATGCCAGACGGGCCAGTTTGCCCAATTCTTAACGTTTTGGAAACAAAGATCAACAAATCAATAAATCAATCAATCAATGGTAGATAAAATGCTGAATATGTTTTTTTCAGAATGGTATATTTCCATTGACAACAGTTACGCTAAATATTTGTTGTTTAACATTTTGTGAGCAGTATGCAATCATTCTTCTTCAGATTTAGTGTGGAGAATTTTAACAATATATGGAATACCATCTAAAATTGTCAACACCATTAAGTATCTCTACAATGGATATGTTGTGCAGTCAACACAGAGAAAGGAATGGATAAATAGTTTCAGATTGAAACAGTCATGACATAAGGGTGTATATTATATCCTTTACTGTTTGGAATTTCAATAGACTTCATAATGAAAAAATAGTGCACAGGTAACACAGGTATTGACTGGGTACATGGGACCCAAATAGAAGATCTTGTTTTTACAGATGAGATAACTCTTATCAGTGACAATGTGAATTCGATGCAAGAAAAAACAGATACCGTGTCTTCACTGGCTAGCAAAATAGAATTTTAAATTAACAAGGAAAAAATAATTAAAATTCGTGTTAATCAAACAGAAAAAATATACGCAGAAGAAAAGACAAGTATTGAAGCTACATAGATCAGAATGGTGACACCAGAAAGGAAGTTAGAATTAGAATTCCAAAGCAGCATTTACCTTCAAGAATCTTGAGAACATATGGCACACAAATGTTATAAGGACAAAAAACAATGTAAAGCTATGTAATTCATAAGTACTATCCACCGTCATTAATGTATGGGAAAGCTGGACAACAACTAAAGAAATAGGCAACAGATTAAATTCTTTTGAAAACAAATGCCTAAGGAAAATACTCGGCACAAAGTGGATTGAATTCAAGAACAACGCAGAGATAAGACAGATGAGCGAACATCAACTAGATTCATGGGTGATCAGAAAAAGAAGATGGACATATGTCGGTCATGTGATTAGATGAAACAGTCAGAGAATCCCAAAACAAACTATCAAATGGAACACAACAGGTCGAAGAAAAGAGGGCGACCACGTGAAGCTCTAAAGAAGACAGTGTTAAGAGAGGCCAAATTAGAAGGCATGGAATCCACTAATGAGGTAGGAAAGTTCTCCGAAAAGAAAAGAGGAAATCCTGGCGAAATACCATTCAAGCCCTATGTGAGTTTTAACGGTACGGGAAGGATGTAAGATGTAAGATACAATCATTTATTTCAATGTTTTTAACGGAGAATATGAGATAAATGTATGAACCTAGAGTCTAGATCAAAAGAGGAGATTCTACATTAGACAAAAGTTAGGCGTAATATTTAATCTTTGACAGGTCGTGTAAAAAGTAGTTCATCAAAAACAGTTTTTTTTTGGTCATTCTGTCTTAAAACTTTATCCCACAAACTTATTTTCTGGTTGCTTTACTATAATCTTCCTACGAACATCTCGGAGCGCTGTGATGTGACTCAAAGACTCGCACTAGGTGTCCAGTAGTGGTCAGTGAAAATCTCTGTCTAAAAATGTCTAGACCTACCATGATAACATGCTACACATAGGACATCAGCTGTATTGCGCTATAGAAGGATACTAGTTGTCGAGACATTTATATAATAATGAAACACGACAAGAATTAATAAACGTATACGTTATACAATATTCTTTGTGGTGTTTCAATTCATTCTTTCATGTGAGATGTCCTTTCTAGGACATTGTACCTCTCACAGCTCTCTCTCTCTCTCTCTGAACTCAGTGCTGTCTTACGCAAGATGGCCAGCGTCTGGTAATGACACATTCAGACTTTCTGTGAAGTTCTGAGTCCACCTGCTGCAATATCGTTCCTTTTCTCTTTTGCCAGGCACTATGCCTTCTACTATCAGCCTTTCCAAGTCATTGTGTGTCTCTTGATATGGTCGAAGTATCTCAGCTTTCTAATTTTTATGGTGTTAACTAGCTAGTTTTCTGGGACACCTAATCCCATCAATATCTCTTTGTTTGATTTTCGTTCTATCTTTCTGTAACATTTCATTACAAATGCTGTTATTCTCATTTCTAGTGAAAAGTTTGGTGTCCGTGTTAGCATTCGTATGCTGCTACTGGGAATATGTAAGCTCTTAGTAAACATAGTATTGTTATCTTGATGGTACCATGCCACATACTCTTGATTTGTGCTAGTTTCTGAGATGGAACTGTAATTCCTCTTTTGATTTTCACTGCGGAGTCGCCATTGGTGACGGTGATTGAACCTAGGTATTCAAATTTATTTACAGTTTGAAGATCTTGATGCTTCAACGTAATTATGGATTTGATTCTCACTTTGTCGTTTAAGCTGTTTTACCTGGTCATACTATGGAGAAGACAATCTTTATTCTTGTTGTTGTTGTTTTTCTTCTTCTTCTTCTTCTTCTTTCGTCTTCTTCAGTCTCCATGGAAGTGCTAATCATTGTTCCTTGCAGCTGAAGCTGTGAAGATGATGTTGAGGCACAGCTTATTGTCGACTTGGGAGCGGGTGATGGCTGCTATTTTTCCAGTCCCTGAGTGCATCTAAAGCTGGGCGTGAGCCATACTTCTTTAGTGGGCTCCACCACCATGAGGACTATGATGAAACCTGCCCCGTTAGTCATGATAGGTCTGTTACTGGGGGTATTAAAGAATAGGTTTCACAGAGTCATGACAAGCCATGGTTCTCGAACCCTGACGTCTGCACTTCTACTGTGGGTTGCTGATCGCCATAATGGACAGCGTCTTCTACCGAATGTCTGTGTGTAAAATTATAGTCTTGTAGAAGGGAACGCTGAAGGTGGTAACAGTCTAACGGTGTTGTAGGAAATCAAAGCCATCTGATATCCGTGATTTCAGACCACAAATATGTGGTCTGTATGGTTACTTCCTGCTTTTCTGCTGGTGCTGTGCTCTCCTGTCCTTTCTATCCTGCCCTCATGATGATGTTACTGTTTTTCTGTCCCGTCCTTGTTGTCCTGCTATGTTGTCCTTGTTCTGCTCTCCTGTCCTTCTTGTCCTGCTCTCCTGTCCTTCTTGTCCTGCTCTCCTGTCCTTCTTGTCCTGCTCTCTTGTCCTTGTTGTCCTGCTCTCCTGGCCTTGTTGTCCTGCTCTCCTGTCCTTGTTGTCCTGCTCTCCTGTCTTTGTTGTCCTGCTCTCCTGTCCTTGTTGTCCTGCTCTCCTGTCTTTGTTGTCCTGCTCTCCTGTCCTTGTTGTCCTGCACTCCTGTCCTTGTTGTGCTGATCTTCTGTCGCTGTTGTCCTGCTCTCCTGTCCTTGTTGTCCTGCTCTCCTGTCCTTGTTGTCCTGCTCTCCTGTCCTTGTTGTGCTGATCTTCTGTCGCTGTTGTCCTGCTCTCCTGTCCTTGTTGTCCTGCTCTCCTGTCCTTGTTGTCCTGCTCTCCTGTCCTTGTTGTGCTGATCTTCTGTCGCTGTTGTCCTGCTCTCCAGTAGTTTATCACTTTAACGTGGTCAGTCTTGTTTGCCTCTTTATTATTATTTCACATTATTGCTATTTATGATTCTTTTCTCCATACAGATGCTGTCATCATTTTCTCTTTTTATCTGTCTTGTTACTTATATAATTGATTGTTGATTACGAACTGCCTACAAGCTTTTAATATATAAATTTCAGGAAGCTAATATTAACGAACAGAGAAATTAATTTATTATCAATTGTTCATATGCGTAACGAAAGCTGACAGTAGTTACACATCGGGAATAAATGTATGTAACTATGATGCGTGACAATAGTTTATCAGGAGATGAACTAAATTAAAGTTCTGTTATTAGTTCTTTTATTAATCTCGAAATAAAGCAGACATAGTTAAAATGTCTTACATTATGTTTAATATTCTGTCAAGAAACAAGTTAGTGCTGCTAAATAATCCTGGGATTTGAAAGGAGATCTCACTGGCTCCGTAAGTTACCACGATGCACTTTTAGACGTTAGTTCACCTTGGCATCTCCTACCAAGTATTCATGTTCTTAGCTGTAGACTACACAGAAATAACACCAACTACAAATAAAATTGAAAAAAAAAACAATGCATAGATGTTCAGTCAGTGAGTCATTTGCATGTCCGGTGCGGAACTTTGTCTCCTGTATGCCTCTCGGTTGTAAGCAAGATGCCCTGCTGCTGATGTATCAGTAGATGTTACTATATATATATAGGTAATGGGTCTACAGTGAGAATTTTTGAAATGGAAATGTATTAAAATATATTCTCTATTACGAGGACGACATTAGAACTCGCAGAGTTCTTTTAGAAATGAAAGTAACAAGAAAAATACCGGATACAGCTTTCTTAACTCCGTCACCCCAAAAGAACACAGACAGTTTGGGGTGGATCCTGCATACATATGCAAGTCAATGCTCATAGACGCTGGCGATGGTTCGGACATGTGCTCCGAATGACTGACAAGTCAATACCAAAATAGCACTAAGATGGACACCAAAGGGGAATAGAAGTAAGGGTAGACTAAAAGAGACAAGGAGGAGAACAACAGAAAGGATGTCGAGCAATAGAGGGTTCACCTGGGCAAGAGCAGAAAAAAAGGCAAAGAACAGGCATTTGTGAAAAACCCTTGCGGAAGCCACATGTGCCTTGGGCACTTAAGGTTAAGATATACATACATACATACATATATATATACATACATACATACATACATACACACATACATACATATATACATACATACATACATACATACATACATACATACATACATACATACATACATACATACATACATATATACATACATACACATAAAAGAACATTGTATTTGTGTTTAAATTTGTGTACCATTTTAATTTTAAACCATAGGTAAACTTTCCACTCTGCTCACGTCTATATCAAATGATTTAGAAGAAAAATAAAAGAATCGAAGTTCATCGACTAAGCATCCTGTTCAAACACTAAGCAGAATTTAAGCTAGAAGAAAACATTGCTAGTTTGGTCTTAAAATCTGTGCAAAATGTCGGGTGTTCTATCCTCCAGATACTGTTCAGTAACGGATTGTCTAGTAGGATGAGCAGCCTTAATTCTAGAGGTCCCTAGCTTCTGAGACTGTAAAAAGAAACTAAACATTTTTGACATGAAACATTTTTATAGAAAGAAATAATAATTTTGCTTACAACTAAATGCTGACTGGAACGTGTCTGCTGTGTTTGGTATTATACAAAGTCATATAGAGATCACAACTAAATGTGAAGCATTCCATATATCACAAAAATTGAAAGTGATGGTCAAGGGGAAGTGGGTTTTTTAATAACTAAACTTGACCTTTGTAAGTACTTGCCAGGGATTAATTTGTCACTGAACATAAAGTAGTAGTCTAGCGAGCATGGCTGCGTGGAAAATCGGGGAAACCTTGATAGATGACAAAATACATTGCTGTAATAATGTGATTCAATTATTGTTCTCGTTACCTTTCTGTTCAAACTTACGACGCTGATTTAAGCTGAGTACATGTTCATTGTTGGTTATAGCCACCATTCTATGATGGTAGGCAGGTGATCTAAATGTATAGACAATGGCTACGACCATTGACTAGTACAGTCACAGCCCGGAAGGAAAGCAAAGGTAAACTACCTTCTGGAAATATACCAAGAAACCCAAACAGCAACATGGACGGTCAGAAAGGAAAAAGATCTGGTGGTGAGTTCCCCAGCCATAATAGATCTAATTTTACACTGAGGAAGAGTGTAAGGCAGAGGTCAGTACTAGTAATTGTGATGACGGACAAAAACTTGACGGCGTTACCAAGGAAAACACTTGCACAAATTAAAAAGAAAAATAAGAGTAGGAACATGGAATGTGAGAAGTATGTATGAGGGAAAGCATCACATAATAAGTGATGACGAGATGAAAAGAACCGGGGTAGACATTTTGGGAATCTGCGAACATTGATAGAAAGGATCAGGGCACTTCAAGAGCGAAAATGATGATACTCTGATGGAGAATTAAGAGGAAAGAATGGAGAGACTTTTTACTTGGACAGATTAATATCAAAAGGATTACAAGATTACAATCCAGTAAGTGATAGAATCTTCACTGCTTAAAGGTACCCCTTGAAGTGTAACATTTATCCAGAAATATGCACCTATATCAGCAGCAAAAGAAGAGGAAGTAGAAGTATGTATAACACACTGCAAACGACAATAGACCAGATACGAAAAAAAAATGATACTTTATTAATAATGGACGATTTTAATGCACAGATTGGTACATAAATAGCAGAAGATGAAGAATATGTTTTGGGAAAATTTAGTAAAGGACATATAAATGAGGCAGGTGACAATCTAGTTGGATTTTGTATGTGAAATGAGCTATTAGTCGCTAACACATTTTTAGACAACATCTAAGAAGTCTTTACACATGGACATCACCTGAACCAAGAACCAAATATATTACATTTTAATGTAAAGAAGGTGGAAATAAAACATAATATCAGCAAAAACTTTACCAGGTGCCGATTGTGACATGGAACATGAGTTATTAATAGCAGACATGAAGATAAAGATTTAAAAAAAGAGAGTTAGGGTATCAAAACCACTCCGCTTTCATCTTAGAAAAATACCAAAACAATATACGTAGTATAGAAGTGAAGAACCGTTTTGAGACACTGATGGTTATACTGGAGGAAACGACACCAGATGAATTGGCTACATAGGCCAGAGATATCTTAATAACGGCAGCTAAAGATATGGTTCCAGTAAAGAAAACACAAAAGAATGAATGGATTATAACAGGCATACTAGAACTAATATAACAACATCGAGAAATTAAGACGAAATGGAAAGTGACAAATAACAACATGGAAGAATATCAATCTTTAACAAAACAAATAAGAAGAAACATAAGATGAGACAAAAAATGATTACAGGATTTGTGTGGAAGAATAGAAGGATATCAAAAGTGTGGAATAGATAGTGAAATGTTTAAAGAAATAAAGATATTGGCAAGAAGTGTCACACCTAAACTAAATGTAATTTGTGACGAGACAGGGAAGACTTTGAAAGTGATAAAGGACATTCTAGAAAAATGGAAGAAATATTGTAGAGGAATATATGATACAACTGACCGTGAAAGCAGAAATCAACAGTTTGAATTATTATTAGATGAGAAAGAACCCGAACCGACAATTGAATAAGTTTTATGAGCAATAACGAGTCTGAAAAATAGTAAATCACCGGGATGTGTTGAGATAACAGCTGAATTCATTAAGGCAGGAGGAAAGGAATATGCTACAATATATCATTTACTATGTGAAAATATATGGCAATTCAGGTATTTGATCACAGGAGTGGAAAAGGTCTGTATTCATACCATTGCCGAAAAAGGGTAACTTGAAATTATGCACAAAATACAGAACTGTTGCCCTCATTAGTCATGCCAGTAAAATTCTATTAAAAATCATAACGGATAGACTTCGTAAGAAAATATAAGGAGAAATCAATATAGTCGAATCAAGTTTTAGACAAGGAAGAAGAAAAAGAGATCACATTTCAAAATAAGATTAGTAATATTGATATGCGGAGAATTTAAATTGAATCTATATCTATCTATTATAGACTATTCAGAACCATTTGATTGTGTGCAACACCAGAAAATATGGGAAATAATGGAAAAATGGGATTTCAAACTCATGTGATACAATTAATATCACTGCAGTATCTAGGCAAACAGCAGCAGTAAGAAGAAATGGTGAAACAAAAAAATTATTTTAAAATAAAAGAAGGGGTCCGGCAGTGTTACATACTGTCGTCGTACTGAAAAGATAATGAGGAATGTTAGAGAAGATAGAGACAAAGAATATTAAGATGCCGTAACTAGGAAAAACTAATTATGTCAATGTGATAGTATATTGTTAGGGTAGTCGATGGGAGGTAATAAACTTTAATAGTAAGGTATTTGATTATGTCCCTTGTAATATAGGGAAAGTTTTTTAAGTGTCAACTTAAAAATGTCTGTTGTTGATACAACAGACTAGATTTAGTAATAGAGACTTCGTGTTTTTTTAGGAAATTGGTTTTTTTAAGAAACTAAAGTTTAGAAAGGCATGATTATTCATGTGGAATGACCTTTTCTTTATGATAGAATATTCGGGAATCATGGGAAGAGTTAGCTTTGGATATTAAAGCTGGTGTAAGTTTTATTAGGAAGGATTTTATAATAACTTTGCTCAATAGTCATGTTTTCCAGTAGAGAAGTTTGCAAGTAGTCAGTTTCAGTTATGTAGTAGACTAAGTTTCAGCATATTGTCCTTCGGAACAGTTTTTCTTTATTAGTGAAATGTTGGCTGTTTAGTGGTGTTGTCCTTATCAGGACAGAATTGTGTTGTTTAGGTTTCCAGCTTTTGGAAGATATGTGTGCTCTGAAGATTTGTTTGGAAATTCACTAATTTGTAAGTAGTTTATAATAGTTACGATTTGTCAGAAGTTTCTTCTCCATGGCCTTTACTACGTGCCCGGGAAGCTCTTGCAATATTTGTTGATTCAACCTGCAATGTTGGCAGTTTGTCTTCTTCTCTCATCTCTATTTTTCATCGCTCTTTTCTTCATTCAATAAATGTTTTGATGTGCATCCTTTTAGTTGGACTGGTATTACCTTCCTTGAGTTTCCTTTTTATTAGTCCTGTCGAGTGAGTGGGAAGTCCTGTCAAAGTTTTCATACGTGACACTGTCATTTTTGTTGTAGCAGTTGCGAACCTGACATTGCTGTTATGTCACTCAGGGTATACCATAATGACGAGATTGGCTTTTTGATAAGGTAGTAATACCAACTCTTATATGCAACAACAATATGCACATCTATCAAAGTACAGTTTTAAGTCCACAAAATTCCATCTCCTGATGCCTTGGCACGTCGGTAATACACTAATACTAGTTCAATGGTGCCCTGCTGGCACGTCTGTACTTGTCCCAGAGGAGATACGCCTTTATCAGTCCTTAAGAGCAGTGAACAGCAAAACATTTATCTTAATGCAAAGAAAATTAAATTGATGACTACTGACAAAACAAATAAGGTACATGAAATATATATCAATGAGTAAAACCTAGAATAGGTGGAGAGTTTAGAATATCTAGTATCATTAATAACTAATAATGGAGATACAATGAGGGATATAAAAAGGAGGACATATATCGCTTTTCAAAAAAATAAAACAATTAAAAAACTGTGAAGAGGAACACAGAGAAACAGAAAAATAAGATTTTGAAAGGCATATATCTTTCCCACCGGAACATATGCTTATGAGACCTGGACAATTAATAAAACAGCTGAGAAACACATAAATGCCTTTGAATGTAAATCCTACAGAAGAGTTCTACAAATATCGTGACCACAAAAAAGAATCTACCACTGTGGGGACTATGACGATCAGAGTCCTGTTAGCCAGGCAAGACATGTTACTGAGAGTCACAACGGGCCGATGTAAGCTACAATGACAGACGCTCTTACCGTGATAGTGGACCTCTGGCCGTCTTCGTGACAATTAAACCCTAACAGTGTTTCTCACTTGTCTTTTGTTGTCGACCGACGCTGTTTCTACAACATACTGGCTCATGGTATAGATAAATCAGTGTTCTTATTGTATTATTTGTTTAATTTCTATTTTCAACTTTGTTTAAACATTGTTACATCATATTTTTCCACAAGTCCATGTAACGGTCTTCATTCTGATTCAAAATATTTCCATCTTGAAATAAAATATTTCGTATTTCACTTCATCAAGTCTGTTTGTGTTGTCTGAACATTGTGTAAAATATATAAACAGTAGTGAGTCTTTAACAACAAGAAAATAAGGTTTTCCAAATTGTTCTGAAGTGTTTGTTAAAAACAGAATAAACTATAAAATTTCCAATGCTGTTTATAACAAGGATAAAATGAATAATAAAAGGCAAAACATTTTTCAAGCCAGTTTCATTCTGTAGCGCCTCAAGTTCTTTTACATATGGAACAAGATATGCAAGCCCGCTACAGACAATAAACAGAAGGCAGACGCTGAATAAAGATTTTGTTGTTTTTGAGGTTGCGATTCTTGATCGTTGCTGAGAATGTTTTTGCGAGAAGGAGGACGTCATCTTTAATCGTCGTACGGAGATTATCTTTATTTGAATTCCTATAACAACACAACCAAGACTGACAAGAACAATAGGTACTGTTCCTGTCATGTTATTTATAATTTGACCAATGATATCGTACACCCAAACTCCGTTTATCTTTTGATAATAGAAGGGTGAAAGCACTAGGAACCCAAAAGCTACCATTTTGTTCACTATGCTATAAAACTGAAAGCATACTGCATTCTGGTAAATGGCAAATCCTAGGAAAATTACAAACAGAAGAGAGGTCGCGATCCATGTTCGTAAAGGTGTCACGAAGAAACGTAGATGAAGTGGGAAAAATATAGCCAGAATACGTTCTCCAGCTATTAGTACGGGAATCGCCATAGAACATTGAATTCCAGTCACACGAATGGTAAATAAAGTTATGAAAATAACATAACACATATAGTTAACATTTTCTGAGTATCTGAAGCTGGCAGGTACATTTTCCGTTAAGATGTACTCAGGAAAATTGTTTAGACCTATGAGAAAGAGAACATCAGAAACAGCCAGCACCACGAGCAGAATGTTGGAACTTTTCTTCAATCCTTGTCGAGTCAACACTGTAATAGTAGTCAAACTTGAACATATTCCTACTACACTAGTACAAGGAAGGATGACATAACGAAATATCCATATTATGCAATCTGCAACTTCCTTACTAAGGAGAGATGAATACACTGATGCAGGCGTGGTTGTTATATTTTCTGACATTCTGTGGAGAAAACGAAAATGAAAAAAAAAAAAGAAATAAAAAATTAAACACGATTGATCGCTTTATAGAAAGCAAGGTGATTACCCTTCGTTGCCCGCTTGTTTTCAGCTTTAATGTCATCGGGACTGTCCTCAATCAATTTAGCGACCCCAAAGATTATGGATTCAACACTAATATAAGTCATTTTGGACATTTTATTTTTCAACCCTTCTTCCCCCCCCCCCCATGCCGATGGAGGTTGAACTTGGACTTAAACGGCATCGAGTGTGTCACTATTCATCTCAACGACCCCAAAAACTATGCACTCTACAATAATATCTGTGGTCCCAAATTTGTTTGAAATTCCTCTGGCGTTCTAGAGTTATGCTGGAAAAACACACACACACATACACACACACATGTATATATATATGATTTCATAACTGTAACACACTACAGGATCGTGCCTGCATCTGATATCATGTTCATTGATTTGTGTGTTGTCTATTCATTGATAACAGAGAATTTATTTTTATTTTACTTACGCTTGTTTCTAGCAAGGTAAATCATCACTAGTGTTACAGAGTAAGGTTAAATTAAATCTAGAATATGACATCATGTCAGTAGAGATTCTAATGCTAGCAGATGACATCATGTCAGTAGAGATTCTAATGCTAGCAGATGACATCATGTCAGTAGAGATCTCTAATGTTAGCAGATGACATCATGTCAGTAGAGATTCTAATGCTAGCAGATGACATCATGTCAGTAGAGATTCTAATGCTAGCAGATGACATCATGTCAGTAGAGATCTCTAATGCTAGCAGATGACATCATGTCAGTAGAGATCTCTAATGCTAGCAGATGACATCATGTCAGTAGAGATCTCTAATGTTAGCAGATGACATCATGTCAGTAGAGATCTCTAATGCTAGCAGATGACATCATGTCAGTAGAGATCTCTAATGCTAGCAGATGACATCATATCAGTAAAAATCTATAATGCTAGCAGATGACATCATGTCAGTAGAGATCTCTAATGCTAACAGATGACATTATGTCAGTAGAGATTCTAATGCTAGCAGATGACATCATGTCAGTAGAGATCTATAATGCTAACAGATGACATCATGTCAGTAGAGATTTCTAATGCTATCAGATGACATCATGTCAGTAGAGATCTCTAATGCTAGCAGATGACATCATGTCAGTAGAGATCTATAATGCTAGCAGATGACATCATGTCAGTAGAGATCTCTAATGCTAGCAGATGACATCATGTCAGTAGAGATCTCTAATGCTAGCAGATGACATCATGTCAGTAGAGATCTCTAATGCTAGCAGATGACATCATGTCAGTAATAATTTCGAAGCCTAGCGATGACCTCGTGTCAGAAGTAATCTCAAAAACTAGTAGATGACATCATGTGAATAGTAATCTAAAAAATACTAGTAGTAGATGACATTATTTGAATAGGAATCTCATAGTCACACGAATAAATGGTATCTAGTAGAAATATACCAAGAACGTCAGACATGGATACAAGACAAGAAAAGAGTGAGATTATATGGAACGGATGGCAAGTCATGGTGGGATTTTTAGAAATTGATTAGATTAGATTTTGATCGAACCGGATGGGATTAATGAGGTCTGCACGAGCGAACTAATAAAGGCTTGCTTGTGTGTGTTGATCTAATGAAGTTTTGTTTTGATTTGTATTCGGACGGTCAGTGCATGTTTCATTGCGGTGGAAATTTCTTAAGTGAGACTCCTGTTGCAGCTACCAGTGCCATTTATGATCGATGATCAGAGATCGATGGGTGAGATGAGAGCTGTCTGTGGCAAATACCAAGTACCAACACCAAGCACGCTAACACCTACGGCCGATGGAGGAACTGTAACACAAATTCTTTGTCACTCTTATTTTTTCATTGATGTCAATATTTCTTTTTATAATTTGAACAATTATATGATTAAAAAAAATAATAAAAACGGCACTCTTTTTTGCTGTTCTAAAAAGTTTCATGTTCTCTGTGCAACCATCAGTCCTCTGTACTCCCACTGGAGTATAAGGCATCCACAAAGGTTCTGCAGTCAGTCTTGTCTTGCGCATGTAGTTTTATCTCAAACTATGTCTGTGTGAACTGCGTTGATATTTGTACAGAAAACAATGACCAGCTTGTCTCATCTCTGAATTTTAAAGACTTACTAGGTTGGACATACAAACAATGAAGTTAATGTGATCGAAGGGTCTGTAAAAACGGCTCTAACTAATAAGTCTCTACAAAAATTACTAATACAGAAGTGTTTACACAAACTTATCGCTTATACCATATATGGTTATTTTAAACTGGTCACATATATACAGTAAACTATAGTAACATACGACTGTAGTTATTAATTTAAAAGAAATGATATTTATAACGTTGTCCCGTCTTAGTCTTCAGAAAGACCCCATGAATACATACCAGTAACTGAACTAACTTAATAATACTACAAAATCATAATACTCAAATACTACAAGAAAAACGAAATGTGAGGGATTAATGTTGATTTCGTTGGACAACTAACCGCGTCTGTGGAATTTATCTTACAGAATCTTTTGGCCCGACTTAGCGTTGTTGTTCAATATGATGTTGAAGCTTCTGTTGCTGTTGTATGTGCTCACATTGTTTATTAATAATTATTAGTTAATATTTTTGTAAGATTTGGACATTTACAAAAGTTTACAAAGTAATATTTTAACATTTTCTGCAACACACAGCATATGATCTGGATATCATATTCGTCCTAGGCAAGGCCTAATAAAACACATCGCGCAAAAATATATACCTGTTAGCCAAAATTAAACACTTCATCGATCAAGACACAAGGAAGATATACTACATATCACATATACAAACACATTAAGACTATTGTTCAACAATCTGGGATGGTTGTTCCGTGTCAAATACAAAGAGTCTTTAATCACTTCAAAAGCGAGCAATAAAAACCAATAACAAAGATCAAGCACAAGCAAATAATCAGCACAAACGTATCAAAATACTGCCTCTTAAGAACAGGTTCCTCTTTAACAAAGCCAAGTAGGTGCATCAAATTCTTTCACAGTCTGCTCCGCCTTATCTATGGAACCTGTTTAAATTTAGCCCAAAGTGGAACAAACGCTTAAACAACATATGTTTCCCAAAACCTAGACTTGATCTTTACAAGAAAAGCTTTACTTATTCTGCTGCTCATCGTTAGAATACCCTCCCATCCTGTAAAAATTATAATCTATACTCCATCATACAACTACATACTCCTCAAATATCTATTAGATGTCGATTACATGCCTCCATGGTTCACAAAATATATATCAATTGTTTATTACAAAGAGTACCAATTTTCTGTTTGATAGATAGTCATTTATATATTTACTTAGTTACTTTATGTAGTCATTTATATATGCACGTAGTTACTTTCTGTAGTCATTTGTATATGTACGTAGTTACTTTCTGTAGTGAGCGCATGGATAAGAGCGAAATGTGAATGTTATACTTTAATTTTAATTATATCTCTCAGATTTCCAATGTTAGTTCTGCTGCTTATACGAGCTGAATACTTGTAGAATGTCTGAAACAGTGTGAAGTTGTAAGGGCAGAATGTCAGACTGGCCTGCGTGCCCAATTCTTAACCTTTTGGAAATAAAGTTGAACAAATCAATCAATCATTCAATCAATCTTACTTTGTAGATAAAATGCTTAATATGTTTTGTTTTTCAGAATGTTACATTTCCATTGATAACATTTAAGTGAAATATTTGTTCTTTAACATTTTGTGAGCAGCATACACTCATTCTTCTTCAGATTTAGTGTGGAGAATTTTAAGACTATATGGAATACCATCTAAAATTGTCAACATCATTAAGGATCTCTAAAATGGATATGTTGTGCAGTCAACACAGAAAAATGAATGAGATAAATAGTTTCAGACTGAAACAGTCATAACACAAGGGTGTATATTATCTCCTTTGCTGTTTGGAATTGCGATAGACTTCATATTGAAAAAATGGTGCACAGTTAACACAGGTATTGACCGGGTACATGGGACCCAAATAGAAGATCTTGTTTTTACAGATGACATAACTCTTATCAGTGACAATGTGAATTCGATGCAAGAAAAAACAGATACCTCATCTTCACTTGTCAGCAAAATAGGATTTTAAATTAACAAGAAAAAAATAATGAAAATTCCTGTTAATCAAACAGAAATAAAATATACGCAGAAGAAAAGACAAGTATTGAAGAAGTCAGTTAATTTGCATTCCTTGGCAGCTACATAGACCAGAATGGTGACACCAGAAAGGAAATTAGAATTAGAATTCCAAAGCAGCATTTACCTTCAAGAATCTTGAGAACATATGGCATTCAAATGTTATAATTACAAAAACAATGTAAAACTATTCAATTCATAAGTAATATCCACCGTCATTTATGTATGCGAAAGTTGGAAAACAACCTAAAGAAATAGGCAACAGATTAAACTTTTTTGAAAACAAATACCTAAGGAAAATATTAAGCATAAAGTGGATTGAATTCAAGAACAACGCAGAGATAAGACAGATGAGCGAACATCAACTAGTTTCATGGGTGATCAGAAAATGAAGATGGACATATGTCCGTCATGTGATTAGTTTAAACAGTCAAAGAATCCCAAAACAAGCTATCAAATGGGACACAACAGGTCGAAGAAAAAGAGGTCCACCACGTGAAGCTCTAAATTGGACATTGTTAAGAGAGGCCAAATGAGTAGGCATGGAATCCACTGATGAGGTTGAAAAGTTCTCCGAAAACAGGAAATCCTGGCGAAATACCATGTGAGCCCTATGTGAGTTTTAACGGCACGGAAAGGATGTAAGGTGTAAGATACAATCATTCATTTCAATGTTTTTGACGGTGAATATGAGATAAATGTATGAGCCTAGAGTCTAGATAAAAAGAGGAGATTCTATAATAGACAACATCAGGCGTAATATTTAATCTTTGACAGGTCTTGTGAAAAATAATTCAACAAAAACAGTTTTTTATGGTCATTCTGCCTTAAAACTTTATCCCACAAACTTATTTTGTGGATGCTTTACTATAATCTTACTACGAACATCTCGGAGCGCTGTGATGTGACTCAAAGACTAGCACTAGGTGCACAGTACGTGGTCAGTGAAAATCTCTGTCTAAAAATGTCTAGATCTACCATGATAACATGCTACACATAGGACATCAGCTGTATTGCGCTATACAAGGATACTAGTTGTCGAGACATTTATATAATAATGAAACATGACAAGAATTAATAAACGTATACGTTATACAATATTCTTTGTGGTGTTTCCATTCATTCATTCATGTGAGATGTCCTTTCTAGGACATTGTACCTCTCACAGCTCTCTCTGAACTCAATGCTGTCTTACGCAAGTTGGATAGCGTCTGGTAATGACACATTCAGACTTTCCGTGATGTCCTTAATTCACCTGCTGCAAGGTCGTCTCTTTCCTCTTTTGCCAGGCACTATGCCTTCTACTGTCAGCCTGTCCAAGTAATTGTGTCTCTTGATATGGTCGAAGAATCTGAGGTTTCTAATTTTTATGGTGTTAACTAGCTAGTTTTCTACGACATCTAATCCAGTCAATATCTCTTTGTTTGATTTTCGTTCTATCTTTCTGTAACATTTCATTTCAAATGCTGTTATTCTCTTTTCTAGTGATCTCTTTGGTGTCCATGTTAGCATTCGTATGCTGCTACTGGGAATATGTAAGCTCTTAGTAAACATAGTATTATTATTATGATGGTACCATGCCACATGATTTTCATTTGTGCTAGTTTCTGAGATGGAACTGTAATTCTTCTTGTGATTTTTACTGCGTAGTCGCCATTGGTGATGGTGATTGAACCTAGGTATTCAAATTTATTTACAGTTTCAAGCTCTTGATGCTCCAGTATAATTATGGATTTGATTCTCACTTTGTCGTTTAAGCTGTTTTGCCTGGTCATACTATGGAGAAAACAATCTTAATTCTTGTTCTTGTTGTAGTTGTTGTTGTTGCTGCTGTTCTTCTTCTTCTTCTTCTTCTACTACTACTACTACTTCTTCTTCTTCTTCTTGACTCCCATGGAAGTGCGACTATTGTTCCTTGCAGCCGAAGCTGTGAAGATGTTGAGGCACAGCTTATTGTCGACTTGGGAGCGGGTGATGGCCGCTATTTTTCCAGTCCCTCAGTGCATCTAAAGCCTGAGCGATACTTCTTTTGTGGGCTCCACCACCAAGTTGACTATGATAAAACCCTGCCCCGTTAGCCATGATAGGCCTGTTACTGGGGATAGAGGTTGGACAAAGGGTCCTGGCGAGCCATGGTTCTCGAACCCTGACGTCTGCACTTCTACTGTGGGTTGCTGATCGCCATAATAGACAGCGTCTTCTACCGATTGTCTGTGTGTAATATTATAGTCTTGTAGAAGGGAACGCTGAAGGTGGTAACAGTCTAACGGAGCTGTAGGAAATCAAAGCCATCTGATGTCCTTGATTTCAGACCACAAATACGTGGTCTGCAATCTTACTTCCTGCTCTTCTGCTGTTGCTGTGCTCTCCTGTCCTTTCTATCCTGCCTCATGATGATGTTACTGTTTTGCTGTCCCGTCCTTGTTGTGCTGCTATCCTGTCCTTGTTCTGCTATCCTGTCCTTGTTGTCTTGCTCTCCTGTCCTTGTTGTCCTGCTATACTGTCCTTGTTGTCTTGCTCTCCTGTCCTTGTTGTCCTGCTATCCTGTCCTTGTTGTCTTGCTCTCCTGTCCTTGTTGTCCTGCTCTCCTGTCCTTGTTGTGCGGATCTTCTGTCCTTGTCCTGCTCTCCTGTTCTTGCTGTCCTGTTCTCCTGTCCTTGTTGTCCTGCTATCCCGTCCTTGCTGTCTTGCTCTCCTGTCCTTGTTGTCCTGCTCTTTTGTCCTTGTTGTTTTCTGATCTTCTGTCGCTGTTGTCCTGCTTATCCAGTCGTTTAACACTTTCAGGTGGTCAATCTTGGTTCCCTCTTTATTGTTATTTCACATTATTGTTATTTATGGTTCTTTTCTCCATACATATGCTGCGATCATTTTCTCTTTTTGTCTGTCTTGTTACTTATATAACTGATTGTTGATTACGAACTGCCTACAAGCTTTTAATATATAAATTTCAGGAAGCTAATAGTAACGAACAGAGAAATTAATTTATTATCAATTGTTCATATGCGTAACGAAAGCTGACAGTAGTTACACATCGGGAATAAATTTTTGTTACTATGATGTGTGACAATAGGTTATCAGGAGATGAACTAAATTAAAGTTCTGTTATTAGTTCTTTTATTAATCTCGAAATAAAGCAGACATAGTTAAAATGTCTTGCAATAATGTTTTATAGTCTGTCAAGAAACAAGTTAGTGCTGCTAATTAATCCTGGACTTTGAAAGGAGATCTCACTGGCTACGTAAGTTACCACGATGCACTTTCAGACGTTAGTTCACCTTGGCATCTCCTACCAAGTATTCATGTTCTTAGCTGTAGACTACACAGAAATAACACCAGGTACAAATAAAATCAAAAACAGGGTATTGCTTGATGATGCATAGATGTTCAGTCAGTCAGTCAGTCATTTGCATGTCCAGTGCGGAACTTTGTCTCCTGTATGCCTCTCGGTTGTAAGCAAGATGCCCTGCTGCTGATGTATCAATAGATGTTACTATATATATATAAATATATGTATATATAAGATAATGGGTCTACAGTGAGAATTTTTGACATGGGAATTTATTACAATACATTCTCTATTACGAGGACGATATTAGAACCCGCAGAGTTCTTTTAGAAATGAAAGTAACAAGAAATATAACAGATACAGTTTTCTTAACTCCGTCACCCCAAAACAACACAGGCAGTTTGGGGTGGATCTTGCATACCTATGTGACTCTCTGTCCGCGTCTATATCAGATGATTTAGAACAAAAATAAATGATTCCAGGTTCCTGGACTAAGCATCCTGTTCAAGAACTGAGCAGAAAAATTATTTTAAAATAAAACAATGGCAGTCTGGTCTTAAATCTGTGCGAAAGGTCGTCCGTTTTATCCCCCAGATACTGTACAGTAACGGGTTGTCTGTTAGGATGAGCAGCCTTATGTCTAGAGAAACTTCCGAGACTCTGTAAAAAATAAAAAGACTAAGAATTGTTTGCACGAAAAATAATCAGAAAAATAAGTAATAATTTTCCATAAAATTAAAAGGCTAACAGGTTCATGTCCTTAGTGTTTGGTCTGTATAATAAAAGGTCTTGCAGAGATCACAACTAGAGGAGAATCAGACTATTTATCATAAGATAGACATTATTGGTCGGAGGAGACGTGGATGTTTTAAATCTAAGCTTAGACTTTGGAACTACAAGATGGTGGTTAATCTCTCACTGAACATGAAGTAACAGTTTAGAGATCATGGTTTTCTAGGAGCAGTGAAAGTGTGGAACCTATGGATATTCATCAGCGAATGAAGGGTCATTATGTTGATGCCTGTATGTCATTGGAGCAGGTCTATTAGTGGCGTCGGAATTTCCAAAATGGCTCTAGTTCAGTATCTGACCCTCCTTGTCCAGGTCATGCACATCAAGTAGTGAACCCCAAGTCGACTGCAGAAGCTGAACTCTTGGTCGAGTGATGGTGAATGAAGCAGCTGCAGTTCTGAGTGTCAGTCCTGGTTCAGCGTACAACTTCATCTACCACGTGATCAAGTTCAAGAATGAAGAAAATATGCCACAGGAGGTGCAGCATATATATTCAGGAATCCAAGCACTTTGTAAGCGTTAGAGTACTTGTGCAGAACGTAATGGAGAATATGTAGTTATGAAACATCAATAACTTAAGGAAAATAAAGTAAGGTTTTCATGTAGAACACACTCGTAGTTACTTTTCGTCCGTAGACCGAACGGTAATTTATTCTTTTTGTATTTTTTCTGCTCTTTGTGTTATCGTTCTTCTACTGTCCGTCTCCTACCTCATACATTTTTCAGTTTTGAGGGGGCAAATATACGTCTTGATTGGGTTCTAGAGCTTATGTAATTTCCTCTCTCCATCTCCTGCGTGGGCGATCTCTTCCTCTGTTACCTACAAATCTTAGTGTGAATGTTACCTGTGATATACTATCTGGTGGTTACCATGTAACATAGCCAAACTATTTTACTTGCTGTTCCTGGATGTAATGTAATACTGGAATTACTCCAACTTTTGCTCTGATGGTGTCATTACGTATTTGGCCTCTTCTTGTCATATTTAGTATTCTCCTTAAATATTTCATTTCTGTCGTTATGATTTTTCCATTGTTCTTGGCTTTTAGTGTCCTTCCATGTTTGACACTGATAGCATAGAGTTGGGAGGAAAATTGTGTTGTACATTGCCTTTTTTGTTTCATTTGTGATATATTTGTTTTTCGTAAAGGAGTCAATTGTTCACTGATCTGGTTTGCTGTATTGCATCTGTTCTCAATCTCAGCGTCAGTTTTCCCTGAGGATGATATGCTACGTAAGCATTTGAAATGCTTCACTTGTTTCAAGTTCTGGTTGTCTAGCAAGATCTTTGTTTGGATTTCTTCTCTCGCTATGGTCATGACTTCTGTTTTTTTTTTAGCACGGATCTTCATGTTTGGAGATTATGAAATACCAGAGATTAGATATGCTGATGAACAGTATTACCGTCCACAACACAAAAAGGAATGGAAAAACTAATTATGTCAGTCCGTAAGAACAGCGAAGAGCAAAACCTCTGTCTTAACGCGAAGAAAACTAAATTAATGACAACTAACAAAACAAACAATACATAGATATGTATCAATGAGGAAAAATTGGATGAAGTAGAGAATTTTGACTATTTTGGATCACTACTAACTAATAACAGAGAACTTAATATTGAAGAAGACTGGCTAGTAAAGACGTTTAAAGAGAAAAAACTTAAATATTTTGGACACATTAATCGTCATGATAATCTAGAGAAGACAGTCTTGGAAGGGTACAGAATGAGAAAAAGAAAGAGAGGAAGACCAACGTTTTTGGTCGTGGTGTTTTATATGTCTTTTGGAAGGTGTTGCGGGTTTATCAGCATTCTTTCTTGGGTCGGGCTGCTGGACAACTCTGTCGTGAAGCTTTTACAATGTACGTTAGCTTATTTGTAGATGTTGTCAATGTATGTTAGCTTCTTTGCAGATGTTGTCAATGTATGTTAGTTTCTTTGCAGATGTTGTCAATGCATGTTAGTTTCTTTGCAGATGTTGTCAATGTATGTCAGTTTTTTTGCAGATGTCAATGTATGTTAGTCTTTTTGCAGATGTTGTTAATGTATGTTAGTTTCTTTGCAGATGTTGTCAATGTATGTTAGTTTCTTTGTAGATATTGTCAATGTATATTAGCTTCAATGCAGATGTTGTCAATGTATGTTAGTTTCTTTGCAGATATTGTCAATGTATGTTAGCTTCTTTGCAGATGTTGTCAATGGATGTTAGCTTCTTTGCAGATGTTGTCAATGTATGTTAGTTTCTTTGCAGATGTTGTCAATGGATGTTAGCTTCTTTGCAGATGTTGTCAATGGATGTTAGTTTCTTTGCAGATGTTGTCAATGGATGTTAGTTTCTTTGCAGATGTTGTCAATGGATGTTAGTTTCTTTGCAGATGTTGTCAAAGTATGTTAGCTTCTTTGCAGATGTTGTCAATGTATGTTATGAATATTAAGGGAGATAGTACACAGCCTTCCCTCACTCCAGATTTTATGATGAATGGTTCAGAGTGTCCCGCATTTGTTCTAGCTGTACATGGAGTGTTTTCATAATAGTTTTTGCCTAGGTTGTTCAGATGTGTACTAACTCCATAATGCTGTAAGATATCCCACAGTTTATATATATATATATATATATATATATATATATATATATATATATATATATACTAGATCAATTGGTTTTTCCTGATCAACGTAAGCTATATGCAGTATCTGGTTGTGTTCAACTGATTTTTCTGTTAGTTGTCTAAGGGAAAAGATGGCATCTGTACAGCTTCTATTTTTTTCTAAATCCTATTTGAGTTTCATTTAACTGTGGCTCAGTTAGTAGTCGCAGTCTGTTCTCTAGGATCGTGCACAATATTTTCCCTGTATGGCTTAGCACTGAAATACTTCTATAATAGTTGCATTCCCTTTTACTGCCTTTTTTCTTCCATATTGGAATAATTACAGTATTTCTCCAGTCCGGTGGTGTTTCTTGTTTTCCAGGTTCTTTCATACATTTGATTAACTCATTGTGTATTCCATCACATCCTGGTGCTTTGTTATTGGGGCCTTTCTGATGGCTTCTCTGATTTCCAGTTCTATGGGGTGAGCTGTGTTGTTTTCATGTGTTTGGCTTGCCTAAGATGGTATAGTAACTTGTCAAAGTACTGTCTCCATCGCTGTACTACCCTCTCTGGTTCGCATGTTGGATCACCATTAACATCGTTCACAATCTCTGTTGGGTCGAAGTGCTCTGCTCGCTTTCTCATTGAACTGATCTTTTCATAAAAGATTTTCATAGCGTCTTTGTGATTGTTGTTTAATTCATCACTGTATTCCTGCCATGATTTTACCTTTGCTTCTTTTATTACCCGCTTACTGTATCTTCTTGCAATTCAATATTCAATATGGTCTAGATCTTCTTTACTTCTCATCCATTCCTTATATTTATTTGTCTTTCCTTTTACAGCCTCTTTCACCTCATCATTCCACCATGTTGTTATTTTTATTTCTCTACCCATTTTTTCATAGTACCACATGTTTCCTTTGCTGCTCGCAAAAAGTTGGTTTTGAACAAGGCCCTTTCCTCTTCAACTGATTTTGTTTTTGTTGGTAAGTTTATATGAACAATTCTCTTATTTTCTTCTCATATTATTCTTTCACATTTTCTTCCTTGAGCTTCCTTAGTTTTATTGCTTCACTTTTCTTCTTGTGAGTTCTGTTATGGCTTTTCCTGTGTTCTGGTGACAGCTGCTAGTGCTTTGAGGTTTGTGCTTGAAATCAGGTTAGATATTGCTCTTGCATCTATTACTGACCTTTTCTTGTTCCTTGCTAGAACGTAATCAGCTTTGTCTTCTGCGTGTCAAATCATTTCATTTGTACCAGGTATATATTTGGGACTCTCTGTGTTTAAAGAAGGTTTATGTGATAAAAAAGGTCATGCTGGCTGCATAGTTCTAGTAGTCTGCTACCAGTTTCATTTCTAACGCACTGCTGGTCACCGAAGGCACACACGTGGACTGCTACATCAGTTCTACCAGTTCCAAGTATTTCGTTCTTGTTTCACCTTTAATAGATATACATGCACTATTGCTATTTAACTCACTCATTTACTTAGTAATGCTGAAAAGCAACTGTCCAGACTTTCATGATAAAATTGTGAATGAAGTTTATTTATCAGTTTTCTTGACAGACTCCGAGTATTTTATTCAGCGTCCGTGGTAGGAGACATCACTTTTACCTTTCATCTTCTTCATCAGACTGACTTGAGATACAACCTTTCAAGACACTTTCATTCTGTAGCGTCTGAATTTCTTTTACATATGAAACAAGATATGCAAACCCGCTACAGACAATAAACAGAAGGCAGACGCTGAGTAATGATTTTGTTATTTTTGAGGTTGCGATTCTTGATCGTTGATGAGAATGTATAGCAGTATACTGAATGTTAGGATGCAAGATAGATAACTCATTTGAGAATTGGAACATTTGTATAAAATGAGTTATCTTTTAAAGTAATCAGCTGTTTGTGAGTAGAGTCCATCTCCTTTGTCTCGGGTTGCACGAGGTTCACTGATGGGGAATGACAGGAAAAAAGGTCAGGTGAGAGAGAAATCATATGACTGAGGGTCAGTTGTGTTTGGTGTATCGTCTGAGACAGACGTAGATTAGGCTGTTAGAAATGTTGTTGTTTAGTGAAATAGATGTAGAATAGAGTGTATTAGGTTGCTCTGATGGCGACAGTAGTCTGCCCGGAACATTTATCGTGGAGATGTCCAGTCTTGTGTCCATGAATTTTCTTGACTTTGTCGTTCTCGTCATATCGCTCATCGACTCATCGTCACCCCGTGCTTCATTAAAGTCATTTCAACTGTAAAGTTGCTGCTTCTGTATTACTATTTCCACTGAGAGAGAATGAACCTGGGAGCAAGTAAGTCTGTGAAGTGAGTAACAAAACAGACGCAAAACAACGTAGAATAGTAATGTAAGAAAGAACATTATTCTAGTGGTTAATAGTGGAAATATACACAGAAATGAATTGCAATACATGTACAGTTTACATTCTACACACAGAAGAGCAGGAGAATGAATTACGCCGAGTAACCTGCTTTAAATGTTTTTGTTTTTTTTTTTGCGAGAAGGAGGACATGATTTTTAATCGCTGTATAGAGATTATCTTGACCTGAATTCCTATAAAAACACAACCAAGACTGACGAGAATAATAGGCACTGTTCCTGTCAGGTTGTTCGTAATGGAATGAATGATCTCGTACACCCAGACTCTGTTTATCTTTTGATAATACAAGGGTGAAAACTCTAGGAACACAAAAGCTACCCTTTTGTTCACTATGATATAAAACTTTTAACATATTGCATTCTGTAAATAGCAAATCCTAGGAAAATTACAAACAGAAGAGAGGTCGCGATCCATGTTCGTAAAGGTGTCACGATGAAACGCAGATGAAGTGGGAAAAATATAGCCAGAATACGTTCTCCAGCTATTAGTACGGGAATCGCCATAGAACATGGAATTCCAGTTATACAAACGATAAATAAAGTTATGAAAATAACATAACACATATAGTTATCTGAGTAAAATAGTGAAATAGAGGATCTATCATATATCTAACATACTCTGTGTACAGTTGTCTGAGTGTTGCTTTGTCAGTACCCCAGGATGTACTAGCAAGCCGTTTGAGTAAGTTTAGTCTTTCGGACATTTTTTCTGCTAGTCCCATCAATGAACACTTTAAAGTTCAATTTTCTGTCTAGTTTCACACCAAGGTAATGTTTTTCTTTCATGATTTGAGCACCATCAAGAGTTATTTTCAATTCAGTCTTTGCTAGTTTGTTGCTAAGAGTGAAGACTGTATATGTAGTTTTACTAACATTGATCTTCAACTACCAGAAATTGCGATAGGCTGATATAGTGAGGAGGATTCTATTAAGTTTCTCAGCAGCCAGCTGCAGGTCTGTTCCACCAGTCCATATGACAAGTCATCAGCAAACATGGCTTTGTGGGTGTTCAATAGGTCGGGGAGGTCATTTATAAATATTAGGAACAAGGTGCATCTAAGAGCAGAACCTTGTGGCAGACCTTCCTCCAGGGTGCATTTGTTTGACAGTCTGTTATTGACCTGAGTTTGTATAGTCCTATTACTCAAGTTTTTAACCCATTCATACATTTTTCCATGTGTGCCTATGTTTTGCAGCATTAACAGTAACCCTTTTCGCCAAGATCGGGATGTGTTGAGATAACAGCTGAACTCATTATGGCAGGAGGAAAGGAATGTGCTACAATATATCATGCCCTATGTGAAAATATATGGCATTCAGGTATTTGAGCACAAGAGTGGAAAAGATCTATTTTCATACCACTGCCAAAACAAAGGGTAACTTGAAATTATGCACAAATTACAGAACTGTTGCATTGATTAGTCATGCCAGTAAAATTCTATTAAAGATCATAACGGATAGACTTCGTAAGAAATAGACAAGGAAGAGGAACAAGAGATCATATCTCAAAATAAGATTAATAATAGGGATCTGCAGAGAATCTAAAGTGAATCTATATCTATCAATTATAGACTATTCAAAGGCATTTGACTGTGTGCAACACCAGAAAATGTGGGAAATAATGGAAAAATGGGGTTTCTAACACGTGTGATGTAATTAATATCACTGCAGCATCTAGGCAAACAACAGCAGTAAGAATAAATGGTACAAGAAAAAAATGGTTTTACATAAAATAAGGGGTCCAGCAGTGTTGCATACTGTCGGCGTACTGAGAATATAACGAGGAATGTTAGAGAAGATGGAGACGAAGAATATTACGATGCCGTAAGTAGGAAAAACTAATTATGTCAGTGTGATTCTATATTGTTAGGTTATTCGAAGGGAGATAATAAATGTTAATAGTAAAATACTTGCTTATGTTCCTTGTAATATAGATTATTTTTGTTAAAGAATGAGTTATCTCACGTTCTCCTGGAAACGTTATCAGCTCAGGTTAATTTGAGGGGTAGCGTAAATATGTACGGGATATCTGAGCTTAGTTAGGGAAAGTCTTTTAAGTGTCAACTTTAGAATGTGTAATTTAGTAATAGAGTTTCCTTTCTGTTAATCCTGTCAAGTGAGTGGGAAGTCCTGACAAAGTTTTAATACGTGACACTGTCGGTTTTGTTGTAGCAGTTGCGAACCTGACACTGCTGTTGTGTCACTCGGGGTGTACCATAATGACAAGATTGGCTTTTTGATATGGTAGTGTTACCAACTCTTACATGCAACAACAACATGCAAATCTATCAAAGTACAGTTTTAAGTCCACAAAATTCCGTCACTTGATGCCTTGAACAGGTCGGTAAAACACTAATACTAGTTCAGTGGTGCCCTGCTGGCACGTCTGTACTTGTCCCAGAGAATATACGCCTTTTCAGTCCGTAAAAAAGAGCACTGAACCTTTATCTTAATACAAAGAAAATTAAATTGATGACTACTGACAAAACAAATAAGGTAAATGAAATCAATGAGGAAAAACTAGAAGAGGTGGAGAGTTTTGAATATCTTGGATCATTACTAACTAATAATGAAGATACAATGAGGGATATAAAAAGGAGGACATCTATCACTTTTCAAAAAATAAAACAACTAAAAAGCCGTGAAGAGGAAAAGAGAGAACCACAAAAATAAGATTTTTAAAGGTATACATCTTTCCCACCGGAACATATGCTTATGAGACCTGGACACTTAACAAAACAGCTGAGAAACACATAAATGCCTTTGAATGTAAATTCTACAGAAGAGTTCTACAAATATCGTGACCACAAAAAAAGAATCCACTACCATAGGGACTATGAAGATCAGAGTCCTGTTAGCCAGGCAAGGCATCTTACTGCGAGTCTCAACGGGTCGATGTAAACTACAATGACAGACCCTCTTACCTTGATAGTGGATCTCTGGACGTCTTCGTGACAATTAAACCCTAACAGTGTTTCTCACTTGTCTTTTGTTGTCGACCGACGCTGCTTCTACTATAACATACTGGCTCAAGGTATAGATAAATCAGTGTTCTTATTGTATTATTTGTGTAATTCCTATTTTCAACTTTGTTTAAACATTGTTACATCATATTTTTTTCCACAAGTCCATGTAACGGTCTTCATTCTGATTCAAAATAGTTCCATCTTGAAATAAAAGATTTTTTAATTTCCTTCATCAAGTCTGTTTGTGTTGTGTGAACATTCTCGAAAATATATTCACAGTAGTGAGTCTTTAACAACAAGAAAATAAGGTTTTCCAAATTGTCCTGAAGTTTTTGTTAAAAGCAGAATAAACTATAAAGTTTCCAATGCTGTTTATAATAAGGATAAAATTAATAATAAAAGAAAAAACACTTTTCAGGCCAGTTTCATTCTGTAACGCCTCAAGTTCTTTTACATATGGAAAAAGATATGCAAGCCCGCTACAGACAATAAACAGAAGGCAGACGCTGAGTAAAGATTTTGTTGTTTTTGAGGTTGCGATTCTTGATCGTTGATGAGAATGTTTTAGCGAGAAGGAGGACGCCATCTTCAATCGTCGTACGGAGATTATCTTGACCCGAATTCCTATAACACAACCAAGACTGACAAGAACAATAGATACTGTTCCTGTCATGTTGTTTGTAATGTGACGAATGATCTCGTACACCCAAACTCCGTTTATTCTTTGATAATACAAGGGTGAAAACTCTAGGAACACAAAAGCTACCCTTTTGTTCACTATGCTATAAAACTGTAAGCATACTGCATTCTGGTAAATGGCAAATCCTAGGAAAATTGCGAACAGAACAGAGGTCGCGATCCATGTTCGTAAAGGTGTCACGATGAAACGCAGATGAAGTGGGAAAAATATAGCCAGAATACGTTCTCCAGCTATTAGTACGGGAATCGCCATAGAGCATTGAATTCCAGTCACACGAATGGTAATTAAAGTTATGAAAATAACATAACACATATAGTTAACATTTTCTGAGTACCTGAAGCTGGCAGGTATATTTTCCGTTAAGATGTACTCAGGAAAATTGTTTAGACCTATGAGAAAGAGAACATCGGAAAAAGCCAGCACCACGAGCAGAATGTTGGAACTTTTCTTCAATCCTTGTCGAGTCAACACTGTAATAGTAGTCAAACTTGAACATATTCCTACTACAATAGTACAAGGAAAAATGGAATAACGAAGTATCCATATTATGTAGTCTGCAACTTCCTTACTAAGGAGAGGTGAATAGATTGATGCAGGCGTGGTTGTTATATTTTCTGACATTCTGTGGAGAAAATGAAATCCAAAAGAATTAAAAACTAAACACAGATGCCCTCTTTATAGAAAACTAGCTGATTACCCTTCGTTACACGCTTGTTTTAGTCTCAAATGTCATCGGGACTGTCCCCAATCAGCTTAGCGAACCCGAAAACTATGGATTCGAAACTAATCTCAGTCAATTTGGACATTTTATTTTTCAACCCTTCTTCCCTCCCTAACCCCCCCCCCCCCCACATGTCGATGGGGGTTGAACTTGGACTTAATCGGCATCGGCAGTGTCACTATTCATCTCATTGACCCCAAAAACTATGGATTCGACAATAATATCTGTCGTGTTCAATTACTTTTACGTGTCACCCCTTTTCCACCTCCACTCCTAAAGATGCTAGGGATATCTTACCCTCACAGTATATTTTTCCACATTGCAAGTCATATGTGTGCCAATTTTGTTTGAAATTTCTCTGGCGTTGCTGAGGTATGCTGGAACACACACACTCACACACACGCACGCACACACGCACTCACACACACGTATATATATATACATAGGCTTGTCATACGTAACACACTACAGGATCTTGCCTGCATCTGATGCCATGTTCATTGATTTGTGTGTTGTCCATTCATTGATAACAGAGAATTTATTTTTAGTTTAAGTTTATTTCTAGCGGGGTAAAAGTGATTTTGTAAATCATTACTAGTGTTACAGAGTAAGGTTAAATTAAATCTAGCGATGACGTCATGTCAACAGAGATCTCTAAAGCTAACATATGACATCATGTCAGTAGAGATCTCTAAAGCTAGCAGATGACATCATGTCAGTAGAGATCTCTAAAGCTAGCAGATGACATCATGTCAGTAGAGATCTCTAAAGCTAGCACATGACATCATGCCAACAGAAATCTCTAAAGCTAACAGATGACATCATGTCAACAGAGATCTCTATAGATAACAGATGACATCATGTCAGTAGAGATCTCTAAAGCTAGCAGATGACATCATGTCAGTAATAATTTCAAAGTCTAGCGATGACCTCGTGTCAGAAGTAATCTCAAAAACTAGTAGATGGCATCATGTGAATAGTAATCTTAAAAAATACTAGTAGTAGATGGCATTATTTGAATAGGAATCTCATAGTCACACGAATGAATGCTATCGAGTAGAAATATACCAGGAATGTCAGACATGGATACAAGACAAGAAAATGGTGAGGTTAAATGGAACGGTTCGCGAGTCATGGTGGGATTTTTAGAAATTGATTAGATTAGATTTTGATCGAACTGGATAGGATTTATCCACACAAACCAACTTGGTCACATGCACTTATTTAACTTATTTCTGACTTGATGTATTATGACGACACGTCAACGGGCTGAAAAAAGTAAATGAGTAATATTATGTTGTCACTTTGAAGAAGTTTGTACTTATTGTGAACATGCCTTGTTCTTGTCGCTGTTCAACAATGTTGTTGTCTTATCAAACTGAGGTCTACAAGTACGAACTAATAAAAGCTTGTGTGCGTTTAACTAATGAAGTTTTGTTGTGATTTCTATTCGGACGGTCAGTGCATGTTTTATTACGGTGGAAATTTTTTAGGTGAGACTCCTGTTGCAGCTACCAATGCCACATATGACCGATGATCAGAGATCGATGGGTGAGATGAGAGCTGACTGTGGCGAATACCAGTTACCAGCACCAATCACGCTACCACCTACGGCCGATGGAGGAACTGTAACACAAATTCTTTGTCACTCTTATTTTTTCTTTAATATCAATATTTTTAAAAATAAATTTAGCAATTATACGAATAAAAAATAATAAAAATGACATTCTTTTTTGCTGTTCTAAACTTCCGTGTTCTCCGTGCAACCATTAGTTCTCTGTACACCCAGTGGAGTATAAGGCATCCACAAAGGTTCTCCAGTCTCTCTTGTCGTGAGCAAATCGTTTTACTTCAAGCTATGTCTCTGTGAACTGCTTTGATATTTGTACAGAAAATAATGAGTAGCTTATCTCGTTAAGTTATGAAATGAACTTTCCACTGTGAGTTCAGAAAAATGGTTAATCTGTGAAATCTCAGGGTAACGGAGTGTAATTCTCTCTAGTGTGTGCGATGTCTTTCTTCCAAACCAGAGCAAAGTGGAGACTCATTAAGTCTGACTGTATTACGAACTCACGGCCAGACAGTTTACAAGACTGTATTCCCCGAGTAATTTTTGTCACTTCATAATTTGCATTTGTAATACATTTTGAGAAATAATTCATAATTTGGATTACTCATAAGCAGCAATTGTTCACACTTCACGTCACAATCTGATCCTCAGAAAACTTTAACTTCATAAATAAGAATGAAAAAAATATGGAAGATTACACTTACATTATTAATATAAATAATATGGCTTACTCTACTTATTACAAATGTGATAAACGACAGAGAATAGTGTCTAAAACAGATTTAATGTTTTCTTTTATATTCAGAGAGTTCAGTAAGACACAGCTTTCATCACACCTGAATTTATTTTACAAATCTTACATGAGAGTAGTGTTGTCAATGACGTTAAACAGCTATAGTGCAATCCTGCACTGTTCTGTATCACGTCAGACAATGTTCTGTTCTCTCATTCCACAACTTAATTATAGCATTTACACCGAGAATAGTTGATGTATTGTTAATCTTTATAAATGTTTCAGATGTTAAACTCTGACAACGATTATTGAACGCACTTTGTATAAAGTACTGGATTCTTACCTCTTTATATTGAATGTCACAGTTCAGTTGTTTTAACTTCAAGAAGTGTATGGAAGAAAGTAATATACTCCATTATTGCAGGAGTACATTCTTCTGCCACATGACTCTTGTTTGAAAGACCACAGGAGAAACACAGACGTACAGGTGAAGTTAGATATTTGACAGTCAGAGACAGAAAACCCAGATTCTCTCTTCTTTGAATTTGAAAGACTTACTAGGTTGGACATACAAACAATGAAGTTAGTGTGATTCGCAGTGTCTGTAAAAACGGCTCTAATTAATAATACCCTTCTAAAAAATTACTAATACAGAAGTGTTTACACAAACCTATCGCTTATACCATATATCTTATATCTTATCATATATCTTATATCTTATATCATATATCCTTCCTGTACCGTAAAAGTCACATTAAGGATATAAGATATATATTATACCATATATGGTTATTTTAAACTGGTCACATATATACAGTAAACTATAGTAACATACGACTGTAGTTATTAATTTAATAGAAATGATATTTATAACGTTGTCCACTCTTAGTCTCCAGAAAGACCCCATGAATACATAGCAGTAACTGAACTAACTTAATAATACTACAAAGTGATAATACTCAAATACTACAAGAAAAACGAAATGTGAGGGATTAATGTTGATTTCGTTGGACAACTAACTGGGTCCGTGGAATTTATCTTACAGAATCTTTTGATCCGACTTAGCGTTGTTGTTCAATATGATATTGAAGCTTATGTTGTTGTTGTCTGTGGTCACATTGTTTATTAATAATTATTAGTTAATACTTTTGTAAGATCTGGACAATTACACAAGTTTACAAAGTAATATTTTAACACTAGTTTCATATTTTAACATTTTCTGCGACACACAGCATATGATCTGGATATCATATTCGTTCTAGGCAAGGCCTAATAAAACTCATAGCGCAAAAATATATACCCGTTAGCCAAAATTAAACACTTCATCGATCAAGACACAAGGATACTACATATCACATATACAAACACATTTAGACTATTGCTCAACAATCTGGGATGGTTGTTCCGTGTCAAATACAAAGAGTATTTATTCACTTTAAAAGCGAGCAGTAAAAACCAGTGACAAAGATCAAGCACAAGCAAATAATCAGCACAAACGTATCAAAATACTGCCTCTTAAGAACAGGTTCCTCTTTAACAAAGCCAAGTTAGTGCATCAAATTCTTTCACGGCATGCTCCGCCTTATCTATGGAACCTGTTGAAATTTGGCCCAAAGTGCAGCAAACGCTTAAACAACATATGTCTCCCAAAACCTAGACTTGATCTTTACAAGAAAAGCTTTACTTATTCTGCTGCTCATCGTTAGAATACCCTTTCATCCTGTAAAAAATATAATCTATACTCCTTCATACAACTACATACTCCTAAAATATCTATTTGATGTCGATTAAAAGCCTCCATGGTTCACAAAATATATTTTAGACTGCTCTTAGAGACACCGAACTCGGTCATTTGTTTATTACAAAGAGTCACAATTTTCTGTTTGGTAGATAGTCATTTATATATATACGTAGTTATTTTCTGTAGTCATTTATATATTTACGTAGTTACTTTCTGTAGTCATTTATATATGCACGTAGTTACATTCTGTATTCATTTATATACGTACATAGTTTCTTTCTGTATTGAGCGCATGGATAAGAGTGACAGGTGAATGTTATACTTTAATTTTAATTATGTCTCTCAGATTTCCAGTGTTAGTTCTGCTGCTTATATGAGAAGAATACTTGAAGAATATCTGGAACAGAATGAAAGTTGTAAGGGCAGAATGTCAGACGGGCCTGTGTGCCCAATTCTTAACTTTTCGAAATAAAGTTCAACAAATCAATCAATCATTCAATCAATCTTACTTTGTAGATAAAATGCTTAATATATAGTTTTTTTTCAGAATGTTACATTTGCATTGATAACATTTAAGTGAAATATTTGTTGTTTAACATTTTGTGAGCAGTATACAATCATTCTTCTTCAGATTTAGTGTGGAGAATTTTAAGACTATATGGAATACCATCTAAAATTGTCAACATCATTAAGGATCTCTACAATGGATATGTTATGCAGTCAACAAAGAGAAGGGAATGAGATAAATAGTTTCAAACTGAAACAGTAATGACACAAGGGTGTATATTACCTCCTTTGTTGTTTGGAATTTCAACAGACTTCATAATGAAAAAATGGTGCACAGGTAACACAGGTATTGACTGGGTACATTCATTCATTCATTCATTTGCATGTCCCTTGCGGAACTTTGCCTCCCAAACAGCACTCCTGTAGGCCTCTCGGTTGTGAGCAAGATGGCCTGCTGCTGCTGCATCCATTTCCAGATCGTCAACGATGTCTTGCAGCCATCTTCGTTTCGGTCTTCCTCTTTTTCTTTTTCCCATTATGTATCCTTCCAATACTGTCTTCTCTAAATTATCATGACGTTTAATGTGTCCAAAATATTTAAGTTTTCTCTCTTTAATCCTCTTTACTAGCCAGCCTTCTTCAATATTAAGCTCTTGTAGTATATATATATTTGTTCTTTTTTGTGTCCACGATATTTGGAGAACTCTTCTGTAGCATTTACATTCAAAGGCATTTATGTGTTTCTCAGCTGTTTTGTTAAGTGTCCAGGTCTCACATGCATATGTTGCGATGGGAAAGATGCATGCCCTTAAAAATCGTATTTTTGTGGTTCTGTCTGCTCCTCTCCACAGATTCTTTATTTGTTTTACTTTCTGAAGAGCAATAGATGTCCTCCTTTTAATTTCTCTCATTGTATCTCCATTATTAGTTAGTAGTGATCCAAGATATTCAAAACTCTCCACTTCTTCCAGTTTTTCCTCATTGATACATATTTCAGTTGCCTTGTTTGTTTTGTCAGTTGTCACCACTTTAGTTTTCTTTGCATTAAGATAGAGGTTCTGCTCTTCGCTGTTCTTGCGGACTGACATAATTAGTTTTTCCATTCCTTCTTGTGTTGTGGACAGCAATACTGTGTCATCAGCATATCTAATCTCTGGTATTTCATAACCTCCAACTGTTATGGCATCGTAATATTCTTTGTCTACATCTTCTCTAACATTCCTCATTATATTTTCAGTATACAAGTTAAATAAGTAGGGTGACAATATGCACCCCTGACGGACCCCTTACTGGGTACATGGGACCCAAATAGAAGATCTTGTTTTTGCAGATGACATAACTCTTATCAGTGACAATGTGAATTCCATGCAAGAAAAAACAGATAGCCTGTCTTCACTTGTCAGCAAAATAGGATTTTAAATTAACAAGAAAAAAATAATGAAAATTCCTGTTAATCAAACAGAAAAAAATATACGCAGAAGAAAAGACACGTATTGAAGAAGTCAATTAATTTGCATTCCTTGGCAGCTACATAGACCAAAATGGTGACACCAGAAAGGAAGTTAGAATTAGAATTCCAAAGCAGCATTTACCTTCAAGAATCTTGAGAACATATGCCACTCAAATGTTATAAGGACAAAAACCAATGTAAAACTATTCAATTCATAAGTAATATCCACCGTCATTTATGTATGCGAAAGTTGGAAAACAACCTAAAGAAATAGGCAACAAATTAAACTTTTTTAAAAACAAATACCTAAGGAAAATATTAGACATAAAGTGGATTGAATATATACAACGCAGAGATAAGACAGATGAGCGAACATCAACTAATTTCATGGGTGATCAGAAAATGAAGATGGACATATGTCAGTCATGTGATTAGATTAAACAGTCAGAGAATCCGAAAACAAACTATCAAATGGAACAAACCAGGTCGAAAAAAAAGAGGTCCACCACGTGAAGCTCTAAATTGGACATTGTTAAGAGAGGCCAAATGAGTAGGCATGGAATCCACTGATGAGGTTGAAAAGTTCTCCGAAAACAGGAAATCCTGGCGAATTACCATGCGAGCCCTATGTGCACAGTACGTGGTCAGTGAAAATCTCTGTCGAAAAATGTCTAGATCTTCCATGATAACATGCTACACATAGGTCATCAGCTGTACTGCGCTATACAGGGATACTAGTTGTCGAGATATTTATATAATAATGAAACATGAGAATGATTAATAAAAGTATACGTTATACAATATTCTTTGTGGTGTTTCCATTCATTCATTCATGTGAGATGTCCTTTCCAGAACATTGTACCTCTCACAGCTCTCTCTGAACTCAATGCTGTCTTACGCAAGTTGGCTAGCATCTGGTAATGACACATTCAGACTTTCCGTGATGTCCTGAGTTCACCTGCTGCAAGGTCGTCCCTTTTCTCTTTTGCCAGGCACCGTCCCTTCTACTATCAACCTTTCCAAGTCATTGTGTGTCTCTTGATATGGTCGAAGAATCTAAGCTTTCTAGTTTTTATGGTAAGAGATAAGACAGATGAACAAGCTAGTTTTCTGGGACACCTAATCCCATCAATATCTCTTTGTTTGATTTTCGTTCTATCTTTCTGTAACATTTCATTTAAAATGCTGTTATTCTCTTTTCTAGTGAAAAGTTTGGTGTCCGTGTTAGCATTCGTATGCTGCTACTGGGAATATGTAAGCTCTTAGTAAACATAGCAGTGTTATCTTGATGGTACCATGCCACTTGCTCTTCATTGATGCTAGTTTCTGAGATGGAACTGTAATTCTTCTTTTGATTTTCACTGCGTAGTCGCCATTGGTGATGGTGATTGAACCTAAGTATTCAAATTTATTTACAACATCTGCAATATTTATTTATGTCTTGCACAATGTTTAATAGTCTGTCAAGAAACAAGTTAGTGCTGCCAATTAATCCTGGGCTTTGAAAGGAGATCTCACTGGCTACGTAAGTTACCGCGATGCACTTTTAGTCGTTAGTTCACCTTGGCATCTCCTACCAAGTATTCATGTTCTTAGCTGTAGACTACACAGAAATAACACCAGGTACAAATAAAATTTTAAAAAAGGGTGTTGCTTGATGATGCATAGATGTTCAGTCAGTGAGTCATTTGCATGTCCGGTGCGGAACTTTGTCTCCTGCATGCCTCTCGGTTGTAAGCAAGATGCCCTGCTGCTAATGTATCAATAGATGTTACTATATATATATATCTAGGAAGATCTTTGTTTGGATTTCTTCTCTCGCTATGGTAATGACTTCCGTTTTTTTTTCAGCACTGATTTTCATGTTTGGAGGTAATTAAATACCAGAGATTAGATATGCTGATGACACAGTATTACCGTCCACAACACAAAAAGGAATGGAAAAATTAATTATGTCAGTCTGTAAGAACAGCGAAGAGCAAAACCTCTATCTTAACGCGAAGAAGACTAAATTGATGACAACTAACAAAACAAACAATACATACATATGTATCAATGAGAAACAATTGGAAGAAGTGGAGAGTTTTGAATATCTTGGATCACTACTAACTAATAGCGGAGATACAATGAGGGATACTTCAGTAAGTAAAACAAATAAAGAATTTGTGGAGAGGAACAGACAGAACTACAAAAATAAAATTTTTAACGGCATGCGTCTTTCCCATCGCAACATATGCCTGTGAGACCTGGACACTTAACAAAACAGCTGAGAAACACATAAATGCCTTTGAATATAAATGCTACAGTAGAATTCTTAATTTATCATGGACACAAATATATCCATACTACAAGAACTTAATATTGAAGAAGGCTGGAAAGAGGTTTAAAGAGAGAAAAACTAAATATTTTGGACACATTAAACGTCATGATAATATAGAGAAGACCGTCTTGGAAGGGTGCATAATGGGAAAAAGAAAGAGAGGAAGACCAAAGCGAAGATGGTTGCAAGACATCGTTGATAATCTGGAAATTAATGGATCAGCAGCAGGACATCTTGCTTACAACCGAGAGGCCTACAGGAGAGCTGTTAGGGAGGCAAAGTTCCACATGGGATATGCAAATGAATGAATGAATGATCCTCATGTTGTGGATTTTACGTGCCATTGCTAAATTATTCATGTTCTTCTGTAGGTCTTTTTCTGATGTGGCTATAAGTGCTTGACCATCAGCAAAAAAGGAGTTTGTTTTTGGTCGTCGTGTTGGATATGTCTTTTGGAAGGTGTTGCGATTTATCAGCATTCTTTCTGGGGTCGGGCTGGTGGACAGCTCTGTCGTGGAGTTTTTACAATGTATGTTAGTTTCTTTGCAGATGGTGTCAATGTATATTAGTTTCTTTGCAGATGTTGTCAATGTATGTTAGTTTCTTTGCAGATGTTGTCATTGTATGTTAGCTTCTTTGCAGATGTTGTCAATGTATGTTAGTTTCTTTGCAGATGTTGTCAATGTATGTTAGTTTCTTTGTAGATGCTGTCAATGTATGTTAGTTACTTTGCAGATGATGTCAATGTATGTTAGCTTCTTTGCAGATGTGGTCAATGTATGTTATAAACAGTAAGGGAGATAGTACACATCCTTCCCTTACTCCAGATTGTATGATGAATGATTCAGAGTGTCCCGCATTTGTTCTAACTGTACATTGACTGTTTTCATATATATTTTTGCATAGGTTGTTCAGATTTGTACTAATTAATATTATAATGCTAATATATATATATATATATATATATATATATATATATATATATATATTGTATCAATTGGTTTTTCTTGATTAACGTAAGCTATATGAAGTATCTGGTTGTGTTCAACTGATTTTTCTTTTAGTTGTCTAAGTGAAAAGATGGTATCTGTACAGCTTCTATTTTTTTTCTAAATCCCATTTGAGTTTCATTTAACTGTGGCTCAGTCAGTAGTCGCAGTCTGTTCTCTGGGGTCGTGCACAATATTTTCCCAGTATGGCTTAGCAATGAAACGCTTCTATAATAGCTGCATTCCATTTTACTGCCTTTTTTCTTCCATATTGGAATAATTACAATATTTCTCCATTCCAGTGGTGTTTCTTGTTTTCCAGCTTCTTTCAAACATTTGATTAACTCACTGGGTATTCTATCACATTCTGGGGCTTTGTTATTGGGGCTTTCTGACGTTTCTCTGATTTCGGCTTGTACTATGACTGGTTCCAGTTCTATGGGGTGAGCTGTGTTGTTTTCATGTGTTTGGTTTGCCTCAGATGGTATAATGAGTAACTTGTCAAAGTACTGTCTCCATCGCTGACCCTCTCTGGTTCGCATATTGCTTAGTTTTATTGCTTCACTTTTCTTCTTGGGAGTTCTGTTATGGCTTTTCCTGTGTTCTGGTGACCGCTATTACTGCTTTGTGGTTTGTGCTTGAAATCAGGTAAGATATTGCTCTTGCATCTATTACTGACCTTTTCTTGTTCCTTGCTAGAATGTAATCAGCTTTGTTTTCTGCACGTCAAATTATTTCATTTGTACCAGGTATATATTTGGGACTCTCTGTGTTTAAAGAACGTATATGTGATAAAAATGTCATGCTGGCTACATATTTCTAGTAGTCTGCTACCAGTTTCATTTCTAACGCACGGCTGGTCACCGAAGGCACACACGTGGACTGCTACATCAGCTCTACCAGTTCCAAGTATTTTGTTCTTATTTCACCTTTAATAGATACACATCCACTATCACTATTTAACTCACTCATTTACTTAGTAATGCTGAAAACAACTGTCCAAACTTTCATGATAAAGTTCTGAATGGAGTTTATTTATCAGTTTTCTGGACAGACTCCGAGTATTTTATTCAGCGTCCGTGGTAGAAGACATAACTTTTAACTTTCATCTCCTCCTTCATCAGACTGACTTGAACTACAACCTGGTATCAGACTGACGTGAACTACAACCTGGTATCAGACTGACTTGAACTACAACCTGGTATCAGACTGACTTGAACTACAACCTGGTATCAGACTGATTTGAACTACAACCTGGTATCAGACTGACTTGAACTACAACCTGGTATCAGACTGATTTGAACTACAACCTGGTATCAGACTGACGTGAACTACAACCTGGTATCAGACTGACTTGAACTACAACCTGGTATCAGACTGACTTGAACTACAACCTGGTATTCTTTGCTGCCGATGTGCTGAAGATACTGAGGATTTGGGGTAGGGGGGGAGAGGGTACGACTGCTGTATTTTCAGTCCCTGAGGTAAGCTAAAAAGCATAAAGCGTGCAGTACTTCTGTAGCAGTTCCACCACTATGTGGATTATGGCGAGCCCTGATCAGGTTAAGCCTGCTACTGAGGGTACCATCTGAGGTTGGTTTGCCAGCCGTGATGCTAATATATCAGTTATGGGTAGCTTACTATGAGATCAGACAGTAACTTTCTTCGCTGTTACTTTCATAAACTGAATTCAAATAAAAAATAAACGCGACGAACTAAACATTGAGAACTATCCTGATGATCTGACTGGGGAAGGTTCATTCCTTAGTCAAATTTCTACTATCTTCTTTCAGAAATATCACTGGTCTCTCAGTAGCTAACAGAATTTCCAGCTGTCTTCAAGCAAAATCTTACTAAGAAATCACTAATGATGGTCATGTATGATTGGCCAAAGAGACTAGCTTGGCCATTCAGATACATTCTTTACATTCATTGCTATTTTCTGTCGACTAACACAATGGAATCTCAGACAAATAACCCTAGCCACAGGTGAGAAGATATGGCATGAGATGAAGCGATCTGAATACTGAAATCAGTCGATAAAAATTCAACTTTACCCTTTCATCCTAGCGTCCATGTTACAATATGATGAAGTTTGGGTTGGGAGTCTTCGATAATGTGCTGTATGATATGTTTGGATAAAGTGAATTCTACTGATAAAATGATCTAGTACCTTGTACGTACAGACAGAAATATCATGCATTATAATGAAGTATTGTGAAATGTTCGATAACAATTTTATGATAGCTATTAACATTTTCACTTCTTATGTAATTCGCGCGTCATGAGAATAGTGGGTTCTTGATCTTGTCATGAAAAATAATGTTCTTAGTTGCTTTAATACATCGTGAAGTTCTGACATTTCCAAAGAACTTTAGTCAGAAGTTAAATATACCGTGCTTAAGACAGTAAAATGTTTATTTATTACGGTAACACGTGCATTTTGAAGTTAATAATATTATTACATTATTAGTATATTACAGTAAAGAGAAAAAAAGGTAACTAGGAAGAAAGATAAAATTATTGTCAATGTTAAATTCGGTGTTAAGGTCAAGAAGTTTCACAACTGCTCTTCTCGGCGGCAGATAAAAAAGGGTAAACAGTGAGGACAACCTTTCATGGTTCAGTCAAAGTTATTCAGCTGACCTCAAATTCAAGGACATGTTTTTGTTAGGATTAATATCTTAAATGTGAAGGCGACATTATACTATTTTGACCTCAGGCAAGAGTCCACATGGACAACTTTGACGGCGATGATTTTGTATTCTTCCCCAGACATCTGCTATGCGGATTTCCACGAATAGAGCTTGAGAAACATTTCTTATTACCTTCACTGCTGGTCAATAAAAGTCTTAGGAGATGGTGGGGTCAAATATGACAAACTCTGGAACACCTGTCGTCATCTTTTTTTGTTCTACGTGTAATTACTACTTACTGACATGGGAGATTGTTTAGTTAAAGGACTCAAAGATAACGTTGAATTTGTATGCACTTTTATGTTGTAACTAGACTGTTGAGGTGTGACCAGGTCATTCAATATCATATATGATTATACACACAAATACACTGGTAGTATATAATTTATAAAATTAAAGTAAAACACTAACTACTACATGTGAGCATAGAAACATCTACTTTATATCACAGACTGCATCATCATCATCATCATCATCATCATCATAATCATCATCATCATTATCATCATCATCATCGTCGTCATCATCATCATCATCATCATCGTCATCATCATCACGACTGTACTCGTATTATGTGCTAGTTTCGAGTTTATGATGTACGGGGTGTGCAATACTTCTTTAGCAGAATCCAGCCCCCGTGGGGACTAATACGATCAGGAACCTGTTAGCCAGGCCAGGCATCTTACTGCGGGTCTCAAAGGCCAGATGTTAGCTACAATGACAGTCTATTACCAAGATACCTTGACAGAGGTTCTTGGGACTTCTTTGTGACAATTAATCTTAACCATGTTTCCCACTTGTTTTTTGTTGTCGACCGACGCTGTTTCTAGAATAACATACTGGCTCAAGGTATAGATAAATTAGTGCTCTTATTCTATTATTTGTGTAATATCTATTTTCAACTTTGTTTAAACATTGTTACATCATATTTTTTCCATATGTCCATGTAACGGTCTTCATTCTCATTCAAAATATTTCTGTCTTTAAATAAATGATTTCATATTTCACTCCATCAAGTCTGTTTGTGTTGTCTGAATATTGTCGAAAATATATTCACAGTAGTGAGTCTTTAACAACAAGAAAATAAAGATTTCCACATTCTTCTGAAGTTTTTGTTAAAAGCAGCATAAACTATAAAGTTTCCAATGCTGTTTATAACAAGAATAAAATTAGTGATAAAAGACAGAATTATTTTCAAGCCAGTTTCATTCTGTAGCACCTCAAGTTCTTTTACATATGGAACAAGATATGCAAACCCGCTACAGACAATAAACAGAAGGCAGACGCTGAGTAAAGATTTTGTTGTTTTTGAGGTTGCGATTCTTGATCGTTGATGAGAATGTTTTAGCGAGAAGGAGGACGCCATCTTCAATCGTCGTACGGAGATTATCTTGACCCGAATTCCTATAACACAACCAAGACTGACAAGAACAATAGATACTGTTCCTGTCATGTTGTTTGTAATGTGACGAATGATCTCGTACACCCAAACTCCGCTTATTCTTTGATAATAGAAGGGTGAATAATCTATGAACCCAAAAGCTCCCCTTTTGTTCACTATGCTATAAAACTGTAAGCATACTGCATTCTGGTAAATGGTAAATCCTAGGAAAATTACAAACAGAACAGAGCTCGTGATCCATGTTCGTAAAGGTGTTACGATTAAACGCAGATAAAGTGGGAAAAATATAGCCAGAATACGTTCTCCAGCTATTAGTACGGGAATCGCCATAGAATATTGACTTCCAGTCATACACATGATACATAAAGTTATGAAAATGACATAACACATATAGTTAACACTTTCTGAGTATCTGAAGCTGGCGGGCATATTTTCAGTCAAGATGTACTCGGGAAAATTGATTAGACCTATGAGAAAAAGAACATCAGAAACAGCCAATACCACGAACAGAATGTTGGAACTTTTCTTCAATCCTTGTCGAGTCAACACTATAATGGTGATCAAATCTGAGCATATTCCTATTACACTAGTGCTAGGATAGATCACATAACGAAGTGTCCATATTATGTAATTTGCAACTTCCTCACTAAGGAGAGGTGAATGGACTGATACAGGCGTTGTTGTTATATTTTCTGACATTCTGCGGATAAAATGAAAATATACGCCTTTAAAATAAACGCATTTTGCCTGTTTATACAAAACATTTTATATGTAAAACAAGGTAAGATCGTGCCAGCATCTTATGTCATGTTCATTGATATGTATAATGTCCATTCATTGATAATAGTGGAGAATTTATTTTTCTGTATTACGTTTATTTCTAACGACGTTAAACTGATTTAGTAACATGAAACTTTGCTAGTGTTACAGAGTAGAGGCAAATAAAATCTAGCGATGACGTCATGTTAGTAGTAAAACGAATATCTATTAGATGACCTCTTATGAGCAGTAATTGCTTGGTCGAGCTGATGACATGAAAGTAATCTGAAAATTTAGAAGATGACATCATGTGAGTAGTAATCATAAAGCCACACACAAAATGGTAAGTAGACTAAGGATGCTATGAGTGTCAGATATGGATACAAGAATACAAAATGGTGAGATAAAATATTACGGTTTGCAAATCGTGGTGGATTTTTATAAATTGATCAAATCAGACTTTGATCGAATTTGATAGTAAAATTTTCATTGAAGTTTAAGGTATTTATCTACACAAACAAACCGGACGTCTACACAAACTAACTCAGACATTAAAGTACAATTATTTACGTGTAACTTTTCTTCTGACGTGATGTATTATGACAATGCGCCAACGGTCTGAAGAAGGAGCTGAATCAGATTACACTGGCCAACACAGAATTTGGTGCTTCAAATGTTAGACCTGTTTCTGGGTATATCTGAAGTGATGATTCCAAAAAACAAATGACACCCGTTTTACCGTATCAGCTCTAGTTTTGAGATACGGAACATGTGTCACGTACCACTCTTCAATCTGCTCACCTATAACAAATCAGGATAGTTTAATATAGTGTTTAAATTAATATATTTTTAAAACATTTATCTTGTTAAAAAAATTAAAGAGATGACCTTGTACTCTTCTTTCATATTGGTGGTATGATCGATTGGAATAGAACCATATTTATTGCCATTTTTTTAAAAGAACATATTTCAGTCTACTTTTTGAAGTGTTAGTGAAAAAACTCCACTCCCTTCGGTTGTATTATGAATGAGCAATTTTCTTCACCAGGTTTCTGATAGTACTGCAGAATACTAAGTTGTTGTCGTCGGAAAAGAATGGACGCAAATCCTTTTCTCTCCTTCCATAAAATGCCATTTTCATTCCCGGCTGAAAGACATTCTTTTCATTTAGTCTGCTGGCAAGCAATTCAGAAGGCTCCTTGGGAAGATTTAAATCCCTCATCAGGTCATTCACTTCACTAAGTGATCAAAACGACCACTATGTGAAGTTGTTTGGATTCACTATCACTGCCTCCTCGTTATTTACCTTGTGTAATATCAAACATTATCAACGCTCTCGCAGGCATGCAGTAATCAGCAGAATTCCGCTTGATCTGTCACATATCCTGTATCAGGAGCTAGGCATAAGGCTAACAACCTTATCCTGGGACCTATCAAGAGGCGACTCTAGATGGGGAAAAAAGTACTTGCTAAGGAAACTCGCAAATAAACCAACCGAGCATCAGGGATGCCAATTCTGAAGAGCTCAAAGAATACATTCGTTGGCCCTAAACATGTGACAAAGATTGAATTCTGGAACGCAAGAATGATGGCAGCACAAACTAAAACTACTCAGGTAATCAGAGAAATGGAGAGATATCACCTAGACGCACTGGCCATCAGTGAAATGCCAGAATCAGGGAAAAGATCGGCGGAAAACGTTAAGTTATTAATACATTCAGGCAGAGAGACGACGGGAAAAACCAAGAGGGGGTAGGTATAATTATGTCAAATATAGCAGCAAAGATTACTTGTAGAATGGGAATCAGTGAACAGTCGTATAATAAGAGCATGATACAACCTAATACACGGAAGACTGACAATAATACAATGTTATGCATTCACGAACGATGCAGATGATGAGATGAAAGACGATTTCATTCACCAGTTACAAGTCATTAAAAAAAGTCCTAATTGCTGTGGGGGACTTCAACGTTAAGGCAGGGAAAGATAACACCCACGTCGAAAAAGTAATGGGGAAAGAAGGAATTGACACGGTAAATCAGAACGAAGAAAGATTAATTGAAATATATCTAACAGAGGGCATGGTCATTGGAGGCAAAATATTTCATACAAAGAGATACAGAAAACAACGTGGATGTCTCCAGATTGTAGAACTAGAAACCAGATAGATCATTTTTGTATTAGAAAGCAATACAGAACATCTCTGATAGATGTAAGGGCTTTTAGGGATGCAGTTATCGCAACCTGTGTATAGGCAAACAAAATAAAACTAAAACTAAAAACCCATCACAAGAAATCAATACACAGGAAGATAAACAGCCACAGCCTACAAGAAGAGAATACTAACAATAATTTCAATCAGGAACTTGTCAATCGTTCCACAACACTCAGTGAAGTAGAGGAGATAGGTATAGATGAATTATGGAATTCTTACAGCACAGCCATAATCACAGCAGCAAAAGCAATCACTGAACTGAAAAAACCAAATAGAAAAGCATGGATATTAGAAAACACATGGAAGTGCATACATTAAAGGCGAACAGCCAAATTAGACATGTTGAATGTAAAGATAGATCTTGGAAAAGATCTAGCGAAAACAACATACAAAGAAATAGACAAGAACGTAAAAAGTTCAGGTAGAATTGATACAAGAGAATACAAAGACAATATGCAGCTGAAGATGAAATATCACCCGAAATGTTAAAAGCTATCAATAGTGACAGTATGAGAGAAATACAAAGAATGTTTAATAAGATTTGGAAAGAAGAAAACGTCCCTTCTAAATGGAAGAAAGGAATCATTGTTAAAATACCAAAAACGCTATCTTAGTTACTGTAACAACTGGAGAGGAGTAACCTTAATATCAGTTGTGTTAAAAGTATTTTGCAAGGTCATTTTGAATAGACTCAAAGATATAGTGGATACTGCAATAAGAGAAGAACAAGCAGGACTTCGAAAAGAGAAAAGCTGTCTGGCCAGATCTTTACTCTAAGAACAATATTGAAGAACATATTGAAAACCAGAAACCATTAATACTAAATTCATAGATTTTAAAAAAGGTATTTGATAGCGTACACTAAGATTCATTGTGGAGAATTTTAAGTCTTTGTGCAGTACCATCTAAAATTGTTAACATCACTAAGGACTTCTACAATGGATATGTTTGTGCAAGCAGAACAGAAGAAGGGATGAGTGAATGGTTCCAGATTGAAACAGGCCTGAAACAAGGATGTATGCTGTCTCCTTTGCTTTTTGGATTTGCAATAGACTTCATAATGAAAATAAAATACTGCACAGGTAACACAGGTACTGACTGGGTACATGGGACCCAACTAGAAGATCTTGATTTTGCTGATGACATAACTCTTATCAGTAACAATGTGAATTCCATGCAAGAAAAAACGGATAGCCTGTCTTCACTGGCTAGCAAAATAGGACTTGAAATTAACAAGGAAAATACAAAAATAATGAAACTTCACATTAATCAAAATGGAAAAATACACGTGGAAGGGACAGATGTTGAAGAAGTCAATCAATTTGCATACCTTGGCAGCTACATAGACCAGGATGGTGACACCAGAAAGGAAGTTAGAATCAGAATTGCAGGTTCTAAGGACTGCAAACGCGCCACAAACAGCCTCTGGCAGTCAAGTCCAGCTCCTGGCCTTCTCGTGGCAGAACTGTTTAAACTGACAGGAGAAGGGGCGAGGGCGAATATCTGGCGCCTGAAAACCAGTTACTTAGGGTAGATGAGTGGCACGTTTGGTAGCTCATCTGCCGCTGTTGGCGAGATCTTCAGCTGCCGTGCGTGGAGCGGTGCTCCTCCCGGCCAATGAAGAAATTTGCAAATGAGGTTGCCGCGCAGCATTACTAAGGAAAAGGTGGTAGAAAGGATAAAGCGAAGCAAACAGTCAAATCACGGCACCTCTGGTCTGGAGGTCGGCCACGTCCTGAGTGCAGTCATATCGGGTGAAATGCATGAACCGGCTTGTCCCAGAGGTTAAGACACTGCTGGCGAGACTCTTCAAATGCTGCGCGTGGAGTGAAGCTCCTCCCGGTTAAGGAAGTAAATGCGGAAAAGAAATAAAGGTTGCTGTGCGGCGCCGATGGGAAAAGGTGGTGGAAAGTGAAGTTTAACCGGTATGTCCGGCAGTATCGCTACGAGAGCTGTACCACGGCACCTCTGCTCTAGAGGCCGCCCACGTCCGAAATACACCTACACTGGTGAAATATGCCTAAACCGGCACACACCAGGGGTGGAACTTGATGGCTAGACATGTCATGCCACCTCCGCTCTAGAGGTCGGTAACGCCTGATAAACACCCATACTGGTGAATTTTGCCTAAACCGGCTCATACCAGGGATGAATCTTGAAGGCTATGCATGTCACAGTACCTCTGCTCTAGAGGTCGGTCCAGTCCCAAACACGCCCATACTGGGAAATGCCTAAACCGGCTCAACCCAGGGGTAGAAGTCACTAGTGGCGAGGATTCGTCCTCCTGGACAAAAGCTCCATCCTGGTCACAACTAGGAAGGGTAGCGGCCACGACCGCAAAATGCTGAAGTCGGAGACACTGGACCAGGGAAGTCTAGATAGGCAACCACCTCTCACCCGGCGGGGATGTTTGCGTATCATAATCACGCTGAGGTTTTCCGGTGAGAAAGTCCAACCCTGGACTGGATGGGCAACCACCTCTCACCCGGCGGTGATACACGGGTATCTCAAAACACATCGAGGTTTTCCGGTGAGAAAGTCCAACTCTGGCCTTGGTGGGCTACCGCCTCTCACCCAGCGGGGATGCACTGATATCCTAAACACGTCGAGGTCTTCCGGTGAGAAAGTCCAACCCTAGACTAAACTTGTGCAATGAAAACCACGGTGTCACGCAATCCCGCTTCTGAGACCCACCAAGAATACAGGCTAAAGCACTGTGATACTCTGAACTCCTTGTGGTCCTTTCGTGGATCTCGTGTGATCTATTTTGGACCACACAGGGGACCACGGGACCTAACGAGGACCACAGGCGTGAATTCAGTAGGTTCACAGTGCGGGTTTTGGTGGTAGAAGTGAACGAAGAAGAAGAAGAAGAGATCAGAATTGCAAAAGCAGCATCGATCTTCAAGGATTTTGAGAACATATGGAATTCAAAAGTTATAAGCACAAAAACCAAGTTAAGGCTATTCAATTCTAATGTAATATCCACCCTCATTTATGCATGCGAAAGATGGAAAACAACTAAAGAAATAGAAAATAAATTAGACTCTTTTGAAAACAAATGCCTAAGGAAAATACTCGGCATCAAGTGGAATGAATTCAAGAACAATGCAGAGATAAGACAGATGACTGAACAACAACCAGTCTCATGGGTGATCAGGAAAAGGAGATGGACATATGTTGGTCACTTGATGAGAAGAAATGATCAGAGAATCCCAAAACAAGCTATCAAGTGGAACACAACAGGCCGAAGAAAAAGAGGCAGACCGCGTGAAACTCTGAAGAGGAAATTGTTAAGAGAGAACAAATTAATAGGCATAACATCCCTTGATGAGGTTGAAAATCTCGCCGAAAATAGGAAAAAATGGCGAACAACCTTGCGAGCCCTATGTGACGTTTAACGGCACGGGAAGGATATAATATATAAGATAAGAATATCAGACACGCAAGACTCACCCTCTGTGAGCTGTGGTAGTTCCAGGAAAGGTGGAGCGGAACAGGTCTTTTGCCTGAAGGTAGATCAAGGTAAGACCACTTGTCATGATTATTTCGATTGATGCCTATGATATTAACAATACAAAAATAACATTCACCGAAGTGGCTTCTGGTTCCTCTCACACCATCGCTACTCCAAAAGTCAGGCAGTTTTTCTTTCCTTTTGTATTTTGACGCAAATGCTCCGCACAAGTTTTGCTAACAATATGAGGAGACAATGGGGTATCTTGATCTCCCGGCTTGACACCCAAAATAACTTACATTTGCTCTTTTTTACAAAGTCAGAAATAGGTTATCTACTTGCTTTCAGTGTGTCAGTCAGTCAGTTAGCTATTTCCATGTTACTTGAGTAACTTTACCTCCCTAACAGCTCTCCTGTAGGCTTCTCAGTTGTAACCAAGATGTTCTGCTGCTGATGCGTCCATTAGCAGATCATCAACGATTTCTTGCAGCCATCTTCGCTGTGATCTTTCTCTTTTTCTTTTACCCATTATATACCCTTTCAAGACTGTTTCCTCTAAATTTTCATGGTGTTTAATGTGTCCAAAATATTTAAGTTTTCTCTGTTTAATCATTCTTACCAGCCATCCTTCAATATTACGTTCTTGTAGTTTGGATATACTTGTTTTTTTTTGTGTGTGTCCATGATATTTGAAGAACATTTCTGTAGCATTTACATTCAATGGCATTTATGTGTTTCTCAGCTGTTTTGTTAAGTGTCCAGGTCTAATAGGCATATGTTGCGATGAAAAAGATGCATGCCCTTAAAAATTGTATTTTTGTAGTTCTGTCTGTTCTCTGCACAGCTTCTTTAGTTGTTTTATTTTGTGAAGAGCGTTAGATATCCTCCTTTTAATTTCCCTCATTATACATTATTAGTTAGTAATGATCCAAGATATTCGAAACTCTCCATCTCTTACAATTTTTCCTCATATATATGAGGACATAATTAGTTTTTCCATTCCTTTCTGTGTTGTGGACAGTAATACCGTGTCATCAGCATATCTAATCTCTGGTATTTCATCATTTCCAATTGTTATGGCATCTTAATGTTCTTTGTCTACATCTTCTCTAAAATTCCTCATTATTCCTCATTATATTTTCAGTATACAAGTTAAATAAGAAAGTCAACAGTATGCAATCCTGACAGGTGCCTTGATGTGTGTCAGACCAAGTTTTTGTTTCTCCATTTATTCTTACAAAATTATTTGTCATGTTAATTTTTCCCACACATTTATATAAAGCGCATAAAGCGGTTTTGCCACTTGAACCATACATTCTTTTTCCTAGTGTGCACTGAAGGAAAGGAAGTTGACTAATAGTTGTGAAACAAATTTCATTTTACGGAAAAAAATGTGGGTAGACTAAATACATACATTTCTCATTTAAACAAGACAGCTTGTTATCACATACCAGTTTTGCAGAATTGAAGACAAGTTTTAAAGACGAGAGAAAAAATGTATATCAACTAGAGTTTTTGCGTTTTTTCCAATACAACTATCTGAATCAGCGCTCCAATTAACCTAAAAAATAGACACAAAATGAAAGGCAACACGAAAGTAATGTTGTTTTTTTTTTTGCTGGGCTGTTTTTATGTTGTCACCTGGAAGAAGACTTGTGCTTGCCTCTGTACAACAAAGCTATTCTCTTGTCCATTTGAGGTCTACATTCATTCATTTGTATGTCTCTTGCGGAACATTGCCTCCCTAACAGCACTCCTGTAGGCCTCTCGGTTGTGAGCAAGATGGCTTGCTGCTGATGCATCCTTTTGCAGATCATCAACGATGTCTTGCAGCCAACTTCTCATCTTGAGGTCTGTATGTACGGACTGATAAAGACTTTCATGCGTTTGCCTCTGAAGTTTTGTTTTGATATGTATTCTGACAGTCAGTGCCTGTTCCGTTGTGTTTGAATTTTCTTTGTGGTTGAACTTTCTTTGTGGTTGAGACTTGTCTGTTGCAACTGCCAGCGCCACATAAGACCGATACTTGAAATGAGAGCCGGCTGTCGCAAATTCCACGTACCAACGCAAAGTACATCTTTGTTAGCTCGCCAAGTTTTCCTGTTCTCTGCGATATATTCAACCTCATCAAGGGATTATATGCCTATTCATATGGCCTCTCTTAACAATGTCCTCTTTAGAGTTGCACATGGTCGACCTCTTTTACTTCTGTCTGTTGTTTTCCATTTGATAGCTTGTTTTAGGATTATCTGATTGTTTCTTCTCATCACGTAACCAATATATGTCCATCTCCTTTTTGTGATCATCACTGACACTGATTGATGTTCATTCATGATGGGAGGCAAATCATAGAAAATTGTATAATTTTATATTTTTTCATCTTAAAAAAAAGGTATTATGTCACTGTTCTCAGAGAAACTCTTTCATATTTTTCCTGATAATAATGAACAACTTGTCTCACTAAGCTTCGAAACGAACTTTCTAATGTTGGTGCTGACAAAAATGTTTAAGAAATCTAAAGGACATGGAGTACAAGTCTCTCAAATGTGTGCGTTGTCTTTCTTCCAAAACCAGTGCAAAGTGGAGACTCATTAAGTCTGACTGTATCATGAACTCACGGCCAGACAATATTCTAGACTTTATCCCCTAGTAATTTTTTTAACTTAGCAATGTACATTTGTAGTACATTTTGAGCAATAAATCACAATTTGGATTAATCCTAAGCAGCAATTGTCCACAGTTCACCTCAGAACCAGATCATCAGAAAACTTTGACGTCATGATTACAAGTAAGAAAAAGAATTAAGAGAGTGCACTTATTGATTTATTCATTAACAATACAAAAAAAAGCTAGACTTGTTTCAAACGTGATAAACGACAAAGAGTAGATTTAAAGCACTCTTTTATGTTTATACGTTTTGGTAAGACAGTTTTCATCACAGTAGGAGCATCTTTTTTTACAAAAGTTGTATGAGACCAAAGAAAAAGAGGCAGACCACGTGAAACTCTGAAGAGGACATTGTTAAGAGAGGCCAGATTAACCCTTGATGAGGTTGAAAGACTCGCCGAAGACAGAGCAAAGTGGCGAACTACCTTGCCAGCCCTATGTGACGTTTAACGGCACCGGAAGGAAATAAGATAAGATATGAGAGCAATGATTTCAATGATGTTAAAAAACTATAGTGTGTATGCACTGTTATTTTTCATGTCGGACAATGTTTTGTTCTATCACTGCACAATTGATATTTACAGTAATTATAACATTAACACCTGGAATAGTTTATTTATTGTTGATCTTCTTTATATGGTGTTTCAGATGTTAAATTCTGACACTGCTTATTCAGTACACATGGTATAAAGTATGGGGTTGCTATCTCTCTGTATTGAATGTCACAGTTCAGATGTTGAGATCGAAGATATTCAACAAAAGACTATTCTTTAGGCACCACTACTGTAGGAGCGCAATTATCTGCTACATGCTCGTGTCAGAAAGATCACAAGAAAGACACAGAAATACAGGATAAGTGGTGTATGTGACAGTCAGAGAGGTATAGCCAAGATTCTCTCATCGCTGAATGTGAAAGAATTACTTGGGTGGACATACAAAACAATGAAGTTAGTGTAATTCGCAGTGACTGTAGGTACGGCTCTAAAGTTCATTTCATACATGTTTATAAAAACTACTGCTACAGAAGTGTTTGCAAAATTAATCGCTATTATATTGTTTTTTAAACTGTTCATTAATGTTCAGTAAAATATAGTAACATACATCTGTTATGCTTAAATTACTGCAACTGAAATTAAAATTTCTCCATTCTTAATCTTCAGAATTACCGCATGAATACATAGCAGTAACTAGACGAACTTGCAACAATACAAGGTGGGCGGACCTAAATCCTAAAAAAAAGCAAAAACAAACAAAGGAACAAACAAACAAAAAACGAGATGCTAGGAACTAATGTTATTTTCTTTGAGCAACTGACAAGAGCCCGTAGATCATCATCGTACAGAATCTCTTGGCCAGATTTAGTGGTTCTGTTATATATGACATTAAAGCTTCTGTTGCTGTTGTATGAGCACACATTCTTTTTTTCATATTCCTGAGATTTTGGACTAAACCAGAGACATTATCAAAATATTATTTCAGCACTAGCTTCATATTTTAACATTTTCTGCGACACACAGCATCTGATCTGGCTATCAAATTCTTTCTTCCCACCACCTAAAATGCTGAATGTCATTTTATCGGAATTTTATATTGATAATATTTCACTATTTTGTGAGCAGTACACACTTATTGATTTCAATGTTTTTGATGCAGAATGTGAGATAAATTAATGAGTCTAGAGTCTAGATCAAAAGAGAAGATTCTAAATTACTGTAACATTTGGTGTAGTATTTAATCTTTTACAGGTCTTTTGAAAAATGGTTCAAACAAAAACAGTTTTTTTGTCATTTCACAAACTTATTCTGTTGATGTTTTACTATACTCTTTCTTCGAACATCTCGGAGCTGCGCGAGGAGTCTCAAAGACTAGCATCAGGTGCCCAGTACGTGGTCAGCGAAAACCTCTGTCTATAGGTGACTAGATCTACCATGATAACATGGAGTTGCTATACATTGACACATCTGCTGCAGTACACTACATAACGATACTAGTTCTCATTAGATTTATAAAATAATGATACATGACAAGAATTAATAAAATATTAGTTATATAAAAGTGTTTTGCGATGTTTTCATTCATTCAATCACGTGACAGAACGGTGTCCCTCTCACAGTCTCCCTGAATAAAATACAGAAACTGACCAGCGTCTCGTAATGACACAATCAGGCTCTCCATTATGTTCTTAGGCCACCTTTGCCAAGGTCGTCCCTTTTCTCTTTTGCCAGGCACTGTGCCTTCTACTATCAACCTGTCCAAGTTATTGTGTCTCTTGATATGGCCGAAGTATCTCAGCTTTCTAATTTTTATGGTGATAACTAGCCAGTTTTCTGGGAAATCTAATCCAATCAATATCTCTTTGTTTGATTTTCGTTCCATCTTTCTATAACATTTCATTTCATTTGAAATGATGTTTAGAAATTAGTTTATTATCAAATGGTCATGTCTATCAGAGACGACAAGCAACAATTATAAATCTATAATAAATTTATGTAAAGATGATACGTGACAATAGTTTTTTTTCACACAAACTAAATAAAAGATATGTTAATTAATTAATTCATTCATTTGCATGTCCCTTGTGGAACTTTGCCTCCCAAACAGCACTCATGTAGGCCTTTCGGTTGTGAGCAAGATGGCCTGCTGTTGATGCATCCATTTGCAGATCATCAACGACGACTTGCAGCCATTTTCGCCGTTGTCTTTTTCTCTTTCTTTTTTCCCATTATGTACCCTTCCAAAACGTTTTGTTTTTCTAGATTATCATGACGTTTAATGTGTCCAAAATATTTAAGTTTTCTGTGTTTAAAACTCTTTACTAGCCAGCCTTCTTTAATATTAAGTTCTTTTAGTCAGGAACATATTCTCGATATAAAGTAGACACACTTAAATTGTCTTGCATATTATGTAATAATCTGTCAAGAAACAAGTTAGTGTTGCTAATTAATCCTCGGCTTTGAAAGAAGATCTCAGTGGTTACGTAAGTTACACAGAAGCACATTTCTTAAACTCACTTTGGGATGTAAGAAAAGTTACTTCTGTCAACTGCCAGATAACCTTGCATGTCAAGCAAAGACATTAGTTCACCTTGGCATCTCCTACCAAGTATTCATGTTCTTAGCTGTACACTATCAGGAATAACACCAGATGTAAACAAAACAAAAAAAACAGGGTGTTGCTTAATGAAACGTAGAAGTTTCCACACATGTATAAGTTAAGTGTTCTACTATGAGAATTTCTGACTTGGAAATTTAGTGTAAAATACATTCTGCATCACACGGACGACATTAGAACCCGCAGAGCTATTTGAAAAATGAAAGTAACAAGAAAAATAACACTTACAATTTTCTTAACTCCATTACTCCAAAACAACACTGAAAGTTTGTGTGGGTTTTGCATACCCATACTAATCAATAATGAGATAAATATTTAGCCGAAGGTAAATAACATAGGAAGTAGCACATTTCTAACTCAAACGTATTTTTAAAAAATTAGAGTAACTTCTTTCAAGGTTCTGTGTACAAAACGTTTTCATCAAATGTTATTCTATCAGAGTATGGCAAATAATTCAGGAGTTAAACTTCAAATTACTGGAGGTGTTTCAAAAACTGTTTATCTAATGTAAAGAGATCGTTTTGGAAGACTTCTTTAACTTAATAATATAAATCTACAATGATGTTCTGCAACTGGATTTTGTCATCGACTTTCCTTGTTAACATATTTTGTTCGTGTGGCTCCAGATATGAAAGAAAAATAGACTGTGTTTATGTTTAAATTTGTGTAACATTTTAATTGAAGTCACAGTTAAGCTTGTTTACTTGCCTCTCTGTAAATATCTATATCAAATGAGTTAGAACAAAAACAAAAGAGTCCAAGTTTATCGTCTAAGCATCATGTTCTAGCACTAAGCAGAATTTATGCTAGAAGAAAACATTGCTAGTTTGGTCTTAAATCTGTGCAAAATGTCGGGTGTTTTGTCCCTCAGATAAACCTATGTTCCGTGACGGATTATCTGTTAGGGGAAGTAATCTAAAGCCTAGCGGCTGGAAGATCTGAAACTCTGTGAAAATGGACTACAAATTATTAACGTGAAATATGATTAATGAAATAATAAGTGGCCCAAAAACTAAAAGGCTGACAGGATCGTGTCCGTTGTGTTTGGTCTGTATCACCGCGGATGGAGGTGTATGGTTCAGTCTTATAAAACGAGATAAAAAGTGTGGAAATCGGACAGAAATAAGAGTGGCAGAAAGTAATATAACCACATACAAGGTCCGACAGTTAAGTAATGAGACTGATTTTATTGTGGCCAAACAAAAATGCCAACTATGAAGCAAAGCATGGGATCCAAATAGGCAACCTTTATCTAAAATCTGGCAACCTTTCATCGCCTCATGATAAGCAGACGACAAACAATTCACCATTTTGTTGACCTGGTCAGAGGTGCAGTGTTACGTAATCAGCATGGAGCAAAAAGCTAACATTAAATTCTGTTTAAAACTCGGAAAAAGTGCCATTGAAACTGTTGAATTGATGCGATATGATTATGGGGATACTTGTTTATCTCGTGTACAGATATTCAGGTGGTATTCACGATTCAAAAGTGGTGTGGAAACGATTACAAATGCAACTAGACATGGACGCTGAATTTCTGTTCATAATGAGGAACTCATTGCAAAAGTCAGAGAACAGGTACAAGAAGATCGTTGTTTGAATGTAAGGATGATGGCAGATGAATTTGGTGTTAACCGAGAGACCATTCGTAAAATTTTAGTGGAAGATTTGGGCAAGAAAAAGGTTGCTTGCCGGTTTGTACCACAAGCATTGTCTGATGTCCAGAAACATCATTGTGCTGAGTACGCAAAAGATATCATCAAAACGTGTCGTAGAAATAAACATTTCTTAAATTTGATTGCTGTAGAGGATGAAACATGGATTTTCCGCTGTGATCCTACAACTAAACGTCAAAGTGCTCAGTGAAAGTCATCATCATAACCAAAATGCAAAAAAAATATTCGTCTTCAAAAGTCGAAAGTGAAGACAATGTTGGTGTGCTTCTACGACAGAAAAGGATTTATTCACACATAATTTATTACAGAAGAACAGAGTGTCACTGCCAAAGTTTATTTAAGTATTTTGAAACGCCTATTGAAAAGGATTCTCTGAGTTCGACCTGAGTATTCAACACCTGGCAGTTTTTTCCTTCTTCATGATAATGCACATGCTCACCGGGCGGTAGTTGTACAGGAATTATTGGCCCCCCAAAAATACAAGTGTGTGTTCTCAACCATCCACCCTAATCCCCAGATTTTCTCCCTCGATAATTTTCTATTCCCAGAATTAAAGTTACCATTGAAAGGACGCTTCTTTGACGCTACTGATGACATCCAAAATGCCGTAACATCGAATTTAAGGGTCATATCAACAGAAGAACTGCAGAGGTCGTTCCAGTGTTTGTTAGATCGTGACCCCCCGGCTGTATCAATGCGTAAGGGGCTTACTTTTAATCAAATACAGGTTAAATCTTCAGCTGTTTTTTTATTTTACTTTTCATGTAATTATTTTAATTACTTAATTGTTGGACCTTGTATAAATGAAGAACATACAATTCAATATTTCAGCAAAAGCCTTTTTCAAGGAGCACATACAAAAACAACAGAATAGATAAAAAATACAAATACACAAATAAATGACACTCTGTTTTTATGGTCTATTGGTTTTAAGAATGATGGGCACAAAATGCGTCTAGATATATCGTACGTAGGAAAGCAACAAAAAAAACAAAACAAAACGTGGAAGCAAACGATTGACTGAAAAATGAGGTATAATGAGGAAGACAAAGATTACTATATGGCAAACAACATTGTGCTATGCTCCAGCCCCTGAGAGCACGACTTTACAACTGCAAATTTAGAAGTTGTCAAAGAACTTTATTCAGAATTTAAATACATCATACTTAAGACAGTAAAATGCTTGTTTATTATGGCCAGACGTAAACTCTGAAGTATGAAATGTTATTACAGTATGTCAGAGTAAGAACAAAAGCAGGGAACTCTAAAGACAGTATCAAATTATTGTCATATTTCAAGTCCAGTGTTTACGGTCCACCAAGTTCCACAACTGCAGATCTCAGCGGAAAAAACCCACCAAGTCTGACCTATTCACTGAATATATCGAAGTTATATTAATAGGATTTATATTAAAATATAAGATGTATTCAGGTGGCGCAAACTCAGTGGCATATTTTAGTTAACATTAATAGCTACAGGATGAAGGCAACATCATACTCTTTTGTTTTCCTGATCAGCGTCCATGTGGACAACTTTGACGGCGATGATCTTGTATTTTTTCTTTGATGTCTACTATGTGGATTCCCCAGCAAAGACCTTAGGAAGCATTACTTGCTACCCTGACTCTCTCTCCCTCTCTCTGAACCTTAAGTGCCCAGGACACATGGGGCTTCCGCAAGGGTTTTCCACAAATGCCTGTCCCGTGACTTTTTTTCCGCTCTTGCCCGGGTGAGCCCTCTATTGCTCAACATCCTCTCTATTGTTCTTATCCATGTCTCTTTTGGTCTACCTTTACTTCTGTTCCCTTGTGGTGTCCATCTTAGTGCTGTTTTTGGTAGTGAGTTGTCAGTCATTCGGAGCACAATGCCCAACCATCGCCAGCGTCTTTCCTTAATAATTGCTGTCAATGGCTTCATCTGCATTTCTCCCAACAAGATGTTATTTCTTGTGATGTTTGGTCAAAATATTTTTTTTTATTTTTCTAATTCTTCATAAACATTTAGTCTGGAAAGAATTCAGCTTATTTTCTGTGGTTTTGGTGACTCACCCTGACTGCTGGTCAATAAACGTCCTAGGAGATGGTTAGGTAAAAGATAACGAGTTCTGAAACGCCTGTCTTCATCTTTTTTTCTACGTGTACTTACTTCTTACTGACGTGGGAGCCAGATAACCTTGAATGTGTACATAGACATGTAACTAGATTACTGACGTGTGACCAGCTCTTATCTATATAAATCAGTACACACACGCACACTGGTGATATTGACTTTATCAATTTAATGCAAAATACTATTCGCTACATTTTTGCATAGAAGCATCTACTTTACATCATAGATTGTATCATCATCATCATCATCATCATCATCACTGTCACAACCTCCACCACCACCACAACCCGTATCGTGTGCTAGTTTCGATGAAAAATGTTAACTACAATGTTTATATTTTGCTCAGTGTCTCAGTTTGATAGTCAATCTCATTAGTTCTTCGTGCCAATTTAATCTTTAAAATGTCTACCACTCAGCCACAGCATTCCTGCTGTTTCTACAATAACAACTGGCTCTAAGTATAGATAAATTAGTTTTCTTATATTATTTATATCATCATCATCATCATGTGCCGTGCCTACTGGCGTTGGCTATTATGCTTCTCCAGAGTACCCGATCCTTCATGCAGGCCATCAGCTCAGTTGGTGATCTCTTCTCACACCATCCCGTCAGACTGTCCAGTATCATTTCTCTTGGTCTTCCTCTTGATCTTCTTCCTTCTTTATTTATACAACTTCTATTTTCCACTTTGTTTAAACATTTTTTACATCACATTTTATCACCAGTCCATGTAAGAGTCTTCATTCTCTCTTAACATATATCCATGTTGAATTAAATGAGCTCCTGTTTCACTTTGTCCAGTCTGTTTGTATTGTCTTGACAGTATACAATTTGTTTACAATATCGGATCTTTAAAAACAAGAAAATAAACTTTTCCACATCACCCTGAAGTTTTTGTTAAAAGCAGCATAAACTATAAAGTTTCCAATGCTGTTTATAACAAGGATAAAATTAGTGATAAAAGACAAAACATTTTTCAAGCCAGTTTCACTATGTAGCGCCTCAAGGTCTCTTATGTGTGGAACAAGATATGCAAACCCGCTACAGACAATAAACAGAAGGCAGACGCTGAGTAAAGATTTTGTTGTTTTTGAGGTTGCGATTCTTGATCGTTGATGAGAATGTTTTTGAGAAAAGGAGGACGTCATCTTTAATCGTCGTATGGAGATTATCTTTATTTGAATTCCTATAACAACACAGCCAAGACTGACGAGAATAATAGGTACTATTCCTGTAACGTTGTTTATAATTTGACGAATTATCTCGTACACCCAAATTCCATTTATCCGTTGATAATACAAGGGTGAAAAAGCGATAAACCCAAAAGCTACCCTTTTGTTCACTATGCTATAAAACTGTAAGCATACTGCATGCTGGTAAATGGTAAATCCTAGGAAAATTACAAACAGAACAGAGGTCCCGATCCATGTTCTTAAAGGTGTCACGATGAAACGCAGATGAAGTGGGAAAAATATAGCCAGAATACGTTCTCCAGCTATTAGTACGGGAATCACCATAGAACACTGATTTCCAGTTATACAAGCGATGAATAAAGTTATTAAAATAACATAGCATATATAGTTAACAATTTCTGAGTATTTGAAGCTGTGGGGCACATTTTCTGCGAATTTGTACTGAGGAAAATTGTTTAGACCTATGAGAAAAAGAACATCAGAAACAGCCAATACCACGAGCAGAATGTTGGAACTTTTCTTCAATCCTTGTCGAGTCAACACTATAATGGTGATCAAATTTGAGCATATTCCTACTACACTAGTACAAGGAAAGATGACATAAGAAAATGTCCATATTATGTAATTTGCAACTTCCTCACTAAGGAGAGGTGAATAAATAGATACAGGCGTGGTTGTTATATTTTCAGACATTCTGCGAATGAAATGAAAATGCAAGACTTTAAAATAAACGCAGGTGGGCTCTTTATACAAAACTTTTTATACACAAAACACTATAGGATGGTGCCTACATCTTCTCTCGTGTTCATTTATACGTCGGTTGTCCATTCATTGATAACACTGGAGAATTTTTTTTCTTTGCTTACGCTTATTTCTATCAACATTAAACTGATTTAGTAAAAATAAACTTTGCTAGCGTAACGGAGCAGAGTCAAATGAAATTAGCGATGACGTCATGTGAGTAGTAAAACAAAATCTAGCGATGACCTCATTTGAGTAGTAATTTCGTGATCGAGATGATGGCATCATAGTAATCTGAAAAATTTAGATGACATCATGTGAGTAGTAATCCTATAGCGACGTAAACAAATGTTAGCTAGGAGAAATATGGCATGAGCGTGAGATATGGATACAAGAAAACAAACTGGTGAGATACAATTTTACGGCCTTCAAATCATGGTGGATTTTTAAAAATTGATCAGATTAGATCAGATGGTGGTTCTAAGGACTGAAAATGCGCCTCAAACAGCCTCTGGCAGTCAAGTCCAGCTCCTGGCCTTCCCGTGGCAGAACTGTTTAAACTGACAGGAGAAGGGGCGAGGGCGAATATCTGGCGCCTGAAAACCAGTTACTTAGGGTAGATGAGTGGCACGTTTGGTAGCTCATCTGCCGCTGTTGGCGAGATTTTTCAGCTGCCGTGCGTGGAGCGGTGCTCTTTCCGGCCAATGAAGAAAGGTACAAATGAGGTTGCCGCGCAGCATCACTGCGGAAAAGGTGGTAGAAAGGATAAAGCGAAGCAAACAGTCAAATCATGGCACCTCTGGTCTGGAGGTCGGCCACGTCCTGAGTGCAGTCATGTCGGGTGAAATGCATGAACCGGCTTGTCTCACTGCTGGCGAGACTCTTCATATGCCGTGCGTGGAGTGAAGCTCCTCCCGGTTAAGGAAGTAAATGCGGAAAAGAAATAAAGGTTGCTGTGTGGAACCGATGGGAAAAGGTGGTGGAAAGTGAAGTTTAACTGGTATGTCCAGTAGTATCGCTACGAGAGCTATACCACGGCACCTCTGCTCAAGAGGCCGCCCACGTCCGAAATACACTTACACTGGTGAAATATGCCTAAACCGGCACACACCAGGGGTGGAACTTGATGGCTAGACATGTCATGCCACCTCCGCTCTAGAGGTCGGTAACGCCTGATAAACACCCATACTGGTGAATTTTGCCTAAACCGGCTCATACCAGGGATGAATCTTGAAGGCTATGCATGTCACAGTACCTCTGCTCTAGAGGTCGGTCCCGTCCCAAACACGCCCATACTGGGATAATGCCTAAACCGGCTCAACCCAGGGGTAGAAGTCACTAGTGGCGAGGATTCGTCCTCCTGGACAAAAGCTCCATCCTGGTCACAACTAGGAAGGGTAGCGGCCACGACCGCAAAATGCTGAAGTCGGAGACACTGGACCAGGGAAGTCTAGATAGGCAACCACCTCTCACCCGGCGGGGATGTTTGCGTATCCTAATCACGCTGAGGTTTTCCGGTGAGAAAGTCCAACCCTGGACTGGAGGGGCAACCACCTCTCACCCGGCGGTGATACACGGGTATCTCAAAACACGTCAAGGTTTTCCGGTGAGAAAGTCCAACTCTGGCCTGGGTGGGCTACCGCCTCTCACCCAGCGGGGATGCACTGATATCCTAAACACGTCGAGGTCTTCCGGTGAGAAAGTCCAACCCTAGACTAAACTGGTGCAATGAAAACCACGGTGTCACGCAATCCCGCTTCCGAGACCCACCAAGAATACAGGCTAAAGCACTGTGACACTCTGAATCTCTTGTGGTCCTTTCGTGGATCTCGTGTGGTTTATTTTGGACCACACAGGGGACCACGGGACCTAACGAGGACCACAGGCATGAATTCAGTAGGTTCACAGTGCGGTTTTTAGTGGTAGAAGTGAACGAAGAAGAAGAAGATCAGATGGTAAAGTTTTTGATTGAATTGGATGATATTTATACGCACAAACGAACCCGGACAACACTTATTTAACTTGTTTCTGCCTTGATGTTTTATGACGATGGATCAACGGATCGAAAAAGGAATTGAGTCAGATTACACTGGCCAACACACATTATGATGTATGAAATGCTAGACCTGTTTCTGGGTATATTTGACCTGCTAATTCCCAAAATTGCACAAGTTTTCTCCTATCAGTTCTAGGTTTTGAGATACAGAACAAATGCCATATACAACCATTCACTCTGCTCGCCCATAACAAACCAGGATAGTTTAATCTGTTGTTTAAATTAATATCTTTTAAGCATGAAAGAGCCATTAAAAATGAAAGGAAAAGTGAACTACATGAAAATCCACTTCTTTCATACCAAAAGCACAAGCTGATGATATTCGACACACAAAAAGCTCCTTATGTAAGACCTCCGAGAGTGGGATCTGCCAGGAATAATGATTCCAATCATGTGTGCATCCCATCTTCCTTGGTATCTGGCTTCCATTGTTTTAATGCCTTGGTGAAATCTTTCACCTTGCTCTTCTCTAAAGTCATCCTGGCTCTCTGGAAAGCGATCTAAGTGATTGTGGATATAATGGATTTTAATACTCATGTTACAGCCAATTTTGTTGAAATGAAAGAGTATATCCTGTACTAATTGTGTAAAGTTATCTGTCTTCTTGGTGCCAGGAAAGCTTTTCACAGCAAGAACAAATGAAGACTAGGCATATGATTCGATTTCATTCATTGATGCTTTGAAATGTGGGTCATTTATAAATTGTCTGATCTGTGGAACATCGAAAATTCCTGCCTAATTTTTTCCATGGTAAGTCCAGGTAAAAAAAATAAGAGAGACAATGTATTTTCATAGGACATGCACTGAGAAGAAGGGGCATTGAAAATACTATGACAACAGGAAAATTAGAAGCAAAAAGATCCAGAGGAAGACCGAGAGAAGTGATACTGGACAGTCTGACAAGATGGTGTGAGAGGAAATCACAAATTGAGCTTATGGCCTGCGTAAAGGATAGTGTACTATGGAGAAGCATAATAGCCAACGCCAGTCGGCACGGCACCTGATGATGATAAGTGCAGGTAACTCATACACTATATATTCAATGCACGAACGAACCGTCTTTATTTAAAGCCTTCCAAAATTGTTTCATCAGGCCTAGATTTATATGAAGTGGTGGCGGTATGATTCTATCTTGTGTTACCAAAGGTTCAATGATTACATTTTGTCCTCCAACCACCATATATTCCCGTGGAGACCAATCTTTTCGAGCAAAATGTTCATGTATGGCTCTACTATCCCAAAGGCATAAATAAGCAAGGATACTTAATGTAGCCACCTTGTTAACTAGGAAGTAAATTAACTACCTTCAAGTCTACACAAATAATCTATTCATGTTCGTGGTAATTTATCTTTTCCAAGACTAAAGAGATGATCTTGTATTCTTCTTTCATCCTGATTGGAAGAGAACCATATTTATTGCCGTTTTCTAAAAAGGCCAAATTTCAAAATAGGTTTTGAACTATCGATGAAAAAACACCACTCACTTGAGTTATATTCTGAAAGACCAGTTTTCTTCACAAACCGGTGTCGTTTCAGAATACTAAGTTGTTGTCTTCGGCGAAGAATGTCAGAAAATCTTTTCTCTCCTTCAGTAAAATGTAATTTTCGTTCCAGGCTGAAGTACATTCAATTAGTCTGGAGGCAGCAATTCAGAAGAATCTTTGGAAAGATTTAAGTCCCTGATCAGATCACTCAATTCACTATGTGATCAAAATGATCACTATGTGAAGTTGTTTAGAAATTCACCATCACTACGCCCACTTTCTGTACCCTGGGCAATATCAGACATGCAAGACTTATCCTCTGAGAGCTGTGCTAGTTCAAGGAAAAGCAGAACGGGTACAAGATCCCGGTGCGAAACAGATCTCCTGGCTGAAGGTAGATCAAGGTAAGACTACCTGTCACGATTATTTCGATTGATGCCTGATATATTAATGATACAAAAATAACAGTCATCGAAGTAGTTTTTCGGTTCCTTCTCCACCATCAGTACAAACGGCAGATTCTCTTTCCATTTGTCAACAGGCTTACATGCACCGTACAAGTTTTACATACAGTATGAGGAGCCCTTGGCTTATCTTGATCTCCAAACTTGACACCAAAATAACGTACATATCCTCTTAACAAACTCAGAAATAGGTTTTCTATTTTCTTTCAGTGTGTTCCCCTAACAAATATAGCAGAATACATACGTTGGGATAGCTCAAGCAGCTCCATCTTGTAGTAGACATAACCTCTATGGTGTTTGATGTTCGAAAATGAAATGATATGAGTGGGAATATAAACACACCTAACATACGGCCATAACTATTATACAAGCGCAACTATTCTAAGCTGTTCAGGTTAAGAAATTCAAATGTTTGTAGTCTCCGAAAAAAATTATTTATCATCTTAATTTTTGGCATATAATTATGTAAAACGCACCGAGGGATTTTGTCACTTGAGTTATACATTTTTTTTTACTAGTGTGCATTATAGGAAAGGGAGTAGACGAGTAGATGTGAAACAGAATCATTGTACATAGAAAATATGTGGGTAAATTAAAGATATAAATTTCTCATTTAAATAAGACCGATTGTTATGACACCCCAATTCTGCAGAATTGAAGAGATTATTTAAAGACTAGACTAATTTTTTTTATACATTAACCATATCAAAGAAACTAGAGTTGGGACGGTTTATCCAACGCAATTTTCTAAATCAGAGCCACAAATAACCCCAGAAACAGACCTAAAAGCAAAGGCACCAGGAACAACAAATTCTATTAGGCTGTACCTTGTCACTTTAGGGTTTGTACTTATTTTGAAGAAGCCTTGTGCTTGTCGTTGTACAACAATGCTGTTGTCCTATCATCGTGAGGTTTGCACTGTACAACAATGCTGTTGTCTTATCATCTTGATGTCTGCACGTACGGACTAATAACATAGATACATTAGCCACTGAAATTTTGCTTTGATATGTATTCGGACTATCACTGCATGTTCCGGTGTGGTTGAACTTTCTTTGTGGCTGGGACTTGTCTGTTGCAACTGCCAGCGCCGCATACGATCAATGCTTGAGATGAGAGCTGGCTGTCGCAAGTTCCAAGTCCCAGCACGAAGTACACTACCACATATCGTCGATAGAGGAACTGTAATGCTGGTTTGTTTTTACTCCCATATTTTCTCCTTTAACATCAATATTTTGTACTTTGAAGCATTAAATGTCTGTATCACGTCATACATGGCTCGTATGGTAGTTCCCCAAGTTTTCCTGTTTTCGGTGAACTTTTCAACCTCATCAAGGGATTTTATGCCTACCCATTTGGCCTCTCTTAACAATGTCCTCTTTAGAGTTCCACGTGGTCGACCTCTTTTTCTTTTGTCTGTTGTGTTCCACTTTATAGCTTGTTTTGAGATTCTATAATTGTTTCTTCTCATCACGTGACCAATATAAGTCCATCTACCTTTTGTGATCTTCAATGGGAATGATTGCTTTTCATTCAAAATCCGAGGTAAATCATAGAAAATTGTACAATTATATATTTTTTCATTAAAAATAGAGTATTGTGTCACTGTTCTCAGAGAAAGTCTTTCATATTTGTCCAGATAACAATGAACAGCATGTCTCACTAAGCTACGAAACGAAAGTTCTAATGCTGGTGCTGACAAAATGTTCAGTCTAAGAAATCTGAAGGCCATGGAGTACAAGTCTCTCCAATGTGTTCGTTGTCTTTCTTCCAAACCAGTGCAAAGTGGAGACTCATCAAGTCTAACTCTATGGCGCTCTCACGACCAGACAATATTCTAGACTATATCACCTAGTAATTTTTGTAAAGTAACAATTTACATTTGTAGTACAATTTGACAATAAATCATAATTTGGATTATTCCTAAGCAGCAATTGTTCACAGTTCACTTCAGAACGCGATTATCAGAAAACTTTGACTTCATAAAAAAAAAAAGAAATAAAATTGTTGAGAGAGCACTTATTGGTATATTCATTAACAATATAGATTAAAAACGCTCGACGTGTTCCAAACGTGATAAAATAAAAAGATGAGATTTAATGTTTTCTTTTATATTCAGAAGATTTAGTAAGACACAGCTTTCATCACACTTCGAGTCTTTTTTTTTTTACAAGAGTTATATGAGAGCAATATTTTCAATGATGTTAAAAAGCTATAGTGTGCGGATGCATTGTTCTATTTCATGTTGAACAATGTTATGTTCTATCATTGCACAATCGATATTTACAGTAATTATAATATAAACACCCGGAATAATTTATTTATTGTTGATTTTCTTTATATGGTGATTCAGATATTAAATTCTGACACTGCTTATTCAATACACGTTGTATAAAATATTGGTTTGCTATCCCTTTGTACTGAATGTCACAGTTCAGATGTTCGTTTAACATAAGAAAGTATATGGAAAAATAGAGATCGAAGATATTCAACAAAAGATTTTTCTATGAGCTCCGCTACTGCAGGAGGGCACTCTTCTACTACATGCTCGTGTCCGAAAGATCACAGGGAAGACACAGAAATACAGGTGAAGTGTTGTATTTGACAGCCAGGGATGCAAAACCCAGAGTCTTTCTTCTCTGTATTTTGAAAGACCTACTAAGATGCACATAGAAACAACCAAGTTATTGTAATTCACAGTGTCTGTAGCACCAGCTCTAAACTATAATTCCCCTCTAATACTACTACAGAAGTATTTGCAAAACTAATCGCTATAATATTGTTCTTTTAAACTGCTCACAAATGTTCTGTAAAACATAGTGACATTAAGACTGTTGTGCTTAGATTACTGTAACTGAATTGTCAATGTTGTCCATTCTTAATCTTCAGAATTACTGCATGAATACATAGCAGTAACTGGACGAACATGCCACACCACAAGGTGGTTTGGGCAAATGATAGAGTCCGTAGATCATCATCCTACAGAATCTCTTGGTCAGACTTAGTGATTCTGTTCTATGTGACATTGAAGCTTGTGTTCCTGTTGTCTGTTCACACATTCTTTATTGATATTCCTGAGATTTGGACTAAAACAGAGACATTTTTAGAATGCTATTGGTTTCATATTTTAACATTTTCTGCAACACACCGCATATGATCTGGCTATCAAATTCTTTCTTCATTGGTATATAAAATGCTGAATATGTCATTTTCAGAATTTTGTAATGATAATATTTCACTATAAGTGAACTATTTGTTCTTTAACATTTTGTGAACAGTGTGCACTGATTGATTTCAATGTTTTAATGCAAAATATGAGATAAATGTGTGAGTCCAGAGTCTAGATCAAAAGAGGAGATTCTAAATTAATGTAACATTACGTGTAGTATTTATAATCTGACAGGTCTTCTGAAAATGGTTGGAAGAAAATCTGCCCTTTTATTTTGTCATTCTGCCTTAAAACTTTATTTCACAAAATTATTTTGTGGCTGCTTTACTATAATCTTCCTACGAACAAATGTTTATTCTGAATAGTACCGAAATTTTTGTTCAGTAGATAGTCATTTATAATGTATGTAGTTACTTCTGTACTGAGTGAATGTTTAAGAGCGAAACCTAAATGTTATATTTTATTTTATGTCTCTCAGCTTCAATGTTAGTTATGTTTATTATATGAACAGCATATTTGTAGAATGTCTGGAATAGAGTGAAAGATGTATGATAAAGGGCAGAATGTCAGACGGGCCTTTTGAAATAAAGATCAATCAATCAATCATCCCGGAGCTCTGTGAGGCGACTCAAAGACTAGCACCAGGCGCCGAGTAAGTGGTCAGTGAAAACCTCCGTCTATAAGTATCAAGATCTACCATGATACCATGGAGTTGCTATACAACACATCAGCTGTACTGCGATGTCACTAGTCCTCGTGATATTTATATATTAATAATACATGACAAGAATTAATAGCAATATAATTATATAATATTGTTTGTGATGTTTTCATTCATTCATTCATTTATATGGCATGTTCTTTAAAGAAAGTTGTCTCTCTCACAGCGTCCCTGAATGCAATACTGCCTTGTGCAAGTTGACCAGCGTCTCGTAATGACACATTCAGACTTCCCGTAATGTTTTTAAACCGCTAGCTACAAGGTCGTCCCTTTCCTCCTTTGCAAAGCACTGTGCATTCCACTATCAGCCTTTCCAAATTATTCTGCCATTTTCGTGAATCTTTCATGAGTTATTGTTAAAAATGCTGTTTTGAATAGTGTTGCTTTTCTGTGCTCATGAATCATCTGGTGAGTACAATTCAGGTGAGCACGTGAAGCTGATGTCCAAGTGAACCCTTCAGGCAATTTGCTCTTGTCTGATCGCCAAACATCAGTTTAAATCGCAATTTGTTGCGTTTTTTTTTTGTTTTTGTTTTTTTCTTGAACAATATATATATATATATATATATATATATATATATATATATATAAAACAAAGCTTGTGTTTATGTTTAAACGTGTGTAGTATTTTAATCTGAAACCACAGTTAAGCTTGTTTTACTTGCCTCTCTGTCCACGTCTATATCAAATGCTTTAGAACAAACGAAAACAAAAGAGTCGAAGTTCCTCGACTAAGCATCCTGTTCAAACACTAAGCAGAATTTAAGCTAGAAGAAAACATTGCTAGTTTGGTCTTAAATCTGTGCAAAATGTCGGGTGTTCTATCCTCCAGATACTGTTCAGTAACGGATTGTCTGTTAGGATGAGCAACCTTAAGTCTAGAGGTCCCAAATGTCTGAGACTCTGTAAAAAAAAAAGAAACTAAACATTTTTGACATGAAAATTCTTATAGAAAGAAGTAATAATTTTGCTTACAACTAAATGCTACTGGAACGTGTCCGTTGTGTTTGGTATTATACAAAGTGATGCAGAGATCATAACTAAAGTCGAATCAGGTCATATATCATAAAATTGAATGTAATGGCTGAAGAAGAAGTGGATTTTTTAAAACCTAAGATTAGGCTTTGTAACTACTTGCCAGTGATTAATCTGTCACTGAACATGAAGTAGTAGTCTAGCGAGCATGGGAAAAGAGGGATAATGTGCTCGATAGATGACAAAATACACTGCTGTAATAATGTTCTTCAACTTCTTTTTCTCATCGCCTTTCTGTTCACACTTACGACACTGCATTTACACTGAGTTCTTTGTTGGTTATGGTCACCATTCTATGATGGTAGGCAGATGATGTCAATGTAAAGACAATGGCTACGATCATTGACTAGTACAGTCACAGCCCGGAAGGAAAGCAAAGGTAAACTATCTTCTGGAAATATACCAAGAAACCCAAACAGCAACATGGACGGTCAGATAGGAAAAAGATCCGGTGGTGAGTCCCCCAGGCCAGATAGACCTAATTTTAACACTGGGAAAGAGTGTGAGAAAGAGGTCAGTACTAGTAATTGTGATGACGGACAAAAACCTGATAGCGTTAGCAAGGAAAACCCCTGTACCAATCTAAAAAGAAAAATACGAGCAGGAATATGGATTGTGAGAAGTTTGTATGAGGGAAAGTATCAAATAATGAGTGACGAGATTGCAAGAACGATCATACACATCTTGGGAATCTGCGAACATTGATGGACAGGATCAGGACACTTCAAGAGTGAAAATGATGATACTCTGGTGAAGAATTAGGAAAAAAGAATAGAGTGGCTTTGTACTTGGACAGATTAACATCAAAAGAATTAGTAGGTTAGAATCCAGTAAGTGATAGAATCCTCACTAGCAAACTTCAAGGCACCCTAAGAAGTGTAACAATTATTGAGATCTATACACCTACATCGGCAGTAGAAGAAGAGGAAGTAGAAGACTTTTATAACACACTGCAAACAACGAAAGACCAGATACGAAACAAATGATGATGTATTAAAAGTGGGCAATTTTAATGCAAAGTTTGGTACAGATAGAACAGAAGACGAAGTATATGTTTTGGGAAAATTTAGTATAGAACATAGAAATGAGGCAGATGACAATCTAGTGGCATTATGCATGGGAAATGAGCTAATGGTCGCTAACACATTTTAGACAACATCCAGGAAGACTATAGACATGGAAAGCACGTGAAGGTAAAATCAAGAATCAGACAGATTACATTTTAGCGCAAATAAGGTGGAGATCAAGTATTACTTTGGCAAAAAAACTCTACGAAGTAATGACTTTAACACGGACCAAGAGTTATTAGAAGTTAAGAACCGTCTTGAGAGCCTGATGGCCGTACAGGAGGAGATGATACCCGATGAATTGGCTACACAGGTCAGAGATATCTTAGTAACAACAGCTAAAGACATGGTTCCAGTAAAAAAAAAATACACACACACAAACTATTAATGGTTTATAAAAAGCACACAAGAACTTACAACACAACGTAGTGAAATGAAGACGAAATGGAAAGTAACAAATAACAACAGGGAGGAGTATACATCTTTAACAAAAGAAATAAAAGACAGAAAAAACAATACATACAGGATATTTGTGAAAGAATAGAAGGACAACAGAAGTGTGGAATAAATAGCGAAATGTTTAAAGAAATGAAGACATTGACAAGAAATGTCACACCTAAACTGAATGTAATCTGTCACGAGATGGGAAAGACCTTGACAGAGACAGAGGAAATTCTAGAAAGATGGAAGGAATACTACAGAGGAATGTATGAAACAACCGACTGTGAAAGCAGAAATCAACAGTGTGAATTATTATTGGAGCAGAAAGAACCCGAACCGACAATAGAAGACGTTTTATGGGCAATCAAGAATCTGAAAAATGGTAAATCACCAGGATGTGATAACAGCTGAATTAATTAAAGCACTGGGAAAGGAATGAGCAACAATCTATTATGCACTATGTAAAAAGATATGGTATTAAGATATTTGGCCAAAAGAATTGAAAAAGAACTGTGTTCATACCACTGCCAAAAAATGGAAACTTGAAATTATGCACAAACTACAGAACTGTTGCCCTTAATAGTCATGCCAGTAAAATTCTGTTAAAACTCATAACAGGTAGACTTCGAACGAAAATAGATGGAGAAATCAATATGGTCCAATCTGGTTTTAGATAAGGAAGAGGAAAAAGAGACCATATTTTCAACATAAGATAAATAATAAAGAAATGTAGAGAATTTAATGTGAATCTATGTTTATCTATTATAGACTATTCAAAAGAATGTGACTGTGTACAATACTAGAAATTTGGGAAATAATGGAAAAATGGAATTTTCAACACATGCGACACAATTAATATCACTGCTGTATAGAGGCCAACAGGCAGCAGTAAGAATAAATGGTGAAACAAAAATGTGGTTCAATATAAAACAAGGGGTCCAGCAGGGTTGCATACTGTCGATGTGCTGAAAATATAATGAAGAATGTTAGAGATGACGCAGATAAGGAATATTACAATGCCATAACAATTGGATGTTATGAAATATCAGAGATTTGATATGCTGATAACACAGTATTACTGTCCACAACACAAAAAGGAATGGAAAAACGAATAAGGCAGCTGATATATATATATATATATATATATATATATCAACGAGGAAATATTGGAAGAGGTGGAGAGTTTTGAATATCTTGGATATTACTAACTAATAATGGACCTTTTCCTCAAATATAAAACTACTAAAAAGCTGTGGAGAGGAACAGACAAAACTACAAATTAAGATTTTGAAAGGCATACATCTTTCCCATCGCAACATGCCCTTGTGAGACCTGGAAACTTAACACAACAGCTGAGAAACACATAAATGCCTTTGAATGTAAATGATACAGATGATTTCTTCAGATATCATGGACACAGAAAAGAATCCACCGCCGTGGGAGCTATGATGATCAGTGTCCTGTTAGCCAGGCTACATATGTTACTGCGGGTCTCAGCTGGCAGATGTTAGCTACAATGACAGTCTCTTACCTTGATAGTGGATCTCAGCATTTCTTCGTGACAATTTCGTCGATCGACGCTGTTTCTAGCATAACATACTGGATCAAGGTGTAGATAAATTAGTGTTATTACTGAATTATTTGTATAATTTCTATTTTCAACATTGTTTAAACATTAGTACATCATATTTTTTTTCCAGAAGTCAGTTTAATGGTCTTCATTCTGATTCTAAATATTTCCATCTTAAATTAAATGATTTCGCGTATCACTTCACCAATTCAAGTCTATTTGTGTTGTCTGAACATTGTCTAAAATATACTCACATTAGTGAGTCTTTAACAACAATAAAATAAAGTTTTCCACAATGTTCTGAGGTTTTTGTTAAAAGGAGCATAAACTATAAAGTTTCCAATGCGGTTTCTGACAAGAATAAAATTTGTGATAAAAGTCAGAACATTTTTCAGGCCAGTTTCGTTTTGTAGCGCCTCAAGGTCTCTTATCTGTGGAATAAGATATGCAAACCCGCTACAGACAATAAACAGAAGGCAGACGCTGAGTAAAGATTTTGTTGTTTTTGAGGTTGCGATTCTTGATCGTTGATGAGAATGTTTTTGCGAGGAGGACGTCATCTTTAATCGTCGTATGGAGATTATCTTTATTTGAATTCCTAGAACAACACAACCAAGACTGACAAGAACAATAGGTACTGTTCCTGTCATGTTATTTATAATTTTACGGATGATATCGTAGACCCAAACTCCGTTTATCCTTTGAGAATAGAAGGGTGAAAACACTATGAACCCAGAAGCTACCCTTTTGTTCAGTTTGCTAAAAAGCTGTAAGCATACTGCATTCTGGTAAGTGGCAAATCCTAGGAAAAGTGCGAACAGAAGAGAGGTTGTGATCCATGTTCTTAAAGGCATCACGATGAAACGTAGATGAAGTGGGAAAAATATAGCCAGAATACGTTCTCCAGCTATTAGTACGGGAATCGCCATAGAACATGTATTTCCAGTATTATGAACAATAAATAAAATTATTAAAAACACATAACACATATAGTTAACACTTTCTGAGTATCTAAAGCTGTTGGGCACATTTTCAGTCAAGATGTACTCAAGAAAATTGTTTAGACCTATGAGAAAGAGAACATCAGAAACAGCCAGTACCACGAGCAGAATGTTGGAACTTTTCTTCAATCCTTGTCGAGTCAACACTATAATAGTAGTCAAATTTGAGCATATTCCTATTACACTTGTGCTAGGATAGATCACATAACGAAATGTCCATATTATGTAATTTGCAATGTCCGCACTGAGGAGAGGTGGATAGACTGATACGGGCCTGGCTGTTATATTTTCTGACATTCTGCGGGTAAAGCGAGCATGCAAGAGTTTAAAAATAGTCGCAGTTGATCTCTTTATAGGAAATTTGTATACGTAGAATACTATAGAATCGTGCCTGCATCTTACGTCATGTTCACTGATTTGTATGTTGTGAATTCAATGATTACACTGGAGATTTATTTTTATTTTTCTTCGCTTATTTGTAAAGTGTAAAACGATTTAGTAATACGTTAGTTGTGTTACAGATTAAGGTCAAATCTAGCGATGATGTCATGTCAGTAGTGATCTCTAAAGCTATAAGATGACATCATGTCAGTAACAATCTAAAAATTTGCGATGACATCAAGTCAAAATCTAGTACATTATATCATTTGAATAGCAATCTGATAGTCACACGAATAAATGGTATCTATGAGAAATATACCAGGAACGTCAGAAATAGATACTAGACAAAGAAGAAGGTGAGATTAATGTAACGGTTCGCAAGTCATGGTTTCATTTTTAGAAATTGATTAGATTAGACTGTGATCGAATTGGATGGGATTCATTCACAACCAACTGAGTCATAAAACGTATTTAACTTATTTCTGACTTCATGTATTATGACGATCCGTCAGCGGGCTGAAAAATGAATTGAGTCAGGTTATCTTGTCACTTTGAGGTTTGTTCTTATTTTGAAGAGGCCTTGTGTTTGTCGCTGTACAACAATGGTGTTGTCTTGTCAAGTTCAGGTCTACACGTACGAACTAATAAAGGCGTGTGTGTGTTGGTCTAATGAAGTTTTGCTTTGATATGTATTCCATTCCGGTGGATAAATTGCTTGAGTGGAGACTCTCCTGTTGTAACTACCAGAGCCACATATGACCGAGAACTGAGATGAGAGCTGTCTGTGGCAAATACCAGATACCAACACCAACCACGCTATCATCTACGGCCGTTGGAGGAACTGTAACACAAATTCTTTGTCACTCTTATTTTTTCCATTAATATCAATATTTTTTTGTTAGTTGAACAATTATAAGATGAGAGGTAAATCATACAAATAGCATTCTTTTTTGCTGTTTTAAAAACTTCCATATTATCCGTGCAACCATCAGACCTCTGTACTCCCACTGGAGTTTAAAGCATCCACAAAGGTTCTCCAGTCAGTCTTGTCTTGAGCAAGTCGTTTTATCTCAAACTATGTCTCTGTGAACTGCTTTGATATTTGTGCAGAAAATAATGACCAGCTTGTCTCCTTAAGTTATGAAATGAACTTTCTACTGTGAGTACAGAAAAATGTTTCACCTGTGAAATATCAGGGCAACAGAGTGCAACTCTCTCTAGTGTGTGTGATGTCTTTCTTCCAGACCAGTGCAAAGTGGAGACTCATTAAATCTATCATGAACTCACGACCAGACAGTTTACAAGACTGTATCTCCTAGTAATTTTTGTCACTTGATAATTTGCATTTGTAATACATTTTGAGCAATAAATCATAATTTAGATTACTAATAAGCGGTAATTGCTCACAGTTCGTCTCAGAACCTGATCATCAGAAAACTTCAGAAATAAGAATAACAATTTGGAAAGTGCACTTATTGGTATATTCATTAACAATACAAATAAAAATGCTCGACTTGTTTCAAACGTGATAAACGACAAAAAGTGGTTTTAATGTTATCTTTTATTTTCAGAAGAGTCAGTAAGACACAGTTTTCATCACACTTCGAGTATTTTTTTACAAGCGTTATATTCGGGCAACCTTCTTCTTCTTCGTTCGCATTGTCTGTCTATACCTGCAGTCCTGTCTCTTGGATAAATTTCACTGTTTTTTGTAATTCATGTATGGAACCGTTGAGCGCTTATCTTCTTTAGTGGTTTCACTGGGCCAGTAATTATTTCTCAGTGTTTCATAGTTGGTGTAGTTCTGGAGGATATGTTCCACAGTTTGGGGCACCTGGGCACATGTACATAGATTAGTAGTACCAACCTTAAACTTTGTATACATATGACTTCGGAGTCGGGTGTGTCCTGTTCGGAGACGGAAGATGGTGACTTGTTCCTTTCTGTTTAGCATGTGATAGTCATCATGTGGTGGTGTTTGTGGCTTCCTGTAGGTTTTTATCATGCTTTTCTTCTGATTATAGGTGATTGGTATGTCTGGTTGCTCCATTTCAGTGCCCTCTTTGGCCAGATGGTCAGCTTTTTCATTGCCTGGTATCTCACAGTTGGGAGGGAATCCATTGCAAAGTGACTCCATGTTGTAAGCCAATTTTTGACAAGGCATAATTAAAGTCTGGTAGCTTGTTGCACTGAAGAGCTTCCAGTGCTGATCTTGCATCTGTGAGAATTACTACAGGACATGTATCAATTCTGGAGTCTGATAGTTTTTCAACTGCAGCAATAATTGCCCTAACTTCTGCATCAAAGTTGTTGCAGTATTTTCCAGTGGGTATGGAAATCTTATCAGTGGTGTTGTTTGGATATTCAATATGTGCTCCTGCCCCTCCATTCTTTATGGCATTGTGTGCAGATCCGTCTGTATACACACGTATCCAGGTGTCACATGGATATTTGTAATCTAGCACACTAAGTGTGGCTGTTGATCCTACAAGGCTGCTTTGCATCTCACCATTCTGCACACCTGTCACTTCAGTCTGAATAGTTATTTGTGTATAATCTGCTTCTTTCCATGGTGTATGCTCTGGTAGAGATGATAATAGAGCGACTACAGTTGGAAGGTCAGGTATCAGCTTACGCATACGCTTGGCCTGGTGAATGAAGCTGCTTCTTTTAAGCCGACTTAATGCCAAGTTATTGAATCTCTCCTTCAGGGGATGGCTTACAGAGCTAAGGAATTTCTCTCCCATAGTCATGACCTTTGTGTCTCTACGTTTCTTTAGCGCTTGAACACCAACTATTTTCTGCATTTCTACTATTGGTGTGGACCTCATGGCACCTGTGATAATCCGTAGTGACTGATTTTGAACCTTGTCTAGATTATGCAGCGTAGTGTTTGATGCTGTGCACCAAGATGCTGAGCCATATTCTAAATGTGGTAGAATACTTTGCTGATATACATTCTTGAGGATTCTTTCGCTAGCTCCCCATGTGGTTCCACTTAATTTTCTTAATATGGCTAGTTTTCTTCTGGCTTTTGCTTCTGCACTGTTGATGTGTTGCTTCCAAGTCAGTTTTGAGTAAAGAGTCACTCCTAAGTAAGTGGGTTGGTTGTCCATCCTTAAGGATATTTCATTTAAAAAGATCTTACCTGCTTTCTGTTTAGATGAGAGTGTGAACAGAGTGGTACTTGATTTCTCTGTGTTGATACTTACACACCATTTGTTTGTCCATGATGTCAAGATGTCTGCTGCTCTTTGGAGTCTCTGTGTAGCAACTGTCGCATATTCATCTGTACACCACATGACCAGATCATCTGCATACAGTGCCGCTTTGATTCCATAGGGAAGTTCCTTGACCAGGTCATTAATGAATACAAGGAATAATGTAGGCGAAAGGACTCCTCCTTGTTGTACACCGTGTCGCAGAAGTACTTTCTGGCTTTTGTGTCCATCCATTACTACTCTAGCTCTTCTATTGTGTAAATAGGACTTTATCCAGTTGTACAGTCTTCCATTCACATTGCAATTTCTTAGTTTCCACAGCATACCTTTTTTTCCATACTTTATCAAAGGCTTTCTTTAGGTCTATCCACGCTGCTAGTACAAGGTTTTTCTCTTGGAATGCATCCTCAATCTCTTGAGAGAGATAGGTCACTTGATCTTCCGTACTGTAGACTGCCTAAATCCTGCTTGTTGTGGAACGAGAAGGTTTTCACTTTCTAGGTACCATTTTAGCCTCAGGTCAATGATGCGTTCCATTGTTTTGCAGAGGCAGTTAGTGAGACTTATTGGCCTGTAGCTGGAGGCAGTATCACTGTTTTTCCCTGGCTTTAGCAGTGGTACCATGCTTGCTTCCTTCCAGATTTGAGGTAACTTACCTGTGCTCCAGCACATATTGAATATATCCAACAGCTTTCCCATTGCTGCCATTCCCAGGTTCTTGATCATTTCATTGGACACTCCATCTGGTCCTGGTGATTTCCTTGGTTTCAGTTTACTGACTGCTAGGTCTAACTCGCTGCGTGTGATTGGTGCATCCATGACCTCCACTTTTCTGGCTTGTTCCTCTTCTTTCTGTGGGTCAATGCGCACTGCACGCTCTTTCTCTGGATGGATATCAATGTTGCAGTCCTGTGCAAACATGCGAGCAAAGTGATCTGCTACCTGCTTACTTGTAAGAGTTTTCCCATCCTCTATTAGTGTAATCTTTGTACTTCTTCCAGTACTCTCATCATTTAACTGTTTGATTAGTTTCCACAGTTTCCTTCCATCCTTTTCAAAGTTTAGGGACTCTGTTTTCTCTCTCCAACTTTTCCGTCTGGCTTGCAGCTTGGCTCTCTGAAATCTGGCCTTAGAATGTAGGTAATTATTGTGGTGTTCTTGGCATGGTCTATTTTCTGCTTGCTTTCGAGCTGCTTCCACATCATCATGGAGTTTTCCCAGCTCACTAGACCAGTATGGTTTATAGTCCCTGCGAGCTCCTCTGGGAATGGTTTCACGGGCGGCCTGAAGGATACAAGCATTGAATTCCTTCACTATGCTGTTAATATCCTTACCTTCCATTGACAGCTGTCCCACCAAGATACCTGTACGATGTCTGTACATTGTCCAATTTGCTTTTTTATAGTTCCATCTGGGGAGAGGGCTACTGGTGTTAATGAGTTCATTTTCTATTGTCAGGAAGACTGGTCGATGGTCGCTACCTCCAAGTTGTTTTCCAACTTCACGTGTAATGTTCCACTTCAGATCTGGAGAGTGGAATGTCAGATCTGGTGTTGAGGTTGTACGCCAATGTTGGGGGATCCAATGGCTGGTTGATCAGGAGAAGTCCATTATCATCCTGCCAGCTCTCAACTTCCTCTCCTCTCTTGTCAATGTGGTCATAGCCCCAGCTCTGGGAATGTCTGTTAAAATCGCCACAGACCATCAGTCTCTCTTTGTGTGGGATTGTTTCTAAAGCAAGTGGGCGGTCATTAGGACAGTAATAGTTAAGGAGGTGGAAATCTGCATTACTACTTTTTAGATGGATCATCTGATATTCGGCTCCTTCCATGAACACTCCCATCTGACATGCGCTGATGTTATTCTTAACAAGTGTGAGTACTCCTCCTTTTCTTCTATCCTGTCAGTCTGATCTAAAACACTGGTAGCCTCTGATTTTAAAGGCGGCATCTTTTGTTAGGTGTGTCTCCTGTATGCAGCATATACTTACTTTCTCTGCAAAAAGTATGTTCTCTAATTCCACCTTTTTGCTATAGCCATCTTTAACACTGCTGACACCCTCAGCATTCCACTGCATTATTTTAAGCTCTTGCTTTTTGGCTGTTTTCTTCCGTTGTATTTTTTGGCCAGTAGCTCTACTCTCATGTCTCCTGACTCCACAAGACGAACTGAGAGGACCTCCAGTAGCACTGGGTGGACCCTTTCGAGGCAGGTGCCCGGCACTGCACCTGCCTGGTTAGTCTTCACAGGGCGAGCACCATGTTTGAATACTGCAGATAGAGACATTTCATTAGCGATAATGCGTGTTACCCTGATTTTTGCGATGCAACTTTTGGCTGGGTAACTCCGACTTCAGCACCTTTCCTTGCTAGGGCAGACTGTGGTCTTGCTGGGACTGCCATGAAGACAGTGTGGCTGGCCTGGCCAAAACTTTGTTTTCCAGCCTCTGGTGGCTGTATGTAAGTCCCTTCTCCATGTCAGATGGTTTGGAGACAGTTCCACAAAGACGTTCTGACTTTGAGATGAGGAATCTGATGAGTGCTTCAACGATATCCATTCCCCGCCACCTATAATCTGCTGGCTCTGTTTTGTTTACATTATTCTGATAGCCATTGTTGTAAAGACCTATAGGCTTGTCACGTCCTGGATTCATTGGTTTCACACCAGGCTTCCCTCATCCCCGCCAGAGATCTCCATGTCCCCATCTGTCCACCAACCTGATATTACATTTTACAAAAATAACAATTACAATTAGTGTTGATTGCTACAAGTTTCTGGGCTACAGAAGTAGGTCAGAATTTTTAAGCAAACAGATCTATGTTCCCTGTCTCTCACAAACACTATGTTAAGATAAGTGTGCTCTTAACACAGTTGTTCCCAGGGGGATATTAGGGCAATGATTTCAATGAAGTTAAAAAGCAGTATTTTGTGGATGCACTGTTCTGTTTCATGTCGGACAGTGTTCTGTTCTCTCATTGCACAATCGACAATTGCAGTTAATATAACATTAACACCCGGAGTAGTTTTTTTTTAATGTTGATCTTCTTTATATGGTGTTTCAGATATTAAATTCTGACACTGCTTATTCAATCCACCTTGTATAAACTATGGGGTTGCTATCTCTTAATATTGAATGTCACAGTTCAGATATTGTTTTAACTTCAAGAAGTGTATGGAAGAATAGAGGTCGAAGATATTCAACAAAAGACTTTTCTTTAGGCTCCGCAACTGCAGGAGTACAGTTATCTGCTATATGCTCGTGTCTGAAAGATCACAGGGAAGACACAGAAGTATAGGTGAAATGTTGTATTTGACAGTCAGCAAAGCAAAACCCAGATTCTCTCATCTCTGAATTTTAAAAGACCTACTAAGTTGGACATAGAAACAATGAAGTTCATGTCATTCGCAGTGTCTATAGAAACAGTTCTGAATTCTGAATTACAATATACTTCTGTTGATAAAAACTGTTCCTACAGAAGAATTTATACAAACTAATAAACTAGTATTACCTCTGTGGCAGTACACACAGCACCAGAGTAATGAACTTTGTATGCTCTTTAACTGTATAAGAAATGACTTACATGTTATTTATGCCTGTAACAATTGGTAACCCTATTGTCTCAAAGAGGCAAACTTGTCACTGTGGTAATCACCGAGTGACACAAAACAATATCAGGTTAGCAACTGCCACAACAAAAACAACAGTGTCACGTACGAAAACTTGTACAGGACTCCCCACTCACCCAACAGGGCCACAGCAAGGAAACTCCATGAAGGTAATAAATAGACTAACTTCAAGATACACATCAAACATTTATTGAATGGGAAAATGTACGATGGAAAATGGAGATGAAACAGGAAAATGAACCGCCAACATGGCAGAGTGATTTAACAAAAAATACAAGAGCTTCCCTGGCGCACAGACAGCGCCATGGGGAAGAAAAGCCTGACAACAATAAGCAAGTAACAATGACTACTTAAAATATAGCAAACTTCCAACATGTTCCGAACAAATAAATCTGCCCTGACAAGGACAAGATATCTAACATCCTACATATTCAGTACAAGTGAAAAGAATACTGTCCTAAAGGACAATATGCTGCACTAAATCTATTACTTCACTGAAGCTAACATGCAGCGTCTCAACAAAGAAACATGACTACTCAGTAAACAATCTACACAAAAATCCTACACTCTTATCATAATTTAACGTGCTCAAGCTTAAATATCCCTTTCTAAGTCTTTCCATAATTTCTGAATATTCTATCATCATGAAAAACCCACTCCACGTGAAATAATGCTTTTCTAAACTTTCCAAAGTTGACACCTAAAAACGTTCCCTAACTAAACTCAGAATAATCCCATGAAAATTAACGCTACCTGTCAAAGTTATTTGAGCTAAGAAACTTTCCCCATGGAACGTGAGCTGACTAATCATAAACAATCGATACTACGAACAAGGAACATAATCAAGTACCTTAACTATTAGAGTTTATTATTTCCCTTACAATATACTATAACAATTATTCCACCACCCCCCCCCCCCCCCCCGTAGTTAGAGATTTGCCAGGAAATCTCTCACAATCTCTCAAAATTACTAACAATTTCTCATCATTAGTAAGCAAAAATAAAATCACCAAAACCATAGAAAGAAAACAAGTTGAATTCTTTCCAGACTAAATGTTTACGAAGAATTAAAAATATTTTGGCCAAACACCATAAGAAATAACACCTAATGGCAGAAATGCAGATGAAGCCACTGACAACAACTATTGAGGAAAGACGCTGGCGATGGTTGGGACGTGTGTTTAGAATGACTGGTAACTCACTACCAAAAATAGCAGTAAGATGGACACCACAGGGGAACAGAAGTAAGGGTAGACCAAAAGAGACATGGATAAGAACAATAGAGAGGATGTTGAGCAATAGAGGGCTCATCTGGGCAAGAGCAGAAAAAAAGGCTAAGGACAGGCATTTGTGGAAAACCCTTGCGGAAGCCCCATGTGCCCTGGGCACTTAAGGTTCAGAGAGAGAGAGAGAGTGAGCAAAAATGCACTCCATACTCATAATGGTATATATGCACTCATAAAAACTGTACAGTACAGTACGCAAACCCTCTGTGGTGCTTATAATATATATATATATATATATATATATATATATATATATATATATATACACACACATTTACAGCAATCATTTTGAGCTCTTTACTTCACACCATATTAAAAATTATAGGAATATAGTACAGGAACAAAGGGTGGACCCCTTACAAAGAACACTATCTGTCTAGTGTCTAAGTTTGCTTCTGGAAATGTACTCAACAATTTCCAACTTCACAGAAGGAGGAGAAACGAGATCTATGATATTGATCACAACATATTTAATATACTGTTTCCTCTCATCCAACTCGAGGGAGGAGAACTTCTGCATAATCTCCCTGTGAACCATTTTCATATTAAAGTGGTCAAGTCCCACACCGTCGAGTATCTGTCCTATTTCCACAACTAGTTTACGATCCGAGACGTACAAGTGATCCGTCTCTGATTCACAATCGACCCTAGCTGAAGTCTCGTCGGGAAAATACTCTTCACCGAGAGGACAGTGTTCCTCAGAGACTGATGACAGGTCTCTTCTCGCTTCCTCTGCTTCCGTTTATGTCGGGGTCGAAAATCATCCACTGACACGGGAACTGCTGATGCGGAAGCATCCACCTCCAATATAGTGGATTGAGGGTTGAACTCCAGCATCCACCCTCCGCTGGATTTCCTTCGGGAACCATGACGGAACCCTTGGAACAAAACGAGGAGGCGGTGGAAGGGAATATTTCTCTCTAGTGGGACGCGGCGACTTGGATCTAAAATGACCAGGAACATACTACCTCTGGAAAGACCCACTAGGCAATGCAACGTTACTGGCGACATCGTGTGCTATGGGACACGAGGTGTTTGTCGCCCTATCTACTTCCTGTTTCAGCTGACAGGGACACGGCAGGTCAGTCTGAGATGAGCAATACACCGTATGCGGGGTGTGTGCCTGTGAATAGGTTTCAACGACGCTTACTGAGCTGACATCACATGTCTCAGTCCCTTGTGGCTGAGGTACGACCTTGTAAACAACGCGTGCTAGTACTGAAACAGAAGTGGTATCATCGAAAAGAGCCAAGGCTTGATTCCTCGCACTGGGATGAAACAACAACTCTAACTCCATGGTCCGGAGGTTAGCAAACAACCTCTGCAACTTGACGTCTGATATCTCCTGCAGACAGAGTAACGTATCCACCAAGGGTCTCTGGCCAGACGTCACTACGAAGTGTCTATTCGCCAGGAAATATATCAACTTCTGCGTGGCGTAATGGACAGCAAACTCTTCTCTCTCTAAAGTGGAACACTTAGTCTGAGAGTGCGACAACTTCTGCGAAAGAAAATAAATTGGCTCTTCAACTGAGAGACCATCAGAAGTGGAAGCCATCTGCACTAAACAGGCTCCAACCGTAACATTGGAGGTATCTGTATACATGGTAAGTAGTTTCTTCAAATCAGGATGCGAGATAATATGTATCTTCGCAAGGCGATCCTTCAGAAACCCAAACTCCATTTGACAGTCTGTAGATTATTTGAATCTATGACCCTTCTTGGTGATGTTGACATTAGGAGCCACGATCTTCGAAAAATGGGGAATGAAACGTCTATAATAGCTATACGTCCCCAGAAAAGAGCACACCTACTTCATATTCAAAGGAGACGGCATTTCGGCAATGACTCTGACTTTCTCAGGATCAATAGATATGTCCGACTGACTAATCACATATCCGAGATACTTTGTCTTTGTCTCAGACGCCACAAAGTAGCATTTCGATGGTTTGAGCTTGACTTTATGCTCGCGCAATCGGTTGAATACCGTCTGAAGATCGCGAGCATGATCATCGATCGTTCCATCATTGAACACCGACATAGGCTTGTGCGAAATTTCCTAAACCTTGCAGTACTGTGCCCATGAGTTCGGCAAAAGTAAATGATGCCCTTATAAACCAAAGCTCATGAAGTTGAACCAGAAACAGCCAAGATGGCAGATAAAAGCTGACTTCTGATGAGCATTTCGGACAAAGGAATGCACCAAAAGCCACACTGAACATACAAAGTGCTGAAAAACTATCTATCGTGCTCAAAATATCATCAATGCGTGGCAATGGATACGACACTGGACGCTTCACAGCATTGAGTGCACGGTAGTCGCAACAGAAACGATGCGTACCATCTTTCTTAGTCACCAAGACTACAGGTGACGACCACTCAGAGATCGTGCGGGAACTGATTCCGTCTCGCAACATATTCTCGACGGCCTTTTCGATCACCTCTCTACTCCCCAAGGAGTACGATATGGTTCCTGGAGATTTCCGGATGACCGCCTGTATCAGTCTCCATCTGAACTGTCTAGGTGTGAGAATTCTCGGAATCAGTCAAGGCAAAGACACCCTTGTTCTGTGTCAACAAAGGGGAAATAATGTTCTTGTGCACATCAGGGCACCGAACCTGCCCAACGATAACCCCCGAACGACCTTCAGTTGTTGACTCTACAGTACCACAATCTTGCTCAAAAGAGTCCACTGACTCTGTGAGCGGAGTCAATCTACCGAGAACACATCCGTGTTTAAGCTTGATGTGCTTGATTGAGTGCTTGAACACTGCCATTACGGGATAGTGACGAGTGTGGGGCTCACAGGCTGAGTCTACCAGCTCTATCTCCGGTTGTGACAGTAAGAAAAGTGTCTCTATACCCTGCACCGTGTAATAATTTCCAGGCTGCGCCTTAAGTTTCAAAGGAATAAGATTGACAGAACGTAGAGAAAGAGGAGAAGATCACTGAACACGAAGAATAGAGCAATGTGTGCAGCTAACTCTAACGGAATTTTCTTGCTGAGAATGTTGAATGCGTTAGACTCGTAAACTATGACAGCACCAGATCGAGACAGAAAATCACGCCCAAGAATGGCGGAACGGTTCATATTACGAACTACACAGAACCAATAAGAAACAGTAGCACCAACAATAGAAATAGGTAGGTAAACTCTGCTAGTTACTCTAATTGAAGCTGCAGTGACGGTCTGCAGAGTGTAATTCTAGCAGGCAAGAGTTTAGGAGCAGAAGATAAGAATCTGTACACATAATTCTTGATGAGACGGACACTAGCAACTGTGTCTAATAACGCCATAACTCTACAAGACCCAATAGAAACAAGGACAGAAATAAGAGAAGGGGGAATCTCACCGAAAGTAGAGGTGTAGCATGCGAAAACGAGACGGATCGCTAGGTAGACCTAGGCGGTGTAAAAACAAGGTCGGACGCACACGAGCTCACAGTGCGCCGACTTGCCAGTTTAAACGCCATGACTTCCACAGTTATAACATGACCTGCTCTCTTGTGGTTGTGTACTAGCAGGCCTGCTGTTCCTGGTGTTCGACCTCTGGTGGTCTACCTTACCTTCTTCTCTAGGTGATGCAGGACCTGACAACTTCTCTTGCTGAGAAACCAGCTGCACTCTCAGAGAACCAGGACGTGAATGTCTCTCTCACTACTGCTATCTCATTGGTAGCTAAGGACCCTGACAAAATCTCTGCCGGGAACCACAGCTAGTTCACCGACTTAGCAGACGTAGTTAGACTGTCTTACATAATTTTTAATAGTCTGTCAAGAAACAAGTTAGTGATGCTCATTAATCCTGGGCTTTGAAAGGAGATCTCACTGGCTACGTAAGTTACCAAGAAGTACATTTCTTAGGTTAACTTTGGGATTTAAGAAAAGTTACTATTGTCAACTGCCAGATAAGCTCGCCTGTCAAGCCAAGACGTTAGTTCACCTTGGCTTCTCCTACCAAGTATTCATGTTCTTAGCTGTATACTACACAGAAATAACATCTGGTACAAACAAAATAAAAACAGGGTGTTGCTTGATGAAGCGTAGATGTATCCACACATCTATAAGTTAAGTGGTCTGAAATGAGAATTTGTGACATGGAAATTTATTAAAATACACGCTGTATTACGCTAACGACATTACAATCCGCAGAGCTCTGTGAAAAATGAAAGTAACAAGAAATATAACAGATTCAGTTTTCTTAACTCCTTCACCTCAAAACAACACTGACAGTTTGGGGTGGATCTTGCATATCTATGCCAGTCAGTGCTAGATAAAATGGAAAGTACCACATTTCTAACTCAACCGTATTTTTAAAAAAAATTAAAGTAACTTCTTTTCAGTTTCTTCGTACAAACATTTCTCACCAAATTTTATTCCATCACAATATAGAAAATATTTCAGAAGCGAAAGAGTTAAACTTCAAATTACTGGAGGTATTTCAAGAAGTGTTTCTCTACTAATGTGAATAGATCGTTTTGGAACACTTCTTTATCTTACCCATCTATATCTGCAATGATTCCTGCAACTGGAATTTGTCATTGACGGTCCTCACCAACATATTTTGTTTGTGATATATATGTATATATATATATATATATATATATATATATATGTGTGTGTGTGTGTGTGTTTATGTTTAAATTTGTGTAACATTTTAATCTGAAACCACAGGAAAGCTTGTTTACTTGCCCCTCTGTCCACGTCTATATCAAATGATTTAGAAGCAAAATAAAAGAGTCCAAGTTCCTCAACTAAGCATCCTGTTCAAGCACTAGGCAGAATTTATGCTAGAAGAAGACAATGCTAGTTTGGTCTTAAATCTGTGCAAAATGTCGGGTGTTCTATCTGTCAGATACTGTTCAGTAACGGATTGTCTGTTAGGATGAGCAGCCTTAAGTCTAGAGGTCCCCAACGTCTGAAACTCTGTAAAAACAAGAGACTAAACACTTTTTACATGAAAAATGCGTAAAGAAGGTTTGATAATTTTGCTTACAACTAAATGCTGACTGGAACGTGTCCGTTGTGCTTGGTATTATACAAAGTGATGCAGAGATCACAACTAAAGCGAATCAAGTCATATAGAAAGTTTTGGTCGAATGAGATGTGGAGTTTTTTAAACCTAAGCTTAGCCTTTGTAACTACTTGCCAGTGATTAATCTGACACTGAACATGAAGTAGTAGTCTAGCGAGCATGGCTGCGTGGAAAAAGGGGGGAAATGGGCTTGATAGATGAGAAAATACATTGCTGTAATAATGTCCTTCAACTTTTTTTTCTCATGGCTTTTCTGTTCACGCTTACGACACTGCATTTACACTGAGTTTGTTGCTGGTTATGGTCACCATTCTATGATGGTAGGCAGATGAACTCACTTTAGGGACATTGTACTGTCACTGCCCGGAAAGATAGCAATGGTAATTGTACTGTCACTGCCCGGAAAGATAGCAATGGTAAACTATCTTCTGGAAATATGCCAAGAATCCCAAACAGTAACACGGAAGGTCAGATAAGGAAAAAGATCTGGTGGTGAGTCCCTCAGGCCAGATAGATCTAATTTTAATTCTGAGAATGAGACAGAGGTCAGTGCTAGTAATTGTGATGACGGACAAAATCCTGACGGTGTTACCAAGGAAAACTCCTGCATCAAACTAAAATGAAAAATAAAAGTAGGAACATGGAATGTTATGATAGTATACAGTTGCGATCAGTCAAAGGGAAGTAGTAATCTTTAAAAGTAAGTGTACTTGGATCAGCCACTTGTTGTAATATTGATTTTTTTCTCCACGGGAAAAGTTAGTCAGCTCAGATAACATGGACAGGTAGTTTAAATTTGCGCAGGATATCTGGGATTTTTAGGGAAACGTTAGTGTCAACCTATAAATGTCTGTTGTTGACACAACAGGCTAAATTTAATATTAAAGATTTTAGCTTTAGGAAATTATTTGTTTTAGAAAGTAAAGTTTATAAAACAGGTAAATTCACGTGAATATAGTGTTTCATGATGTAATATTCAGGAAATTTCGGGAGATTTTTAGGAATATTTAAGGCTCAGAGTCATTACTACAGGGTGATATGATGATAGGATTGTATGATTATTAAAGGATGATATGACGATAGGATTGTATGATTATTATAGGATGATATGATGATAGGATTATGTGAATATTACAAGATGATATGATGATAGGAATATATGATTATTATAGGATGAGATTAGGATTAGGATGAGAGTGATTATGTTTAGGAATGTATGATTATTATAGGATGAGATTAGGATTAGGATGAGAGTGATTATGTTTAGAAGGCTCAGTGTAAAAGTGTAAATGTAGCTGATATGTAGTTTCAGCTGTGTTCAGAGAGGTTGCATCTCTGTTAGTTGAAATGTAGTTTTTGTTAGTGGCTGTTCTTCTTAGAGCACAAGGTTGTAAAGTTATTTATGTAGTGTTGTAGTTGAATGTTCTTTTTAGGACGAAAATGTGATTCTGTGTTGGAGTTTTCAGTGTATATGAGGTATGTTGTTTTTTTATGTTGTATGTTAGTTTTTTTTTTACTTTTTTACTTTTTATGTTAGTGAGGGTCCCATGGCGACGCTAATCGCCCGGAACATTTTTATATTCTCATGTTAATTGTTTCCATCATTTACAAACTACACCCGTTTACAACACGCATTTAACAAATGGGAATTCATCATTAAACTTTTGTGATTTCTTTACCTGTTGATTCTTGTGATACTGGATTCATGTTGAGTGTCAGCTGTGGTTTTGAGTGAGTTAATGTCATGTAACTGGTCATGTTCGTGTACGGAAATGTAGTGGTTGTCATCCTGGGTTTCCGTTGTTACACGATATATAATAATGTGATGTCTGTTGTCTCACTTGTGTAACAGTAAAGTAAATCTGCTCTGTAAATAGTGACGTTGTAGTAGTGAATGAAGAGTTCACCACTTTAAGACAGTTAGCCACACACACACACACATACATCCACAGTAAGACAGGTAGCACACACACACACATACATCCACATTAAGACAGTTAGCACACACACACATACATCCACATTAAGACAGTTAGCACACACACACATACATCCACATTAAGACAGTTAGCACACACACACATACATCCACAGTAAACAGTTAGCACACACACACGTACATCCACAGTAAACAGTTAGCACACACACACGTACATCCACATTAAGACAGTTAGCACACACACACGTACATCCACAGTAAACAGTTAGCACACACACACATACATCCACAGTAAACAGTTAGCCACACACACACACACATACATCCACAGTAAACAGTTAGCACACACACACGTACATCCACATTAAGACAGTTAGCACACACACACATACATCCACATTAAGACAGTTAGCACACACACATACATCCACATTAAGACAGTTAGCACACACACACATACATCCACATTAAGACAGTTAGCACACACACACATACATCCACATTAAGACAGTTAGCACACACACACGTACATCCACAGTTATCTTAAACTGCTCTTACAGACACCTAATACAATTAATTGTTTTCTGAATAGTCCCGAAAATTTTGTTTAGTAGATAGTCATTTATAATGTATGTAGTTACTTCTGTAATGAGTGAATTTTTAAGAGCGAAACGTAAATGTTATATTTTATTTTATGTCTCTCAGCTTCAATGTTAGTTATGTTTGTTATATGAACAGCATATTTGTAGAATGTCTGGAATAGAGTGAAAGATGTATGATAAAGGGCAGAATGTCAGACGGGCCTGCGTGCCCAGTTCTTAACCCTTTTGAAATAAAGATCAATCAATCAATCAAACAGTACAGTACACTGTGTGAGCAAACCACGTGTTTTACGTTTAGTGATAGCAAACACACTAACACGACCAATAGAAACTCTACTTTAATGTGAGAAGTATGTTTGAGGGAAAGTATCATATAATACGTGACGAGATGGAAAGAACGAGGATACCCATTTTAGGAATATGCGAACATCAATGGAAAGTGTAACATATCTTTCTGTATATCCATGTATATTAGTAATTCTTCTAAGTACTTATTAAGTCCCGTGTCCCAAGTTGTATGGACTTAATTTAAAGAGGTTCTTGTGGTTCTTCTTTTAGATAGGGGAACTTAACAAACCCACTTTGTGGTTTGAGTGGAAATCTCAATTTCATACCACTTTCATATCCCACTATCCAAATCTTTACTTCTCTGTGTCGGCAGCACGGTTAATTCTTTAGCCTACAGTATGGTGCTACTCTGTGTCGGAACCACGCCTAATTAGTAGCCGACAGTATGGTGCTACTCTGTGTCGGGAGCACGGCTAATTCTTTAGCCTACAGTATGGTGCTACTCTGTATCGAGAGCACGGCTAATTAGTAGCCGACAGTATGGTGCTACTCTGTATCGAGAGCACGGCTAATTCTTTAGCCTAGGAGTATGGTGCTACTCTGTGTCGGGAGCACGGCTAATTAGTAGCCGACAGTATGGTGCTACTCTGTGTCGGGACCACGCCTAATTAGTAGCCGACAGTATGGTGCTACTCTGTGTCGGGACCACGCCTAATTAGTAGCCGACAGTATGGTGCTACTCTGTGTCGGGACCACGCCTAATTAGTAGCCGACAGTATGGTGCTACTCTGTGTCGGGACCACGCCTAATTAGTAGCCGACAGTATGGTGCTACTCTGTATCGAGAGCACGCCTAATTAGTAGCCGACAGTATGGTGCTACTCTGTGTCGGGAGCACAGTTAATTCTTTAGCCTAGGAGTATGGTGCTACTCTGTGTCGGGAGCACGGCTAATCAGTAGCCTATAGTACGGTGTTACTCTGTGTTGGGAGCACGGCTAATTCTTTAGCCTACAGTATGGTGCTAGTCTGTGTCGGGAGCACGGCTAATTCTTTAGCCTACAGTATGGTGCTACTCTGTGTCGGGAGCACGGCTAATTCTTTAACCTACAGTATGGTGCTGCTCTGTGTCGGGAGCACGGCTAATCAGTATAATATAATGTGGTGCTACTCTGTGTTAGGGGCACGGCTAATTCTTTAACCTACAGTAATAGCATCTTGTTGGCAGAAATGCAGATGAAGCCACTGACAACAATTATTGAGGAAAGACGCTGGCGATGGTTGGGACATGTGCTACGAATGACTGACAACTCACTACCAAAAATAGCATTAAGATGAACACCACAGGGAAACAGAAGTAAGGGTGGACCAAAAGAGACATGGAGAAGAACAACAGAAAGGATGTTGAGCAATAGAGGGCTCACCTGGGCAATAGCAGAAAAAAAGGCGAAGGACAGGTATTTGTGGAAAACCCTTGCGGAAGCCCCATGTGACCTGGGCACTTAAGGTTCAGAGAGAGAGAGAGATGGTGCTACTCTATGTCGGGAGCACGGCTAATCAGTAGCCTATAGTATGGTGCTACTCTGTGTTGGGAGCACGGCTAATTCTTTAGTCTACAGTATGGTGCTACTCTGTGTTGGGAGCACGGCTAATCAGTAGCCTATAGTATGGTGCTACTCTGTGTCGGGAGCACGGCTAATTCTTTAGCCTACATTATGGAGTGGGACCGACGCTACAGCGTCATCTGGCCCCTGCTTCCACACTGCCCGCCCCAACAAACACTCAACCCAGGATCTTTTCCCTCATGGCCAGTTTTCCTGAATCAACAATCCCCCCCCCCCAACTTGTAGATCTTCTTATTCTTCTTCTTCGTTCACTTCTACCACCAAAAACCGCACTGTGAACCTACTGAATTCACACATGTGGTCCTCGTTAGGTCCGGTGGTCCCCTGTGTGGTCCAAAATAGACCACATGAGTTCCACGAAGGACCACAAGGGGTTCAGAGTATCACAGTGCTTTAGCCTGTATTCTTGGTGGGTCTCGGAAGCGGGATTGCGTGACACCGTGGTTTTCATTGCACCAGTTTGGTCTAGGGTTGGACTTTCTCACCGGAAGACCTCGACGTGTTTGGAATATCAGTGCATCCCCGCTGGGTGAGAGGCGTTAGCCCACCCAGGCCAGAGTTGGACTTTCTCACCGGAAAACCTCGACGTGTTATGAGATACCCGTGTATCACCGCCGGGTGAGAGGTGGTTGCCCATCCAGTCCAGGGTTGGACTTTCTCACCGGAAAACCTCAGCGTGATTAGGATACGCAGACATCCCCGCCGGGTGAGAGGTGGTTGCCTATCTAGACTTCCCTGGTCCAGTGTCTCCGACTTCAGCATTTTGCGGTCGTGGCCGCTACCCTTCCTAGTTGTGACCAGGATGGAGCTTTTGTCCAGGAGGACGAATCCTCGCCACTAGTGACTTCTACCCCTGGGTTGAGCCGGTTTAGGCATTTCCCAGTATGGGCATGTTTGGGACGGGACCGACCTCTAGGGCAGAGGTACTGTGACATTCATAGCCTTCAAGATTCACCCCTGGTATGAGCCGGTTTAGGCAAAATTCACCAGTATGGGTGTTTATCAGGCGTTACCGACCTCTAGAGCGGAGGTGGCATGACATGTCTAGCCATCGAGTTCCACCCCTGGTGTGTGCCGGTTTAGGCATATTTCACCAGTGTAGGTGTATTTCGGACGTAGGCGGCCTCTAGAGCAGAGGTGCCGTGGTATAGCTCTCGTAGCTATACTACTGGACATACCAGGTTAAACTTCACTTTCCACCACCTTTTCCCATCGGCGCCGCACAGCAACCTTTATTTCCGCATTTACTTCCTTAACCGGGAGGAGCTTCACTCCACGCGCGGCATTTGAAAAGTCAAGCCAGCAGTGACTTAACCTCTGGGACAAACCGGTTCATGCATTTCACACGATATGACTGCACTCAGGACGTGGCCGACCTCCAGACCAGAGGTGCCGTGATTTGACTGTTTGCTTCGCTTTATTCTTTCAACCACCTTTTCCGCAGTGATGCTGCGCGGCAACCTCATTTGCAAATTTCTTCATTGGCCGGGAAGAGCACCGCTCCACGCACGGCAGCTGAAGATCTCGCCAACAGCGGCAGATGAGCTACCAAACGTGACACTCATCTACCCTAAGTAACTGGTTTTCAGGCGCCAGATATTCGCCCTCGCCCCTTCTCCTGTCAGTTTAAACAGTTCTGCCACGGGAAGGCCAGGAGCTGGACTTGACTGCCAGAGGCTGTTTGTGGCGCGTTTGCAGTCCTTAGAACCAACTTGTAGATAATCCTTCTTCTATCGTAGAAATCCATCAACCAGCAACAATAATTTACGAAATCCTAACAACCGTTTCATCAAACCAAACAAGAAAAAAAAAAAATTCTTTATTACTAAAATAAAACTCCAACACCAAGTAAACAGTTCGCCAACAAACCTCCACATAAACATATCTATTAAATATAAATGAATACATAATCTCAAACGTACTATTTTTACAGCTGCAGTTACAGCTTACAGCTGCAGTTACATGAACTTGTGCCCACATGAACTTGTGCCTACATGGACTTGTGCCCACATGACCTTGTGCCAACATGGACTTGTGCCCACATGAACTTGTGCCTACATGGACTTGTGCCCACATGACCTTGTGCCAACATGGACTTGTGCCCACATGAACTTGTGCCCACATGAACTTGTGCCTACATGAACTTGTGCCCACATGAACTTGTGCCCACATGAACTTGTGCCCACATGAACTTGTGGCCACATGGACTTGTGCCTACATGAACTTGTGCCTACATGAACTTGTGCCCACATGAACTTGTGCCTACATGGACTTGTGCCCATATGGACGTGCCCTATCTCCCCACATATATCAAGGTTGTCAATAACAGTCAGCAACACTTAATTACTAAAATATATTAAAAGAAAACATAGTTATCTCTTGGCTCAAACCAAAAGTATGCAGGAAACTCTCTAGAGAGCGGAACAACAACACAACTCCTTCAGATCGTCAGAGGAAGTAAACCCCCCCCCCCCAGACAAGTGTTTCGACCCTATTAAACTCCTGACACTCTAAGGGGGACGGGCCCCTCTGGATCATGACACCCAGAGGTCTTGTGAGTTGTTGTTTTTTTCCGGAATTGAACCCATGATCTTCCAGTTGGCACTGCACTTTGAAGTGGGTCTTTAGCGATTTAGCTACTGAGGACTGGCATTGGTTGTGACAAACGAAATTATTTATGTTCTCAGTGCTTACAGCATGAAGTCTTTTCTGCTGTTTCTGAAAGGCTTTTCAATGCCTTTTCTCTTGCTTGTCACTTTATGCCCAGTTGCTTACATAGGTCGTATGCTGATGCTGCTACGAATCTTCTCGCTCCCACATCTACAGCTATAACCTTTGCCCTTACTCCTGCCCCCTGCCTCATTTGCTTGACCAGGTCATTGTACTTCTCACATTTGAATAGATGTTGCTCCTCTATTCTTGTTTCGTACAGAACCGTAAGCTCGATCATTATTAGTTTCTGTTTTTCTATGGAGTACACTATAATGTCCTGTCGCATTCCTGTGTTCTTGATTGTAGTCGGGTATTCTCTTCTTCCTGGTAGGTCCGCTGTCACATCCCAGTCATTCCCACCATCTAGCAGTGATGGTAAGGGAATGTCCCTGATTTCAATATTCTATGTCGTACCAGCGCCTATGAAGTATTTAGGTGGAACCTCAACTCATTTGCTGTTACTTGCTTTATCTTTTGCCCTGTCTACAATGGTTACTAGTTCCTACAGCATTTTGTTGTGCCGCCAGGTGTACCGTCCTTGAGCTAATGATACTCTGCGTGCTGACAGCACATGTTTCAATGTTTGCCTTTTGGTGCAGAGAGGGCACTTTGTGTCTTCTGATAAAGCCCATTTGTATAGGTTAGAGCCTGTAGGCAGAAGGTCATAAGTAGCTCTGATGATGAAGCTGAGTCTCAATGGTGCTTTTTTCCAGATGTCATTCCATGTTAGTGATCTCTGCAGGACCTCCTCCCACGTTGTCCATTGACCTTGCTGTGCCTGTTGTTGTTGCCTTCTGGACCCGCTTATCATTCTCTGAATTCCTTACTTCGCTGATGATCATATCCCTTCTTTTCTTACAGGAGGCCTTTGACCCCCATAGTTATCTTCTGTCTCAAAACAAAAGAATTACACTCACGTGGATCCATTACAGTTTTATACACTTTGCAACAAAATGTGAGCCACAAAAAGTAGTATTTCCACCACGCTACAGTTAAGAATACAGAGATACATGTCTCTTCCACTCAGTCTTTGCCTAACAGTATAACTCAAGCAAAGTATATTGTACAACTTAAATCTTCAAGACAAAATTCCTGTTCATAACCCATTAGTCTTCTTATCCTAAACGTGTTCTTAAAAATCAAAATGTCACACTTACGACCTCTGACACCATATTATTTACTGGACATGACCTGACACTACCAATCACGGACATATAATAATTTACACAAAAGAGGCGGCTTGATCAGCACTCTGAGATCAGTACTCTGAGATCAGCACTCTGAGATCAGTACTCTGAGATCAGTACTCTGAGATCAGTACTCTATCAGCACTCTGAGATCAGTACTCTGAGATCAGTACTCTGAGATCAGCACTCTGAGATCAGTACTCTGAGATCAGCACTCTGAGATCAGTACTCTGAGATCAGCACTCTGATATCAGCACTCTGAGATCAGTACTCTGAGATCAGCACTCTGAGATCAGCACCCTGAGATCATCGCTGACAAGACAGTCATACTCACGACCTCCACATCTCAGTCATCACATTTATCATTTGAAGGTGACGGACAACGCCTCCCTCCGCTCTAACATACAACAGTGCTACCCGTCATGCACCTAGACGAGACACCAACAAAAGAAAAAATCTAAACACGTCCGCGGTTACCTGTCTACCTATCACGTGATCTACCACGTTTTGTATCCACCCGAGAACTACGAACGGACAGTGAGTTTGGTCATCGCAACCGGCCAGGTCACGACAGCCACACCCCACCCGTTCACAAAAGAATCGGGACACTTCAAGAAACACACATGATGGTATCAGTCTTAAAGGTACCCATGGATGTGCAACGATCATCCAAATATATGCACTAACATCAGCAGCAGAAGAAGAAGTAGAAGACTTTTATAACACACTGCAAACAACGATAGACTAGGTATGAAAAAAAATGATGTTGTATTAATAATGGGGGATTTTAATGCAACGATTGGTACAGGAAGGGCAGAATATGAAGGATATGTTTTGGGAAAAATTAGTATAGGAAATAGAAATGAGGCAGCTGACAATCTAGTGGAATTTTGCATGGGAAATGAGATAATGGTCGCTAACACATTTACACATAACAACATCCAAGAAGATTTTACACATGGACATCACTTGATGGTAAAATCAAGAAAGAATCGAATAGTTTACATTTTAATGCAAAGAAGATGGAGATCACGTATAACTTCAGCAAAAACTCTACTAGGTGCCGATTGTGACACGGACCATGAGTTATTAATAGCAGACATTAAGGTAAAGATAAAAAAGACAGTTAGGAGATCAAGACCACTCCGCTTTGATCTTACAAAAATACCAGAACAGTATAGTATGGAAGTGAATAATCGTTCTGAGACACTGATAGAGCTGTACAGGTGACGACACCTGATGAAGTGGCTACACAGGCCAGAAATGTCTTAATAACGGCAGCTAAAGTTATAGTTGAAGTAAAGAATGAATGGATTACAGCAGACACATTAGAACTAATGACACAACGTAGAAAAATGAAGACGAAATGGAAAATGACAAATAACAACAGGGAGGAATATAAATCTTTAACAAAAGAAATTAGAAGAAACATAAGAAGAAACAAAAAACAATACATACAAGATTGTTGTGAAAGAACAGAAGGACATTAGAAGTGTGGAAGAGATAGTGACATGTTTAAAGAAATGAAGACATTGACAAGAAGTGTCACACCTAAACTAAATGTAATTTGTGACGAGATGGGGAATACCTTGACAGTGACAAAGGACATTCTAGAAAGATGGAAGGAATATTGCAGAGGAATATATGATCCAATTGACTGTGAAGGCGAAAATCAACAGCGTGAATTATTCTTGGAGGAGAAAGAACCCGAACCGACAATAGAAGAAGTGTTATGGGCAATAAAGAATCTGAAAAATTGTAAATTACCAGGATCTGATGAGGTAACAGCAGAATTTATAAAACCAGGAGGAAAGGAATGTGCAACAATCTATCATGCACTGTGTAAAAAGATATGGCATTCAGGTATTTGGCCAAAAGAATGGAAAAGAACTGTATTCATACCACTGCCAAAAAAAGGGTAACCTGAAATTATTCACAAACTACAGAACTGTTGCCATGATTAGTCACGCCAGTAAAATTCTATTAAAAGTCACAACAGGTAGACTTCGAAAGAGAATAAATGGAGAAATCAATATGATCCAGTCTGGTTTTAGACACGGAAGAGGAACAAGAGATCATATTTTCAACATATGATTAATAATAGAGAAATGCAGAAAATGTAATGTGAATTTATATTTATCTATTATAGACTATTCAAAACCATTTGATTGTTTTCAGCACCAGAAACTTTGGGAATTAATGGACAAAAATGGGATTTCCAACACATATGACACAATTAATGTCACTGCTGTGTCTAGGCCAACGGGCAACGGCGAAAACAAATGCTGAAACAACAACTTGGTTTGACAGAAAACAAGGAATCCGGCACTGTTACGTACTGTCGCCATGCTGAAAGTATCATGAGGAATGTTAGAAGAGATGTAGAAGAGGAATATTTCCATGTCATAACAATTGGACATTATGAAATACCAGAGATTAGATATGCTGATGACACAGTATTACTGTCCACAACACAAAAAGGAATGGAAAAACTAATTATGTCAGTCCGTAAGAACAGTGAAGAGCAAAACCGTTATCTTAATGCAAAAGAAAACTACACTGAAGACTGCTGACAAAGCAAACAAGGCAGCTGAAATATATATCAATGAGGAAAAACTGTAAGAGGTGGAGAGTTTTGAATATCTTGGATCACTACTAACTAACAATGGAGATACAATGAGGGAAATTAAAAGGAAGACATATATCTCTTTTCCAAAAATAAAACAACGTAAAAAAAGCTATCAAGAGGTACACACAGAACTACAAAAGTAAGATTTTTAAAGGCATGCATCTTTTTTTCCCATCGTGACATATGCCTGTGAGACCTTGAAGCTTAACAAAACAGCTGAGAAACATATAAATCTCTTTGAATGTAAATGCTGCAGAAGAGTTCGTTAAATATCATGGACACAAAAAAAAAAAAAAATCCACTGCCACGGGGACAATGGCGATCAGTGACGTCTGGGAATCTTACTGTGGGTCTCAACGGGTCGATGTTAGCTACAATGACAGCTTCTTACCTTGATAGTGGATCTCAGGACTTCTTCCTGACAATTTAACATTAATCATGTTTCCTACTTGTCTTTTGTTGACAGACGCTGTTTCTAGCTTGACATACCGGCTCAAGATATAGATAAATTACTGTTCTTACTGTATTATTTGTATAATTTCTATTTTCAATATTCGTTAAGCATTTTTACATCACATTTTTTCCACAAGTCCATATAACAGTCTTCATTCTGTTTCAAAATATTTCCGTCTTTAAATAAATAATTTTGTGTTTTACATCATCAAGTCTGTTCGTGTTGTCTTCACGTTGATAAAAATGTATTCACCGTAGTGAGTATTTAAGACCAAGAAAATAAAGTTTTCCATATTTTTCTGAAGTTTTTGTTAAAACCAACATAAACTATAAAGTTTCCAATGCTGTTTATAACAAGGATGAAATCAGTGATAAAAAATAGAACATATTTCACGCCAGTTTCACTCTGTAACGCCTCAAGCTCTGATATGTAAGGAATAAGATATGCAAACCCGCTACAGACAATAAACAGAAGGCAGACGCTGAGTAAAGATTTTGTTGTTTTTGAGGTTGCGATTCTTGATCGTTGATGAGAATGTTTTTGCGAAAATGAGGACATCATCTTTACTCGTTGCATGGAGATTATCTTTATTTGAATTCCTAAAACAACACAACCAAGACTGACAAGAACAATAGGTACTGTTCCTGTCACGTTGTTTGTAATGTGACGAATGATCTCGAACACCCAAACTCCGTTTATTCTTTGATAATAAAATGGCGAAAACTCTATGAACCCAAAAGTTCCCCTTTTGTTCACTATACTATAAAACTGAAAGCATATTGCGTTCTGGTAAATGGCAAATCCTAGGAAAATTGCGAACAGAACAGAGGTCGTGATCCATGTTCGTAAAGGTGTCACGATGAAACGCAGATGAAGTGGGAAAAATATAGCCAGAATACGTTCTCCAGCTATTAGTACGGGAATCACCATAGAACATGCATTTCCAGTTTTAAAAACGGTAAATAAGATTATTAAAAACACATAACACATATAGTTAATACTTTCTGAGTATCTGAAGCTGGCGGGTACATTTTCTGTGAAGATGTACTGAGGAAAATTGTTTAGACCTATGAGAAAAAGAACATCAGAAACTGCCAGCACCTGGAGCAGAATGTTGGAACTTTTCTTCAATCCTTGTCGAGTCAGTACTATAATAGTTGTCAAATTTGAACATATTCCTATTACACTAGTACAAGGAAAGATAACATAACGAAATATCCATATTATGTAATTTGCAACTTCCTCACTAAGGAGAGGTGAATAGATTGATACAGGCGTGGTTGTTATATTTTCTGACATTCTGCGGATAAAACGAAAATGCAAACGTTTAAAATAAACAAGGTTGGCCTCTTTATACAAAATTTGTATACATAAAACACTATAAGATCGTGCCTACATCTTGTGTCATGTTAACTGATTTGTCTGTTGTCCACTCTTTGATAACAGAGAATTTATTTTTTTTACTTACGCTTATTTCTAACAGGTAAAAATGATTAAGTAATACATTATTAGTGTTACAGAGTAAGGTCAAATTTATCTAACGATGACGTCATGTCAGTAGAGATCTCTAAAGCTATCAAATGACATCATGTCAGTAGAGATCTCTTAAGCTATCAGATGACATCATGTTAGTAATAATATCAAAATTTGCGATGACATCATTTCATAAGTAATCTCAAAATTTAGCAGATGACATCATGTGAATAGTAATCTAAAACAAAACTAGTAGATGACATCATTTGAATAGTAATCTAAAAAATATTAGTAGTAGATGACATTATCTGAATAGGAATCTCATTGTCACACGAATAAATGGTATCTAGTAGAAATATACCAGGAACGTCAGACATGGATACAAGACAAGAAAAGAGTGAGCTTATATGGAACGGTTCGTAAGTCATGGTATGAGTTTTAGAAACTGATTAGATTTGATTTTGATCGAACTGGATAGGATTTATCCACACAAACAAACTTGGTCACATGTACTTATTTAACCTATTTCTGACTTTATGTATTATGACGATCCGTCAACGGGCTGAAAAAAATAATTGGGTCATATTATGTTGTCACTTTGAGGTTTGTACTTTTTGTGAACAGGCCTTGTGCTTGTCGCTGTACAACAATGCTGTTGTCGTTTAAAGTTGAGGTCTACACTGTACAACAATGCTGTTGTCTTGTCATCAGGAGGTCACAATGTACAACAATGTTGCTGTCTTATATCTTGAGGTCTACATTGTACAACAGTGCTGCTGTCTTTTCATCAGAAGATCTGCACGTACGAACTAATAAAGGCTTGTTTGTGTTAGTCCATTGAAGTTTTGTTTCGATTTGTATTATGACGATCAGTGCATGTTCCATTGCGGTGGAAATGTTTTGAGTGGAGACTCTCCTGCTGTAACTACCAGAGCCACATATAATCGATGGCTGAGATGAGAGATGACTGTGGCAAATACCAGGTACCAACACCAAGCATGCTAACACCTACGGCCGATGGAGGAAATGTAACACAAATTTTTTGTCACTCTTATTTTTTCCATTAATATCAATATTTTTGTAAGTTGAAAAAGTATATGATGAGAGGTAAATCATAGAAACAGCATTTATTTTTCTGTTTTAAAACGGTCTATGTTCTCTGCGCAAACCATCAGTCCTCTGTACTCCCATTGGAGTTTAAGGCGTCCACAAAGTTTCTCCAGTCAATATTTTCTTGAGCAAGTCGTTTTACCTCAAACTATGTCTCTGTGAAGTGCTTTGATATTTGTCAGAAAATAATGAGCAGCTTATCTCGTTAAGTTATGAAATGAACTTTCTAATGTGAGTACAGAAAAATGTTTAATCTATGAAATCTCAGGGCAACGGAGTGCAACTCTCTCCATGTCTTTCTTCCAAACCAGTGCAAAGTGGAGACTCATCAAATCTGACTTTATCATGAACTCACGGCCCGACAGTTTACAAGACTGTATCTCCTAGTAATTTTTGTCAGTTCATAATTTGCATTTGTAATACATTTTGAGCAATGAATCATAATTTGAATTATTCATAAGCCAAATAAAATGGCTTTTTTCGACTTCTACCAAACGTGATAAACGACAGAGAATAGTGTCTAAATAGATTTAAGATGTTTTCTTTTATATCCAGAGAGCTCAGCAAGACAGATTTCATCACACCTGAATTATTTTTTTAAAAGACTTATATGAGAGTAGTGCTGTCAGTGACGTTAAAAAGCTATAGCGCACACCTGCACTGTTCTGTATCACGTCAGACAATGTTAAATTCTATCAGTCCACAACTGGCATTATCAACATTTATAACATTAACACCGTGAATAATTGATTTATTTTTAATCTCCTTCAAAAACATGTTTCAGCTGTTGATTATTCACTGATTATTCATTGCAAATTATTGTAGTGCTATCTCTTTTTATTGAATGTCACAGTTCAGATGTTGTTTCAACTTCAAGAAGTGTTTGGAAGAAAGTAACAGCCTCCAGTATTGCAGGAGTACACTCTTCTGCCACATGTTCTTGTGTGAATGATCACAGGAGAAAACACAGACGTAACGTAAGTTAGATATTTGACAATCAGGGAGGCAAAACCCAGATTCTCTCACCTCTGAAATTGAAAGATTTAATGGGTTGGACATACAAACAATGAAGGTGCTATAGCTTGCAATGTCTGTAGAAACGGCTTTATCTTATAATATGCTAGTATGTTTAGAAAAAAAACTGCTACTACAGAAACGTTTACACAAATCTATCGCTAGTATATGATTAATTTAAATTGCTCACATATGTACATTAAACTATAGTAACATTCGACTGTGGTGTTTAATTTACTATAAATGACATTTATAATGTTGTCCATTCTTAGTCTTCAGAAAGACCGCATGAATACATAGCAGTAACTGAAAGACCGCATTAATACATAGCAGTAACTGAAAGACCGCATGAATACATAGCAGTAACTGAAAGACCGCATGGATACATAGCATTAACTGAACTAACTTAATAATACCACAAGGTGGTAGTACCCAAATCCTACAAGAAAAACGAAATGTTAGGGATTAATGTTGACTTCGCTGGACAACTCATCGGGTCTGCTGAATTTATTCTACAGAATCTGTTGCTCAGACTTTGTGTTTTTGTTCGATGAGATATTGAAGCTTGTGTTGCTATTGTTTGTGTTTGCATTCTTTATTAGTTCAATATTTTTGTGACATTTTGGACATTTAAAAAATAATATTTTAACATTAGTTCCACATGTTAACATTTTCTCCGACACACAACATATGATCGGCTATCAAATTCTTGCTTCCTTGGTACATAAAATGCTGAATATATCTTTTTTCCAGAACTGTATATTTTCATTGATAACATTTAGCTGTAAGTGAAATATTTGTTGTTTAACTTTTTGTGAGCATTACACAATCATTGATTTCCACGTTTTTGATGGAGAATATGAAATAAATGTGTAAGCCTAGAGTCTAGATCAAAGGAGGAGATTCTAAATTAGTGTAACATTAGAAGTCGAATTACTCTTTGAAAAATTGTTCAAACAAAAACTCTTTTTTTTTCTTGTTTTTTTTTATATTCTGACTTAAAACTTTATTTCCCAAACTTATTTTGTGGCTGCTTTACTATAATCTTCCCACAAACATCTCGGAGCACTGTGGGGCGACTCAAAGACTAGCTCCAGGTGCACAGTACGTGGTCAGTGAAAACTTCTGTCTAATAGTGTCTAGATCTACCATGATAACATGGACTTGCTATACTTAGACAATTCAGCCGTATTCCGCGACATAGCGATACTAGTTCTCAATACTTTCATGTAATAATGATATATGTCAAGAATTAATAGCAATATAAGTTATATAATATGTTACGATTTTTTCGAGATCTAATCCCACAAAATTGTCTTCTCTTACTTTCTGTACGTTAGCCTCGTTGTTTCCTATTTATAAAAAAAATTATTCATGAAACTAATTTCATGTAATAAGTATTCGTTCTTTTCTTGTTGATGTTGTTGTTGTTATTGTTGTTGTTGTTGTTGATGATAATGTTGTTGTTGATGATGTTGTTGTTGTTGTTGTAAAGTATGCACCAGATATGGCAGGAGACAGTGTGCACGTTTGTCTAAAGTTGATACCTGCTAGAGAGACTGAATCTAAGCTACGGAATTTCTGTGTCAAGACCTCGTTTCTTTCCGTGTGTCACGATCCTCGTGTCTACTGAACAGTTTATAATATCTACGCTTACAAACACTCTTTTTTTGGAGGTGCGAGTTAGCTCAGTTCGTTAGTACGCTGTTCTCTCGTGGCTAGATGGCTGCTCGTGATTCGAATCTCATCTATTTCTCTTGTGATTTTTCTTTCTATCACTGATCCTACAAAACTGTTCTATTACTTTACCGTACGAAAGCCTCGTTGTTTCCTCTTTATAAAAAATAATATTGTCTGTGATGTTTTATTTCACTTAATCATGCGGCATGTCCTTTCCATAACGTTTGTATCTCTCACAGCCTCCCTGAATGCAAAACTCTCTTGCGAAAGTTGACAATCATCTCGTAATGACAGACTTTCCGTAATGTCCTGAATCCACGTGCTGCAAGGTCGTCCATCTTCTCCTTTGTTGGGCACTATGACTTCTACTATTAAATTTTCCAAGTTATTGTGTCTCTTGATATGGCCGAAGTATCTCAGGTTTCTAATTTGTATGGTGTTAACCAGGTGCAAAGGAATTTGATGACCATCGGACTATCAGCCTCTCATGTCGCATAACGAAGCTATTTCTGAGAATCATTATGAGAAGAGCAAGGAAAAAGATAAAAATGGAAATAGCAGATGAACAATTTGGATTTGTTGAAGGAAAGGGAACACACACTGCCATTTATGCTCTATGAATACTAACAGAAAGAGCTTTAGAAGTACAGAAAGATCTCTACTTATGCTTCATTGATTACACAAAGGCATTCGACAAGGTGAAACATAATGAAATTATTAAAATGCTTGAAGACATCAATATAGACGGCAAAGACCTGAAGATTGTAAAACTTCTATACTGGCAGCAAGAAGCAGCAATTCGAGTTGAAAATAGAACTGGAAAATATCAACCTATAAAACAAGGGGTGCGACAAGGATGTGTACTATCTTCAGATCTTTTTTCTCTGTACAGCGAGAATATTCTAAGAACGATCATCACAGAACCAGGCATATAAATTGGAGGATACAATATTAACAACCTTCGGTATGCTGACGACACAGTACTGATAGCTGAGAACCAATAAGACCTGCAAAATCTCTTGGATAAAGTCGCCAAAGAAAGTGAACAGAAAGGCCTTACTTTGAACATCAAAAAGACAAATACTATGATTATATCTAAGTAACAGAATCCACTAACATGAAGTATAAAATCAAACGGAACTATTTTAAGGCAGGTGCAGAAATTCAAAATATAGTGTAATTGGAGCAGTAATAACTTCAGATGGGAAATGCAGAACAGAAATTAGAAACAGAATAGACGAAATAAAGACTGCATGTCAGAGAATCAGAAACATATTAGCCAGCACATCCTTATCAACAAATGTTAGAAAAAGAATCCTAAAATGTTATATTGAACCTATCTTGTTATATGGAAGTGAATCATTGGCACTAGGCACGTCTGCACAAAAATCATTGGAAGCAGCAGAAATGTGGTTTGTTAGAAGAATGTCCCGAATCCCCTGGACAGCAAAAATAACTAATGAAGAATGTATGAGAAGAGCTGGAGATACACAAAATCTTGTCATAAAATATAAGAGAGAGAGACAATATACTTATATAGGACATGCAATGAGAAGAAGGGGCATTGAACATATTATAACAACAGGAAAAATAGAAGGAAAAAGATCAAGAGGAAGACCAAGAGAAATGATACTGGACAATCTGACGAGATGGTGTGAGAGGAGATCCCCAACTGAGCCGATGGCCTGCATGAAGGATCGTGTACTCTGGAAAAGCACAATAGCAAACGCCTGTCGGTAAGGCACCTGATGATGATGATGATGATGATGTTCATGATGATCATGATAACTAGCAAGTTTTCTGCGACACCTAATCCCATCAGTATCTCTTCATGTAATTTTCGTTCAATCCATAATATTCTAAATGACCTGTAACATTTCATTTAAAATCCTGTTGTTCTCTTTTCTAGTGATCTTTTTAGTTACTACTGGGAATATGCAAGCTATTAGCAAACATAGCTTTGGTATCTTGCCACGTACTCTTCATCTGCGATAGTTTCTGTGATGGAACTGCTATTCATCTTTTGACTTTCATTGCGTATTCGACATGGATGTTGATGATTGAAACAAGATATTCAAGATTTATGTACATTTTCATGCTCTTGATGGTCCAATGCAATTTTGGGTTCTCTTCTCATTGTGTCAGTTAAGCTGTTTTGCCTGTTCTTACTATGGAGGAAAGCAGTCTTAACTCTTCTTCTTTTCTTTCTTTCTTTCTTTCTTTCTTTTTCTTTCTTTCTCTCTTTCTTTCTTATTCTTCTTCTTCTTCTTCTCCATTCTCCGTAGAAGTGCGAGCTAGTTTTCCTTGCAGCCGATGGTGTTGAGGCAAAGGTTCGTGTCGACTTGGGAGCTGGTGATGGCAGCTATTTTTTTTTTCAGCCAATGAGTGCAGCTAAAGATCAGGCAACTGTGATACTTTTATAGTGGACTCAAGCACCATAAGAACATTAGCCACAATAGGCATGTTACTGGGGGTACCAAAGAAGTAGTTGGACAGGGTCCTAGAGAGGTTGCCAACCCTGACGTCAGCACTTCTACCGTGTGTCGCTGATCGCCATAATAGACAGCGTCTTCTACCGAATGTCTGTGTGTAACATAATAGTCTTGTAGAAGAGAACGCTGAAGGTGGTAACAGTCTAACGGAGCTGTTGGATAGGAAATCAAAGCCATCTGATGTGTTTGATTTCAGACCACAAATACCTGGTCTGCACGCCTATTTTCTCCAACTCTGCTCTTACTGTCCTGGTCTCCTATTGCTTTTATTGTTCTGCTCTCCAGTCGCCTATTACTTTCACGTTGTCAGACTTGTCTACACGTTTTTAGTGTATAAACTACAGGAACGAAAAGTAACGAACAGAGAAATTAACTTATTATCAAATGTTCATGCCTGACAGAGAATGCAAACAACAATTATAAATCTAGAATAAATTGATGTAATGATGATAAGTGACAATAGTTTTGGACCACACAAACTAAATAAAAGATCTGTTATTAGTTCTGTGATATTTTTCGATTGTTATTCAGGAATATAATCTCGAAATAAAGCAGACATAGTTAGGTTGTCTTAGATAATGTGTGTTAATCTACTAATTAATTAATTTGTGACCTTTGAAAGGAGATTTCACTGGCTACGTAAGTTACCAATAAACATATTTCTTAGGTTCACTTTGGGGTAAGATAAGTTGTTCTTGTTCTCTGCCGCGTAGGCTCACAAAAAAAAAAACCCCAGTGTTTGATGCAGCATAGATGTTTATACACACACACACACACGCACGCACCCACGCACGCAAGCACGCACGCACGCACACACACACACACACACATATATATACTGTAAGTGGTCTACTATGAGAAGCTGTGACATGGAAATTTAGTAAAATATATTCTGCATCACACGGACATTAGTGCCCGCAGAGCTCTTACACAAATGAAAGTATCAAGAAAAATAACAGATAGTTTTCTTAACTCCTTCTCTCCAAAACAACACTGACAGTTTGGGTGGATCTTTCATACCTATGCCAATCATTCTTAATTACATTTTTCCCGCGCAGTTAAACGCCACGTATTGCTCGCAAGGTAGTTTTGCCAAGTTTTCCTGTTTTCGGCGAGCTTTTCAACCTTATCAAGGGATGTTATGCCCATTAAAATGGCCTCTATTAACAATGTCCTCTTTAGAGTTTCACTTGGTCGACCTCTTTTTCTTCGGCCTGTTATGTTCCACTTGATAGCTTGTAGTGGGATTCTCTGAATGTTTCTACTCATCATGTCTCCGACATATGACCATCTTCATTGCTAGTCAATTCTGAAAGTGATAATTAGCCAAAGCTAAATAAAACTGAAAGTAGGGCATTTCTAACTCTACCGTATTAAAAAGAAAAAAAAGAGTAGAGTAACTACCTTCCAGGTTCTTAGTGCAAAAAATTATCATCAAATGTTATCCTATCAGAGTATGGAAAATCATTCAGGAGTGAAAGTGTTAAACTTCAAATTGCTGGAGGTGTTTCAAAAACTCTTTCTCTAATGTCAAGAGATCATTTTGGAAGACTTCTTTATCTTACCCACAGATATCTGCACCGGTGTTCCGCATCTGGATTTTTTCATCGACGTTCCTAATTAACATATTTTGTTTGTGATAGCTCTAGATTCATTCATTCATTTGCATGTCCTTTGCCTCCCTAACTGCGCTCCTGTAGGCCTTTCGGTTGTGAGCAAGTTGGGCTACTGCTGATGCATCCATTTGCAGATCATCAACGATGTCTTGCAGCCATCTTCGTTTTGATCTTCCTCCCTGTTTTTTTCCCATTATGTATAATAGTATGTGTTATAGTAGTGTGCTCTTGGCAAGGGGTTATAAGCAAGTTTGGTATTTAGGAAATAATTAATAGAGTGAGTACCCTTGTTTGAAAGGTAGGTTGGTTGAGACCATTGAGCGGGGGTCTTGGGAAAAGCGTGCAGCATGGAGAAAACTGAGTGGATAGGGATAGTATAAAAACCACTCACGAATTAGTAAAAGGGGAGAGCCTTACTTGTTTGTGTGTAGGAAGTGCCTTACTTGTTTGTGATGTAGGAAGAATTTTAGTAGTTTTATCTGTATTATTCTGTGGAGTTGGAAGCCTGGGTGTATTGTTGTATTTTCTCAGTGTGTAGCATAGAAAATTAGGTGGTTTTTAGAACACCAACAACAAGAAGAAATTTATAAGTTGAAACTGTACTCCACAAGAAGATGTAATCAACCCAATAGAAAACAATTTCAGAGAGAAATAGTAAATAATATTACAGTGGTCCCTTTGAATTATATAAACTGTAAATACTGCTACATACGTACCTTTCCAAGACGGTTTTCTCTAGATTATCATGACGTTTAATGTGTCCAAAATATTTAAGTTTTCTCTGTTTAATACTCTTTACTAGCCAGCCTTCTTCAATATTAAGTTCTTGTAGCATGGATATATATATATATATATATATATATTTGTTGTTGTTGTTGTTGTTGTTGTGTGTCCATGATATTTGAAGAACTCTTCTGTAGCATTTACATTCAAAGGCATTTATGCGTTTCACAGCTGTTTTGTTAAGTGTCCAGGTCTCACAGGCATATGTTGCGATGGGAAAGATGCTTGCCCTTAGAAATCGTATTTTTGTAGTTATGTCTGTTCCCTCCACAGATTCTTTTGTTGTTTTACTTTCTGAAGAGCGATATATGTCCTCCTTTTAATTTCCCTCATTGTATCTCCATTATTAGTTAGCAGTGATCCAAGATATTCAAAATTTGGAAACAGTTCTATAGTGCATAATTTCAGGTTACCCTTTTTTGGCAGTGGTATGAATACAGTTCTTTTCCATTCTTTTGCCAAATAACTGAATTCGATATCTTTTTACATAGTGCATGATAGATTGTTGTACATTCCTTTCCTCCTGCTTTAATAAGTCAAGCTGTTATCTCATCACATCTTGGTGATTTACCATTTTTCAGATTCTTTATCGGTCATAAAACTTCTTCTATTGTCTCTTTGGGTTCTTTCTCCTCCAATAATAATTCACACTATTGATTTCTGCTTTCGCAGTCGGTTGTTTCATACATTCCTATGCAATATTCCTTCCATCTTTCTAGAATTTCCTCTGTCTCTGTCAAGGTATTCCCCATCTCATCACAAATTACATTTAGTTTAGGTGTGAAATTTCTCGTCAATGTCTTCATTTCTTTAAACATTTCACTATCTCTTCCACACCTCTTATGTCCTTCTATTCTTTCACAACAATCTTTTATTAATTTTTTTCTATTCTTATGTTTCTTCGTACTTCTTTTGTTAAAGATTTATATTCCTTTTTGTTGTTGTTTGTCACTTTCCATTGCGTCTTCATTTCTCTAAGTTGTTTATCAGTTTTAGAGTGTCTGCTATAATCCATCCATTCTTTTGTGTTTTCTTTACTGGAACCATGTCTTTAGCTGTTGTTATTAAGATATCTTTTACCTGTGTAGCCAGTTCATCTGGTGTCATCTTCTCCTGTATAGCCATCAGTGTCTCAAAACGGTTCTTCACTTCCATACTGTATTGTTCTGGTATTTTTGTAAGATCAAAGCGGAGTGGTCTTTATCTCGTAACTGTCGTTTTTATCTTCATCTTCATGTCTGGTATTAATAATTCATGGTCTGTGTCACAATCAGCACCTAGTAAAGTTTTTGCTGATGTTATACTTGATCTCCATCTTCTTTGCACTGAAATGTAATCTATCTGATTCTTGGTTTTACCATCAGGTGATGTCCATGCGTAAAGTCTTCTTGGATGTTGCTTAAAAAGTGTGTTAGCAATCATTAGTTCATTTTCCACGCAAAACGCCATTAGACTGTCACCTGCCTCATTACTATGTCCTAAGCTAAATTTCCCTACAACATGTACTTTATCTTCTGCCTTTTCTGTACGATTCTTTGCATTAAAATCACCCATTATTAATACAATATCATTTTTATGTACCTGATCTATCGTCGTTTACTGTGTGTTATACAAGTCTTCTACTTCCTCTTCTTCTGCTGCTGATGTAGGTGCATATATCTGGATGATTGTTACATTTCTAGAAGTGCTCTTAAGTCTGATTGTAATGATTCTATCACTTACTGGATTGTAACCTGCTAATGCTTTTGATGTTGATTTGTCCAAGTAAAAAGCCACTCCAGATGTGTCGCATTTTAATTTGAAGTCACAGTTAAGCGTGTTTACTTTCCTCTCTGTTCACGTCTATATCAAATGATTTAGAAGAAAAATAAAAGAATCCAAGTTCCTCGACTAAGCATCCTGTTCAAGCACTAAGTAGAATTTATGCTAGAAGAAGACATTGACAGTTTGGTCTTAAATGTGTGCAACAGGTCGGGTGTTTTGTCCCTCAGATAAACCTTTGTTCCGTGACGGGGTATGTGTTAGGGGAAGTAATCTGAAATCTAAGGGCGGGATGATTTGAAACTCTGCGAAAATAGACTACAAATTGTTAACATGAAAAATAATTAAAGAAATAATAAGTGGCCCAAAAACTAAAAGGCTGACAGGATGGTGTTCGTTGTGTTTGGTCTGTATCACCGTAGAGGGAGGTGTATGGTTCAGTCTTATAAAACGAGATAAAAAGTGTGGAAATCGGACAGAAACAAGAATGACAGAATATGAGGACATATAAATATTTTCAGAAAATGCCTTTTTTCAAGGATCACATACAAAAACAACATACCAGATAAAAAGCTAAAAATGAAACACACTGCTTTTTGGTCTCCTCCTTGTAAGAAAGATGGGGGTAACATGCGTCCAGACATGCATAGAAAAACAAAAGTGTAAGCAAACGATTTGATGAGAAATGAGGTAAAATGAGCGTGACAAAGAACAAGATATTACAGCGGAAAATTTAGAAGCTGTCAAAGAACTTTATTCAGAATTTAAATACACCATACTTAAGAGAGTAAAATGCTTGTTTACTACGGCCAAACGTAAACTCTGAAGTAAGAAGTGTTATTACAGTATGTCAGAGTAAGAACAAAAGCAGGAAACTCTAAAGACAGAATCAAATTATTGTCATATTTCAAGTCCAGTGTTTACGGTCCACCAAGTTCCACAACTGCAGATCTCAGCGGAAAAAACCCACCAAAGATGACCTGTTCACTGAATATATCAAAGATATATTATTACAAATATGTACTATTACAAATATATATTAACATATAAGATATATTCAGGTGGCTGAAAACTCAGTGGCATATTTTTGTTAGGATTCTACGCTTTTGTTTTCTGGGCAGAGTCCATGTGGACAACTTTGACGGCGATGATCTTGTATTCTTCCCCAGTCGTCTGCTATGTAGATTCCCAGGTAATGACCTTGAGAAAGATTTCTTGCTACCCTGACTGCTGGTAATTAAACGCCCTAGGAGATGGTTAGGTCAAAGATGACGAGTTCTGAAACACTTGTTTTCATCTTTTTTTCTACGTGTAATTACTTCTTACTGACATGGGAGCCAGATAACTTTGAATGTGTACATAGACATGTTGTAACTAGGTTAGTGACGTGTGACCAGATATCATTTATATAGGTCAGTACACGCACACAAACACCGGCGATATGGTCTTCATAAATGTAGTGCAACACATTATTCTTTACATGTCTGTATAAAAGCATCTATTTTATATCATCATCATCATCATTATCATCGTCATCATCATCGTTATCATCATCATCATCATCGTCATTATCATCGTCATCATCATCATCATCATCATCGTCATCATCATCATCATCATCACAACCACCACCACCATCGTCAACACCACCACCAAAACCACCACCACCAACAACACCAGTAACACCACAACCACCACCACCACCAACACCATCACCATCATCACCACCAATACTAAAACAATTACCATCACGACCACGACCACCATCACCAATACCACCGTTACTAACATAATTACCATCACGACCACTACCACCACTACCATCACCACCATTACAACCATAATTATCACCACGACCACTACCATCACCACCATCACCACCATTACTACCACAATTACCACCACCACCAACATAACTACCACAATTACCACCACGACCACTACCACCACCACCATCACCACCATTACTACCACAATTACCACCACGACCACTACCACCACCACGATCATCACCATTACTACCACAACTACCACCACGACCACTACCACCACTGCCACCACCACCATCACCATTTCAACCACCACCATCACCTAATCTACCACCACCACCATCACATAAACCACCAGCACCACCGACACTACCTCCACCACCATCACCAATACAACCACCACCACCATCACCACCACCACCACCATCACCAACACCATCACCACCAACACCATCACCAACACCATCATTACCACCACCACCATCACAATCACCACCACCACCATCACTAACACCATCAACACACAACCACCATCACAATCACATTCACCACCACCATAATCACCATCACCACTACCACCATCACAATCACCACCACCACCACAATCACCATCACCACCACCACCATCACCAACACCACCATCACAACCAACACCACCATTACAACCAACACCACCATCACCAATACCACCTCCACCACAACCCTTATCATGTGCTAGCTAGGATGAAACGTGTTAACTACCACAATTTTTTTTAAACATTTTTTTGGTTTTTTTTTCATTTTTTTTTTTTTCATTTTTTTTTTTTGCTTGTTTTTTTTCCAAATTTTTCCTGACAAAAACTTTCAAATAAACAATAACGAATCATGTACAAGTGACGTGAGTTGAGGATGATTGCCCGTGGAATGAAATAATGAGATGGTGGGCTTTACAAACCATGAGGTGACAGCATGGAGTATGATAACGCGAATACTTTGTACATAAAACGTTACAACGAAGGTGTATAGTAATAGTATCACCACACACACACACACACACACTTCCTCTCACCTACTATCAGGACCCTTTCTCCCTCTCTCACTCTCTCTCTCTCTTCGTTAACTTTCTCTCTAGTGATGTACAGTGTTTGTATTCGGCTAAGGCCTTCTCTTTCACTCATGGGATGTACACAGAAATAAATATGCGCTCGAGTCACTCGTATTCGGGTCACCGCAGTCGGAGCGCAGTGGAGGGTTATGGTCAGGTAAACAAAGCACTGTTCAAGAACATGAGTTGGGAATGCCTGACCGTGAACTGAAATATTGAAAAGGCGGGCTTGAACGAAAACATGTGGTAATCGCATGGTATGTACATCTGAAGTTAACATTTAAACACAAAAGGGGGGTGGGGTTGTGGGGGGGGGGGTTGCCAAAAAACTAGAAACTAGTTGAAAGCTGTAACAGTTTTTGTTTGAAAATGTACAGGAGAATTTCTTTTGTAAAAATTCTATTTTCAAATGTGGCCCTATTCCTACATGACCAAACAACATACCTAAACTCAGCAAGGAGGATGATACACTGCGTATGGCTGTTTGTTTCTGTTCGAGGAATGGTGTTTAACATTATTGCTCTGTATATGTCTACTTTCTCTGCTGTTCTTGTTGCTATCTCTTGAGTCAAAAATTCTAAGGCTAAAGAAACGGTTCTGCACTGAAAGAAAATGTGTTCTTCCGTTTCTTGTGTGTTCATTCTACATAGTTTACATATGACCAATCTGTGGAATCTGCGGGCGATCCCTTGTGTGGTCGGTGTTATGTTGAACAATAGTCTGTATGTTATCTCTCGTGCACTTGGCGTGATTCCTTTCTTGTGTAGGTTTTGAAATGATTGTGTGTAGTCGGTGATGAAGTATTTGTATCCTCTCTTTATTCTGCACTGTAATGGTGGCTCCTGTTTCCTGACCAGATATTTGTATATGCATGATGTTTTCATGCGTATTAAACGTTCATTTCCAGTTACACTTTGTATGCATTGTCTGTAGAAGAGCGGTATAGTGCCAAAGTGATGGGGGTGTAAATTGTTTAATTTACACAGTTTAAGAAGCCTCAGCCCAACGTAGTAGTGGGCTAGAGTGTGTTTGTGTGGCTGTTGGATGATTTGTTCTATATATTTAATCCTGAGTGCCTGGATCTTTGTTGCTATGTCTTGTAGGGAGATGCCCCCTCTATTTTTGTCTTGCACCAAGGTTTTCTGTTGGATGCTGCGTACTGTGCGTCGGAAAATAAAGTCTCTAATCATTGAATTTATTTCCTTAAGTGACTGTTTAGGCAGGGGGAATATGTTTGCGGTATATATAAGCTGTGGTATGATGCAAGTGTTGACTGCGACACTTCTGCCGAATATGGTGGTGGTTCTGTATTTGTAAATTTCCAGTCTGTTTTTAATTTTTTCAATTATATTTCGCCATCTTGCTTTGATGTTATTTGAAGGCGTAGCTGTAAATAAAATTCCGTATATTTTAATTTTTTGGACTTGTATTAATGTAAAAGGGAAGTCTGTTTTGTTAGTCCATTTACCTAAACCCATTATATGTGATTTTTGAATGTTTATTTTAGCCCCGCTGCCCTGTCCGAACTCTGCAAATATGTCTAGAATAATTCTGATAGAGGATATATTGGAGGGGAAGAAGATTGTGTCGTCAGCATAGGCCAACGACTTCCTCTCTCCCATTCCAGGAATAAAGATTCCTTTGACTATTGTCTCTTGCCTGATTCTCTCCAAGAGTGGCTCTAGAGTTAGCACATACAACAGGGGTGAGAGTGGGCAGCCCTGACGTACAGATCTGGTTAACCGTATTGGTTCACTGAGGGTATGGTTTATTAAAAGTCTGCTTTCTGGTTTGTTGTATAGAATTTGGATCCAGTCTCTGATGTAGTTCCCAAGATTACATTTGGACAAGGTTTTCTGGAGGAAAGAATGGGAAACTCTGTCGAAAGCCTTCTCCTGGTCCAGCGATAAGATTGCTGACTGGCTATTCTTATCGTGAGAGTATTGGATAACATCTCTTAGGAAATGTAGATGCGTATTTATGTTTCTGTCGGTGACACTGCATTGCTGGTCTTCATGTATAAGTGTGTGCATGACGGGTTTGAGTTTCATAGTTAGGGATTTTGCTAGGATTTTGTAGTCTATGTTGAGTAATGAGATAAGTCTGTAATTCTTTACTTGAGTTGTGTCTGCGTTGCTTTTCTTAATGAGTGTTATGTATGACTGATTGAGACTGTTGGGTAATTCTTTCCTGTCGAAGGTTTCAATAAACACCTTGTGTAGGACAGGTCCTAGAATGTGGAAGAATTCCTGATAAAACTCGGCAGTGAGGCCATCCGGTCCTGGAGATTTGTTCTTTTGGAATGTGTCAAGCGCATTTTGTAGGTTTCCTAGCGTGAGTGGGATGTCTAATGTTTGTTTGTCTTCTTCAGAAATCTGTTTGGCGTAGTTCAAGAATTTGTTTTGTATGTCTTCTGATTGACCTTTGTCCTCAGAGTATAAATGTATATAAAAATCTTGAAAGGTTTGGCTTATTCCGATAGTGTCTGTCTGTTCCTGTCCATTTATGTCTATTATTTTGCGTATTTGTCTGCTTCTTTGCACATTTTGTTCTGTTCCCAGATATTTTTTACTTGGTATTTCGTGTACGGCAGAGGCAAGTTTTGTTCTGATGAAAGCACCCTGGTAGCTGTGTTGATGGTATTTCTCTGCTTCTTCCTCTAGCACGTGTATGCGAGGACTACTGGGATCTATCTGCTTGGTTAGTTTAAAGCATTTTCCAACATTTGTTGTTGCTGTCGTCTGTATCTGTGTATTTTTGTCTCCAAACCTGTGTTCTCTCTCTGATAGTGTTCTTTAATATATCCCAGTATTCTATGAGGTTGGATTCAGGTAAGTCTTGAGTGTACGCGTGTAATAGTTCTGTTATGTTGTCTACATAGTCCCCATTATCCAGCAAACTGTTATTAAACTTCCAGTGTGGGGAGCGTTTGTTTTTGAGTTGTGCCAAGGTTGCGTTTAATGTGACCATGACCGCTTTATGATCCGTGTAATTTAAGGTTGTGTCTATGTGTTTGATGTCATTTATTAGAAGACCCTCTTGGACATATATTCTGTCTATTCGGGCTGATCGTCCCATGTTTATGTTAATTGTGTCAGTGTGTGTAGTTTCCCTACCATGTGGGTTCATTTTTCTGTATGTGTCTACGAGCCCGTGTTCGTCTTGATGTTGTGTAGTATGTCTATTTGTTCGAGTTCACGGCGTACGTTAATTGTTCCTCTCGACAGATCAAGATCGTGCATGACACAATTAAAGTCTCCTGCTATGACAATGTTTTGCCCCCTGTGGAATGATGTTAACATCTGTGAGAGCTTGTCATAGAAGTTAATTTGCTGGTCTCTCACAGCTGGTGCATATACATTGACTAATGTGTATTTGTTGTGATTTGAACTTGTGTGTTTTATTTCCACTATTGCTATTCTACCTTCGCTGTCTCTGTTGTGTCCTACAATTTGCCAATCTTCTGATACTTGTAGTATTGCTGCTCCTGTGTGTCTATTTCCTAAGCTGAAACATGAATGTCTGAGTCCTAAGAGTTGTGTGATGTTGTTGGCGCGTGTTTCCGTGGTGATGTGTGTTTCTTGGATAAAGATGAAGTCTGGCTTGTGTTTGTGTACTAGGTGCACTATTTGACTGAGTTTATTTCTCAGTCCCCTAATGTTAACACTTAAAATAGAAAGTTTATCAGCCATATTTGAAAACAGAAAAACACAAATGAAAAATGTAAATTAGAAAAGACTATGAAGACATAAAAAAATTAAACTAACAGAAAGAAAAAACAAAATAGAAGTAGGTTGTTACCTTGCTCCTGTACATCCAATAGTTGAGAAAAGCACGACACAAATAAATGAAATATTCCAATATTGAGAAATGAAAAATACAAAAATCCGTCCTATACAAAGTCCCGTTGACACGGTCATCCGTTCGTTTATCTTGGCACTGTGGAACCAAACCCTCCAGAAAGGCACAATCAAGTACTGTTCCTAATCCTAGAAAATGCAACACAATAATCCGTCTGGTCGACACAGTTATATTATCCTCATACTTCCTCATCAATAGTTAACGGAGGATCATCATCGTCAGATTGTTCTCCCGTCAGCTGGGCCCAGGATAGAGGTTCCTCGGCTAGCGGCGAGTCCATGTCCTCCTCTGCAGGGGGGACATTAACTGCTTCCTCTGCTGGAATTGGTGTGTCCTTTTGCGTTTCTGCTGTTGGCAGAAGCTGACCCCTGGCCTCTGCAGTTCTGCCAGTGGGCACCCGTTTTCTTGGGGTGCAAGGAGATTCGCTGGAGGTCGGCGACACTGCGGCGGATATCAGGTAGCGCCTCTTTTTCCTATTTTCCACCAGCTTAAGCCCATCATCATCAATGGGCTCTGGTGCTGGCTCCTGGTTGCCGGTGGCCTGGTTCTGCATGTCCGCGGCGGTTGTGTCGGACCGCTCCTCCACTCTCTTGGCTGCAGAGACCTGCTGTTGCATGCTCTCTCTATGGGCCGAATTTGCCTTCCTGGGGCATTGGTTTGCCCGATGAGCATCGCTGCTACAAATCGGGCATGGTGTATTCCTGCCCTGCAGGGTAACTGCAATCCTGTGCTTCTTTGAATTCGGGTCGGATAAGAACGAGTAATGTGGGACTTCTTGTTTCGGCCTACACCGAAAAGCCCACTTGTCATTGGCCCTCTCGATACGGGAAACCTCGGCCTCATTGTCGCCTGTCAGGAATGTGACAAGGCGCTTGACCGTTTCCGTCTTCACCGCTGCGGGCATCCAATGCAGAGTTCCTTTAACCCGCTCCTTGTCCAAATGTTCAAACTGTATCGTTAGTTTAGACTGTTCCAGGTTCAGGGTCCTCCCATGCAGCGAGGCATAATGAGTTATGTGAGAGGCTTGTCGTAGAGTGACATACCACTTGGTGCGGTCCTCATAACGGATCAGGGTAGCCACTCCATTGAGCCCCAGACCCACAGGTCCAGCCAGAATGCTGTGCATGAATGCATAAGACAGACGTGTGGCATTCTGCCCACTCACTGTACATACCAGAGTCCCAGGGAGCTCTTCTTGACCACCCTCCATAACCGTCTCTGGGTTATAGAAGAAGATTGGAGTATCTATGACAAAAAACACCAAGTACACAATATCCAGGAATATCACACAAAGGCGGGTCAGAGTCCCTTCCCGCCCTTACCTCGTCCTGACATTTTAGCAGTAGCAGTAAAAAGTGAGACCCTCACAGAACTACTGATGTATCATTTACAAGATACTTTGTCACTAACAAAGTTATAACCTTCAAGAGCGCCCATACCATGCGGACATGAGGCGTGGGACATGGCCTGAAGACACGACCGGGGGGGGGGGAGCTTTTGGGACTCATGTCAGGATCTGAGGAGGACTGCAGGCTTTTCCCTGTCTACAGGGATCAATATGACTGCAGACTTTGCCCTGTCTACAGGGATCAATATGACTGCAGACTTTGCCCTGTCTACAGGGATCAATATGACTGCAGACTTTGTCCTGTCTACAGGGATCAATATGACTGCAGACTTTGCCCTGTCTACAGGGATCAATATGACTGCAGGCTTTGCCCTGTCTACAGGGATCAGTATATAATGTGACATACAACGGGGAACGCAGAAGAAAACAAAGAAGACTAACAAAATTACGATGCTCTTCAAATTACCCCTCTCTCTCTCTCAATGTCTCATTCTCTCTCTCTCTCTCTCTCTCCACATCGAGTAGAAAAGACTAAATGACAAACAATGAAAGAAAGAAATGCCTGATTAATTCTGGAAAGAAAATGTGTACAGTCTGCAATTTGAACCATCCAGTTACGCCATATGTTGCATGTATCTGGTCTATCGTCCTTTGCAGTGTGTTATGAAAATCTTCTACTTATGCTGATGATATAGATGCATATATCTGGATAACTGTTACACTTCTAGCGGTGCCTTCAAGTCTAATAATGAGGATTCTATCACTTACTGGAATGTAAACTAGTAATGCTTTTGATGTTATTCTGTCCATTAAAAACCCAATCCATTTTTCCATCTAATTCCCCACCAGACACATACCATCAATTTCGCTCTTGAAGTGTCCTGATTCTTTCCATCCATGTTCGCAGATTCCCAGAATGTGTATCCTCGTTCTATCCATCTTGTCACTTATTATTTGATAGTTTCTGTCATAGATACTTCCCACAACCCATACCCCTGCTCTTATTTTTCTTTTTAGTTTCATACATGGGTTTTCCTTGGAAACCCCGTCAGGTTTTTGTTTGTCATCACAATTACTAGTACTGACCTCTGTCTCACACCCTTCCTAAGTGTTAAAATTAGATCTACCTGGCTTGGGGGATTCATCATCAGATCTGTTTCCTTTCTGACCTTCCATGTTGCAGTTTGGGTTTCTTGGTATATTTCCAGAAGGTATTTTAGCATTGCTTTCTTCTGGTCAGTGACTGTACCTCAGTGATCGTAACCATTGTCCCTGCATTGAGATATCTGCCTACCGGTTCTAAGGACTGTTATTGCCAGAGGTGGGATGGAGAATTCGCTCTCCGCTCCAAAGGCGTGCGTCTCAAATACCCTCTGACAGTCAAGTCCAGCTACTGGCCTTCTCGTAGCAGAACTGTTTAAACTGACAGAAGAAGGGGTGAAGGCGAATATCTGGCATTTGAAAACCAGACACTTAAGGTAGCTGATAGGCACGTTTGGTAGCTCATCTGCCGCTGTTGGCGAGATTTTCAGCTGCCGTGCGTGGAGCGGTGCTCCTCCCGGCCAATGAAGAAATTTGCAAATGAGGTTGCCGCGCGGCATCACTGCGAAAAAGGTGGTAGAAAGGATAAAGCGAAGCAAACAGTCAAATCACGGCACCTCTGGTCTGGAGGTCGGCCACGTCCTAAGTGCACTCATATCGAGTGAAATGCCTGAACCGGCTTAACCCAGAGGTTAAGACACTGCTGGCGAGACAATTCGGATGCCACGCGTAGAGTGAAGCTCCTCCCGGTCAAGAAAGAAACTACAGAAAAGAAATAAAGGTTGCTGTGCGGCGCCGATGCGAAAAGGTGAAGGAAAGGATCAAGTGAAGTTTAATCAGTATGTCCAGTAGTATCGCTGCGAGAGCTACACATCCCACTGCGCCTCTGCTCTAGAGGTCGGCGACGTCCGAAATACACCTACACTGGTGAAATATGCCTAAACCAGCATACACCAGGGGTGAAACTTGATGGCTAGGCATGTCACGCCACCTCTGCTCTAGAGGTCGCTCACATCTCAAACACGCCCTTACTGGGATAATATGCCTAAACCGGCTCAACCCATGGTTGGAAGTCACTAGTGGCGAGGATTCGTCCTCCTGGACAAAAGCTTCGTCCTGGTCACAACTAGGAAGGGTAGCTACCACGACCACAAAATGCTGAAGTCGGAGACACTGGACCAGGGCAGTCTAGATAGGCAACCACCTCTCACCCGGCGGGGATGTATGCATATCCCAATCAGCTAAGGTTTTCCGGTGAGAAAGTCCAACTCTGGCCTGGGTGGGCTACCACCTCTCACCCAGCGGGGATATACTGATATCCAAAACACGTCGATGTACGTACTTAATGCCCATGTCACAAATCCTTATTGCAGACCACATAACTTATACATGTGTGGATACATCTACGCTTCATCAAGCAACACCCTGTTTTTATTTTGTTTGCACCAGATGTTATTTCTGTGTAGTCTACAGCTAAGAACACGAATACTTGATAGGAGAAGCCAAGGTGAACTAACGTCTTGGCTTGACAGGCGAGCTTATCCGGCAGTTGACAATAGTAACTTTTCTTACATCCCAAAATGAATCTAAGAAATTTACTTCTTGGTAACTTTCATGACCAGTGTCATCTCCTTAAAGTCCAGGATTAATTAGCAGCACTAACTTGTTTCCTGGCGGACTATTAAACATTAAGTAAGACAATCTAACTACGTCTGCTTTATTTCGAGATTAATAACAGAACTAATAATAGAACTTTTATTTAGTTCGTGTGTTCATAAAGTATTGTCATGTATTACATCAATTTACTCAAGATTTTTAATTGTTGCGTGCTTTCCCTGACACAAATGAACATTTGATCATATTTAATTAATTTCTCTTTCCGTTACTATTATCTTTTTGGAGTTTATATCCTAAAACTGTTTGGCACTTCATCATCAACAATCAACTATATAAGTTTCAAAATAGAAAAGGAGAAACTGATAAAACATCTGTATGAAAAAGTAACAATAAATAACAATAATGTGAAATAATAATAATAAAGTAGACAACAAAGACTGACCACGTGAAAGTGAACAGCGACAGGAGAGCAGGACTTGTGGCAAATTTTGTAGTAAAGAGACAGTAGGATTGAAGTTTTGTTAGTCTAAAGGACAGAATTCTGTAGTAAAGAGACAGTAGGACTTAATTTTTGTTAGTCTAAAGGACAGAATTCTGTAGTAAAGAGACAGTAGGACGGAATTTTTGTTAGTCTAAGGGACAGAATTCTGTAGTAAAGAGACAGTAGGACGGAATTTTTGTTAGTCTAAGGGACAGAATTCTGTAGTAAAGAGACAGTAGGACGGAATTTTTGTTAGTCTAAGGGACAGAATTCTTTTAAAAAACGCAGATTTGGTTTCCCTGTTGCTAACCGTTCACCTTGTGACCTTGTATTTTATCACCGAGAAGTTTAAAAATAGTAAACTCAGGTGTCAAGAAGTTAGGTACTCAGTGTAAATTTCACGGCCATGGCGGTATCAAGCATAAACGCATGCGTGTGTTTGTGTGTGGTTTGTGGGTGTGTATGTGAGGGAGTGTGTCTGTGTGTGGTACAATTACTGTACACCTTTGTTGTAACAATTTATTTACAAAGTATTTACTTTATCATACCCCACGCTATCACATCATAGTTTGTAAAGCCCACCATCTCATTATTTCACTCCATGGGCAATCATCCTCAACTCACGTCACTTGTACATGATTTGTTATTGTTATCTGGAAGATAAATAAACGTAAAAAAAATACGCGGCAAGGGACTCAGAAAAAAAAGTAAATTTCACGGGATTTATGATTTTAGGCGAGTGGAAAGTTTAATTATGAGGACACAAGTGTCAAACTTTGGGTGACAGAAGGCGTTGTAGTAGACATGTGAACTCGCACGGAAATTATGGGTTCTGTGAGAACCGAAGGTCGTAAAACAATGTTTGTCCACAGAAAAGTGAACTTCACAAAAGCGTTACTAGGTTACAATCCAGTAAGTGATAGAATTCTCACTATCAGACCGCTAGAAGTGTAACAGTTATCCAGATGTACGCATTTATATCAGCAGCATAAGTAGAAGACTTTTATAACACACTGCAAACGACGATAGACCAGATTTTAAAAAAAATGATATTGTATTAATAACGGGTATTTGAATTGCGAATATTCGTACAGAAAGACGGAGGCTATGTTTTGGAAAAATTTAGTATAGGACGTAGAAATGCAGCAGGTGACAAACTAGTGGCATTTTGCATGGGAAATGAGCTAATCGTTGCTAACCCTTTTTTTATTCAACTCCCAAGAAAACTTTACACATGGACATCGCCTGATGGTAAAATCAAGAATCAAATAGATTACATTTTAGTGCAAAGAAGGTGGAGGTCAGGTATAACTTCCGCAAAATCTCTACCAGGTGGTGACTATGACACGGGCCGTGAGCTTTTAATAGCAGCCATGAAGATAAAGATACAACGAACGGTTAGGGGATCAAGACCACTCCGCTTTGATCTTACAAAAATACGAGAACAATACAGTATGGAAATGAATAACCGTTCTGAGACACTGATAGCTGTACAGGAGGAGATTACACCTGATGAAATGGCTATACAAGCTAGCGATACCTTAATAAAGCAGATAAAGATATGGTTCCAGTAAAGAAAACAGAAAAGAATGAAAGGATTAAACAGGCACATTAGAACTAATATAGAGAACGTAGAGAAATGAAGACGAAATGGAAAGGAACAAATAACAACAGGGAAGAATATACATCTTTAACGAAAGAAATAAGAAGAAACATAAGAAGAAACAAAAAACAATACATACAGTATTGTTTTCAAAGAATAGAAGGACATCAGAAGTGTGGAAGAGATAGTGAAATGTTTAAAGAAATGAAGACATTGAAAAGAAGTGTCACACCTAAGTTAGTGTAATTTGTGACGAGATGTGGAAGACCTTGACAGAGACAGAGGAAATTCTAGAAAGATTCCTTCAAGGAATGTAAATGACAGTGAAGGCGACAATCAACAGTGTGAATTATTATTGGAGGAGAAAGAACCCGAACTGACAATTGAAGAAGTTCTAAGGCAATAAAGAATCTTAAAAATGGTAAATCACCAGGATATGATGAGATAACAGCTGACTTATTAAAGCAGGAGGAAAGGAATGTGCAACAATCTATCATGCACTATGTAAAAAGATATGGCATTCAGGTATATGGCGAAAATAATGAAAAATAAATTGTAATCATTTCTTTGCCGAAAACGGATAACTTGAAATTATGCACAAATTGCCCTAATTAGTCACGCCAGTACAATTCTATTAAAAATCATAAAGGGTAGACTTCGGAAGAAAATAGAAGGAGAAATCAATGTGGTCCAAGCTGGTTTTAAATCAGAAAGAGATCCTATTTTCAACACAAGATTAATAATATACAACTGCAGAAAATGTTCTGTGACTCTATATTTATCTATTATAGACTGTTCAAAGGCATTTGGTTGTGTACAATATCAGAAAGTTTGAAAAATAATGGAAAAAGGGATTTCAGACAAATGTGACTCACTCAATTCATATCACTACTGTATCAGACCAAAAGGCAGCAGTAAGAATAAATGGTGAAACAACAACTTGGTCTGAATGAATGAATGAATGAATGAATGAATGAGTGAATGAATGATCTTCATTTTTAAAGGGTAAAGAATTGGGCACGCAGGCCCGTCTTACATTCTGCCCTTCATTACTCCATCTTTCATTCTTACCACACACTCGATTTAATACAGATATACAAATTAAATTGGGAATAAATATCAAAAGAGTGTAAGATTTAACTATTACATTCAAAGTAAAAATAGAAGAAGTAATTAACCTAATAAAATAGCTCTCACTCACATATACACAAAGACATATACATAAACAAAAATACATTGTAAATACAGATCTTCTAACATATGTTTTTAACAAACATTAAAATAATTTCTAACAATATCTAACAAGTTGCTTTTCGAACTATGTCATTTTAGTGCTTGATGGTTGGCGAGTCACGTGTTGAGAGAGTGCTGGTAATTCTATGGAGGCATATAATTACAAGCAAGCAAAAAATGAAACAGGTTTGAGTTAAAGGATGAAGTATTACCAATGGATTTTAAATGGTAGGGAAGGGTGTTCCAGAGCTGTACTGCAGAGTATGCAAGGCTTTTCTTGTGCAGATCAATCCTGGGTTTAAGAAGAAGACAGTTTTTTAAACGCTGGCTGTGTTTAATGTTATACGTAAACAGTGAGCACAAGTAAGGCGGAGCATTGTGCGACAGAATTCTGTGAACAAACTTAACTTTGTTAAAAATGATTTTGTTTCTGAGGGGTAGAATTTTGAGTTGTTTGTGTTGATCTACAGTCTGTACTGGCTGTTTGTCACAAATCAGATTTAATTCTCGCTTGTGAAGTGAGTGGAACCTTTTTGTGTTTGAGACTGAGCATTCATCCCAGATTGTGGAACAGTAATCTAAGTGTGTATGTATGTGTGATATGTAGTAAACATTCTGTGCAATCAAGTTTGTTAGGTCATGTACGTGAGAATTCCAAGTTAAATGCTGATCAATGATGAGTCCTAGAGTTTTATGTTCATGAACATTTTCTATTGCCTTAGTTCCAGCACAAAGTTTTTGTTGCATTCTGCAGTTTCTGTCTTGTAGTGACGAACATGGATTTTGTTTTGTTAGTGTTTATCAACATACCATTTTTATTACTCCATTTAATCAAACTGTTTATATCAACTTTGAGCGTTGTCTGTAGTTTATTGATGTCATAGTCACTATTGTAAACAGTACAGTCATCAGCAAAAATATCACATGAAGAGTGCTTTAAATATAGAGTTAAGTCGTTAATATAGGTAGCAAAGAGAAGAGGACCAAGAATGGAGCCTTGAGGAATACAGGTATCAACCACAGACGAGCCAGATATTTTGTTTCTAAAGCAAACTACTTGTTTCTACCTGAGAGAAAAGATTTAATAAATTTTGTTAGGTCAGTGTGTAATCTATAACCTTCCAGCTTTTTTGCAAGAATTTCATGATCAGTCATATCGAAGGCTTTCTTGAAATCAACAAAGACAGCACCTACATGAAACAAGGGTTCCTTCAAGGTTTCATACTGTCGCCGTATTGAAAATATAATGAGGAATGTTAGGAAAGATGCAGAAAAAGAATATTACTATGCCATAACATTTGCAGGCTATGAAATACCAGAGATTAGATATGCTGATTACACAGTATTACTGTCCACAACACAAAAAGGAATGGAAAAACTAATTATGTCAGTCCTTAAGAATAGTGAAGAGCAAAACCTCTATCTTAATGCGCAGAAAACTAAATTGAAGACAACTGACACAACAAATAAGTCATATGAAATATGTACCAATGAGGAAAAAATTTGAAGAAGTTCAGAGTTTTAAATATCTTGGATAACTTCTAACTAATAATGAAGATACAATGAGGGATATTAAAAGCCGGACATCTATAGCTCTTCAAGAAATAAAACAACTAAAAAAAAAAATAATGAGCGAAACAGACAGAACTACAAAAAATGGAATTTTTTAAAGACATGCATCTTTTCCATCGCAACATTCGCTTGTGAGACCTGGACACTTAAAAAACAGCTGAGAAACACATACTCGTAAATGCCTTTGAATGTAAATGATACAGAAAAGTTCTTTAAATATCTTGGACACACAGGAAAATTCCTCCGCCGTGGGGACTATGATGATCAGCGACGACCAGGCATGTTACGGCAGGTCTCAACGGCCAGATGTTAGCTACAATGACAGACCTTCTTACCTTGATAGCGGATCTCAGGAGTTCTTGGTGACAATTTAAAATTTATCTTGTTTCAAACTTGTCTTTTTTTTAATCGACCAACGCTTTTTCTAGCATAATATACTGGATAAAGGTATTGATAAATGAGTGTTCTTATTGTATTATATGTATAGTTTCTATTTTCAACTTTGCTTAAACATTGTTACATCATATTTTTTTCCACAAGTGCATATAACGATTTTCATTCTGATTCAAAATATTTCTGTCTTTAAATAAATGATTTCGTGTTTCACTTCATCGAGTCTGTTTGCGTTGTCTTCACGTTGTCTAAAATATAAATTCACAGTAGTGAGTCTTTAGCAACAAGAAAATAAAGTTTTCAACATTGTTCTAAAATTTTTGTTGAAAACAGCATAAACTATAAAGTTTCCAATGCTGTTTATAACAAGGATAAATTTAGTGATAAAAGACATTACATTTTTCAAGTCAGTTTCACTCTGTAACGCCTCAAGTTGTGAAACGTATGGAACAAGATATGCAAACCCGCTACAGACAATAAACAGAAGGCAGACACTGAGTAAAGATTTTGTTGTTTTTGAGGTTGCGATTCTTGATCGTTGATGAGAATGTTTTTGCGAGAAGGAAGACGTCATCTTTAATCGTCGTATAGAGATTATTTTTACTTGAATTCCTATAACAACACAGCCAAGACTGACGAGAACAATAGGTACTGTTCCTGTCATATTATTTATAACTTGACCAACGACCTCGTAGACCCAAACTCCGTTTATCCTTTGATAATAGAAGGGTGAAAACACTATGAACCCAAGCGCGCCCCTTTTGTTCATTATACTATAAAACTGTAAGCATACTGCATTCTGGTAAATGGCAAATCCTAAGAAAATTACAAACAGAAGAGAGGTCGTGATCCATGTTCGTAAAGGTGTCACGATGAAACGTAGATGAAGTGGGAAAAATATAGCCAGAATACGTTCTCCAGCTATTAGTACGGGAATCACCATAGAATATGCAGTTCCAGTCATACTAACGATATATAAAATTATTAAAAACACATAACACATATAGTTACCACTTTCTGAGTATCTGAAGCTGTGGACAAATTTTTCAGTCATAAAGTACTGAGGAAAATTGTTCAGACCTATGAGAAAAAGAACATCAGAAACAGCCAATAACATGAGCAGAATGTTGGAACTTTTCTTCAATCCCTGTCGAGTCAATACTATAATAGATGTCAAATTTGAACATATTCCTATTACACTAGTACAAGGAAAGATAGCATAACGAAATATCCATATTATGTAATTTGCAACTTCCTCACTAAGGAGAGGTGAATAGATTGATACAGGCGTGGTTGTTATATTTTCCGACATTCTGCGGATAAAAAGAAAATACAAAAATTTAAAATAAACAGGGTTGGCCTCTTTATACACAATTTGTATACATAAAAAAAACTATAGGATGGTGCTTGCATCTTGTGCCGTGTTCACTGATTTGTCTGTTGTCCATTCTTTGATAACAGAGAATTTATTTGTTTTTTACTTACGCTCATTTCTAACGTAATACATTACTAGTGTTACAGAGTAAGGTGAAATTTATCTAGCGATGACGTCATGTCAGTAGAGATCTCTAAAGCTATCAGATGACATCATTTCATAAGTAATCTAAAAACTAGTAGATGACATCATATGAATAGTAATCTGAAAAGACTAGATGACACCATATGAATAGTAATCTCAAAAAAACTAGTAGACGACATCATATGAATAGTAATCTGAAAAGACTAGATGACATCATATGAATAGTAATCTAAAAAAAACTAGTAGATGACATCATATGAATAGTAATCTGAAAAGACTAGATGATATCATATGAATAGTAATCTCAAAAAAACTAGTAGATGACATCATATGAATAGTAATCTGAAAAGACTTATCTTATATCTTATATCCTTCCCGTGCCGTTAGACGTCACATAGGGCTCGCAAAGTAGTTCGCCAATTTTTCCTGTCTTCGGCGAGTCTTTCAACCTCATCAAAGGATTTTATGCCTGTTAACTTGGCCTCTCTTAATAATGTCCTCTTCAGGGTTTCACGCGGTCTGCCCCTTTTTCTTCGGCCTGTTGTGTTCCACTTGATAGCTTGTTTTGGGATTCTCTGCTCATTTCTTCTCATCAAGTGACCAACATATGTCCATCTCCTTTTCCTGATCACCCGTGAGACTAGATGACATCATATGAATAGTAATCTCAAAAAAACTAGTAGATGACATCATATGAATAGTAATCTAACCAAAAAAAAAAACAAGCAGTAGATGACATTATCTGATAGGAATCTCATAGTCACACGAATATTTGTATCTAGTAGAAATATACCAGGAACGTCAGACATGGATACAAGACAAGAAAATGGTGAGATTAAATGAAACGGTTCGCAAGTCATGATATGAGTTTTAGAAATTGATCAGATTAGATTTTGATCGAACTGGATGGGATTCATCCACACAAACCAACCCGGTCATATAATTTATTTAACTTATTTCTGAATTGATGTATTATGACGATCCGTCAACGTTCTGAGAAACGAAATTGAGTCAGATTATGTTGTCACTTTGAGGAGGTTTGTACTTATTGTGAACAGGCCTTGTGCTTGTCGCTGTACAACAATGTTGTTGTCTTGTCAAGTTGAGGTCTGCACGTACGAACTAATAAAGGCTTGTGTGTGTTGATCTTGTGTGTGTTGATCTTGTGTGTGTTGATCTTGTGTGTGTTGATCTTGTGTGTGTTGATCTAATGAAGTTTTGTTTTGATTTGTATTCGGACGGTCAGTGCTTATTTCATTGCGGTGAAAATTTCTTAAGTGGAGAGTCTCCTGTTGTAACTACCAGAGCCACACACGATCGATGAGTGAGATGAGAGCTGACTGTGGCAACTACCAAGTACCAACACCAAGCAGCTACTACCTACGGCCGATGGAGGAACTGTAACAGAAATTCTTTGTCACTCTTATTTTTTCCATTAATATCAATATTTTTGTAAGTTGAACAATTATAAGAAGAGAGGTAAATCAGAAACAACATTCATTTTTTTCCGTTTTAAAACGTTCCATGTTCTCCATGCAATCATCAGTCCTCTGTACTCCCATTGGAGTATAAGGCATCCACAAAGGTTCTCCAGTCTTTTCTTGAGCAAGTCGTTTTACCTCAAACTATGTCTCTTGTGAAGTGCTTTGATTTTTGTCCAGAAAATAATGAGGAGCTTATCTTGTTAAGGTATGAAATGAACTTTCTAACGTGAGTACAGAAAAATGTTTCATCTGTGAAATCTCAGGGTAACGGAATACAACTCTCTCTAGTGTGTGTGATGTCTTTCTTCCAAACCAGTGCAGAGTGGAGACTCATTAAATCTGACTTTATCATGAACTCACGGCCAGACAATTTACAAGACTGTATCCACTAGCAATTTTTGTCAGTTGATAATTTGCATTTGTAATACATTTTGAGCAATAAATCATAATTTGAATTATTCATAAGCCTTTATTCTTCACAGTTCATGTCAGAACCTGATCCTCAGAAAACCTTGATTTCATAAGTAAGAATAAAAACTGGAAGATTACAATTACATTTTTAATACAAATAAAATAGCTTTTTCGACTTCTTCCAAACGTAATAAACGACAGAGAATAGTGTCTAAATAGATTTAATATCTTTTTTGTATATTTAAAGATTTCAGTAAGACACAATTTTGATCGCACGTGATTTTTTTTACAGACATATATGAGAGTAGTATTTTCAGTAAAGTTAAAATGTCATAATGTGCACCTGCATTGTTCTTTAACAGGTCAGACAACGTTCTGTTCTATTATTCCACAACTGATATTAACAATAATTATAAAATTAGTCCCCAGTGGAGTATAAGACATTTATTGTTAATCGTATTTATAAGATGTTTCAGATGTCGATTATTCACTGATTATTCAGTGCGCCTTGTATAAATCATTGGATTGCTGTCTCTTTATTTATGCAGCTGCAATCCTTAGTTAGATTTTCACAGAGCAGTCGCCATTGGTGGCGATGATCGAAATATTCATTCATTCATTTGCATGTCCTTTTGCGGAACTTTGCCTCCCTAACAGCACTCCTGTAGGCCTCTCGGTTGTGAGCGACATGGCCTGCTGCTGATGCATCCATTTGCAGATCGTCAACTCAATTGTTTTTTCATTTTCAAGCTCTTGATTGTCCAATGTAATTTTGGTTCATTTGTCGTTTTGTCAATTCAGCTGTTTTACCTGTTCATATTATGGAGAAAAGCAGTTTTAATTGTTCTTCTTCTCATTCTTCTTCTTATTCATTCTACATTGTTAGTGTGAGCTACTGTTCCTTGCAGCCGAAGGTGAGGCACAGCTTCTTGTCGACTTGGGAGAGGGTGATGGCGGCTATTTTCCAGTCCCTGAGTGCAGCTAAAAGAAGAGAGTGAGCGATACTTCTTTAGTAGGCTCCACCACCATGAGGACTATGATGAAACCTGCCCAGTTAGCCATGATAGGCCTGTTACTGGGGGTACAAAAGAAGAGGTTAGAAAGGGTCCCGGCGAGCCATGCTTCGTCAACCCTGACGTCTGCACTTCTACTGTGGGTCGCTGATGGCCATAATAGACAGCGTCTTCTACCGAATGTCTGTGTGTAACATTATAGTCTTGTAGAAGGGAACGCTGAGGGTGGTAACAGTCTAACGGAGCTGTTGGAAATCTTCACCATCTGATGTCTTTGATTTCAGACCACAAATACATGGTCTGCACGCCTACTTTTTCTTCTTCTCTCTTGCTGTTCTGGTGTCCTATTGCTTTTACTGTTCTGCTCTCCAGTCGCCTATTACTTTCGCGTTGTCAGACTTGTCTACACGTTTTTAGCGTATAAACTACAGGAACGAAAAGTAACACACAGAGAAATTAACGTATTATCAAATGTTCATGCCTGACAGAGAATGCAAACGACAATTATAAATCTAGAATAAACTGATGTAATGATGATATGTGACAATAGTTTTGGACCACACAAACTAAATAAAAGATCTGTTATTAGTTCTGTGAGGTTTTTCATTTGTTATTCAGGAACATAATCTCGAAATAAAGCATACATAGTTAGGTTGTCTTAGATAATGTGTAATAATCTGTCAAGACACAAGTTAGTACTGCTAATTAATTATGAGCTTTGAAAGGAGATCTCACTGGCTACGGAAGTTACCAAGAAGTAAATTTCTTAGGTTCATTTGGGGATGTAAGAGAAGTTACTATTGTCAACTGCCAGATAAGCTCGCCTGTCAAGCCAAGACGTTAGTTCACCTTGGCTTCTCCTACCAAGTATTCATGTTCTTAGCTGTATACTACACAGAAATAACATCTGGTACAAACACAATAAAAAAACAGTGCTTGATGAAGCATAGATGTTACCATATATATTTATATATTTATATGTATATATATAAGGTATATAGTCTAATATGAGAAATTGTGACATGGAAATTTAGTAGAATATATTCTGCATCACACGTACGACATTAGTGCCCGCAGAGCTCTTTGAAAAATGAAAGTAACAAGAAAAATAACAAGTGCATTTATCTTAACTCCTTCATATTAAACCAACACTGACAATTTCGGTGGATCTTGCAAACTTATGGCAATCAATCTTACTTACATCATACATCCTTCCCGCGCCGTTAAACCCCACGTATTGCTCGCAAAGTAGTTTGCCAAGTTTTGCGTTTTCGGCGAGCTTTTCAACCTCATCAAGGGATGTTATGCCCATTAAAGTGGCCTCTATTAACAATGTCCTCTTTAGAATTTCACTTGGTCGACCTCTTTTTCTTCTGCCTGTTGTGTTCCACTTGATAGCTTGTTGTGGGATTCTCTGAATGTTTCTTCTCATCACGTGTCAAATATATGTCCATCTTCATTGCTAGTCAAGGATGAGAGCGATAATTAGCCAAAGCTAAATAAAACTGAAAGTAGCACATTTCTAACTTTACCGTAGTAAAAAAGAAACCAAAAAAATTAAAGTAACTTCCTTCCAGTTCTTTTGTAAATAAATTTCTCTTCAAATGATATCCAATCAGAGTATTCAGGAGACAAAGAGTTAAAGTTCAAATTACTGGAGGTGTTTCAAAAACTGTTTCTCCAATGTCAAAAGATCGTTTTGGAAAACTTCTTTATCTTAATAATATAAATCTACAATGATGTTCTGCGTCTGGATTTGGTCATCGACGTTCCTCATTAATAATTTTGTTTGTGTGGCTCCAGATATGAAAAAAAAAAACTTTCTGTTTATATTCATAGCTGTTTAGCATTTTACTTTGAAGTCACAGTTAAGCTTGTTTTCTTGTCTCTCTGTCAACGTCTATATCAAATGATTTAGAAGAAAAATAAAAGAATCCAAGTTCCTCGACTAAGCATCCTGTTCAAGCACTAAGCAGAATTTATGCTAGAAGAAGACATTGCCAGTCTAGTCTTAAATGTGTGTAAAAGGTCGGGTGTTTTGTCCCTCAGATAAACCTTTGTTCCGTGACGGGGTATCTGTTAGGGGAAGTAATCTGAAATCTAAGGGCTGGAAGATCTGAAACTCTGTGAAAATAGACTAAAAATTGTTAACATGAAAAATAATTAAAGAAATAATAAGTGGCCCAAAAACTAAAAGGTTGACAGGATCGTGTCCGTTGTGTTTGGTCTGTATCACCGCGGAGGGAGGTGTATGGTTCAGTCTTATAAAACGAGAGTAAAAGTGTGGGATCTGGCAGAAACAAGAATGACAGAATATGAGCACATATAAATGTTTTCAGCAAATACTTTTTTTCAAGGATCACATACAAAAACAACATACCAGAAAAAAAGCTACACATACACGAAAAATTAAACACACTACTTTTTGGTCTCCTCCTTGTAAGAAAGATGGGGGTAACATGCGTCCAGACATCCATAGAAAAACAAACGTGTAAGCAAACGATTTGATGAGAAATGAGGTAAAATGAGCGTGAAAAAGAGCAATATATTACAGCGGAAATTTCAGAAGTTGACAAAGAACTTTATTCAGAAATTAAATACATCATATTCATCATTCATTCATTTGCACGTCACTTGCGGAACTTTGCCTCCCTAACAGCTCTTCTGTAGGCCTCTCGGTTGTGAGCAAGATGGCCTGCTGCTGATACATCCATTTACAGATCATCAACGATGTCTTGCAACCATCTTCGCCTTGATCTTCCTCTCTTTCTTTTTCCCACTATGCACTCTTCCAAGACAGTTTTCTCTAGATTATCATGACGTTTAATGTGTAGAAAATATTTTAGTTTTCTCTCTTTAATCCTCTTTACAAGCCAGCCATTTTCAATATTAAGTTCTTGTAGTATGGATATATTTGTTCTATTTTGTGTCCATGATATTTGAAGAACTCTTCTGTAGCATTTACTTTCAAAGGCATTTATGTATTTCTCAGCTGTTCTGTTAAGTGTCCAGGTCTCACAGGCATATGTTGCGATGGGAAAAATGCATGCTCTTAAAAATCTTATTTTTGTAGTTCTGTCTGCTCCTCTCCACAGATTCTTTTGTTGTTTTACTTTCTGAAGAGCGATAGATGTCCTCCTTTTAATTTCCCTCATTGCATCTCCATTATTAGTTAGTAGTAATCCAAGATATTCAAAACCCTCTACTTCTTCCAGTTGTTCCTCATTGATACATATATCAGCTTCCTTGTTTGTTTAGTTAGTTGTCATCAATTTAGTTTTCTTTGCATTAAGACAGAGTTTTAGCTCTTCACTATTCTTACTGACTGACATAATTAGTTTTTCCATTCCTTTTTGTGTTGTGGACAATAATACTGTGTCATCAGCATATCTAATCTCTGCATTTGCATAACCTCCAATTATTATGGCATCGTAATATTCTATATCTAATATTCTCTAATATTCCTCATTATATTTTCAGTATACAAGTTATATAAGTAAGGCGACAATATATACCCCTGATAGACACCTTGTTTCATGTCAAACTAAGTTGTTGTTTCATCATTTATTCTTACTGCTGCCTGTTGGTCTAGATACAGCGGTGATGTCAATTGTATCAAATGTGTTGGAAATCCCATTTGTTTCATTATTTCCCAACGTTTCTGATGTACACAATCAAATCCCTTTGAGTAGTCTATAAAGGATAAATATAGATTCACATTAAACTCTCTGCACTTCTCTATTATTAATCCTATATTGAATATATGATCTCTTGATCCTCTTCCTTGCCTGAAACCAGCTTGGACCATATGGACCTCTTCTACTTTCTTACGAAGTCTACCCATTATGATTTTTAACAGAATTTTACTGGCATGACTAATCAGGGCAACAGTTCTTTCGTTTGTGCATAATTTCAGGTTACCCTTATGGCAGTTGGAGGAATACAGTTCTTTTCCATTCTTTTGGCCAAATACCTTAATGCCATATCTTTTACATAACGCATGATAGATTGTTGCACATTCCTTTCCTCCTGCTTTAATAAATTCAGCTGTTATTTCATCACATCCTGGTAATTTACCATTTTTCAGATTCTTTATTCCATAAAACTTCTTCTATTGTCGGTTTGGGTTCTTTCTCCTCCAATAATAATTCACACGGTTGATTTCTGTTTTCACAGTCAGTTTTTTCATACATTCATTTGCAATATTTCTTCCATCTTTCTAGAATTTCCTCTGTCTCTGTCAAGGTATTCCCCATCTTGTCACAAATTACTTTTAGCTTAGGTGTGACATTTCTCGTCAATTGTCTTAATTTATTTAAACATTTCACTATCTCTTCCACACTTCTGATGTCCTTCTATTCTTTCACAACAATCTTGTGTGTATTGTATTTTGTCTTTTCTTATGTTTCTTCGTACTTCTCTTGTTAAAGATTTATATTTCTCTTTGTTTTTGTTTGTCACCTTCCATTGTGTCTTCATTTCTCTACGTTGTTTTATCAGATCTAGTGTGCCTGCTGTAATCCATCCATTATTTTGTGTTTTCTTTAGCTGTTGTTATTAAGATATCCCTGGTATCGTACTTAAGGCATCATTCTTAAAAGAGAAAAATGCTTGTTTATTACGGCCAAACGTAAACTCTGAAGTAAGAAGTGTTATTACAGTATGTCAGAGTAAGAACAAAGGCAATTAACTCTAAAGACAGAACCAAATTATTGTCATATTTCAAGTCCAGAGCTAAGGTCCACCAAGTTCCACAACTGCAGATCTGAGCGGAAAAAACCCACCAAGGATGACCTGTTCACTGAATATATCAAAGTTATATTATTACAAATATATACTATTACAAATATATATTAACATATAAGATATATTCAAGTGGCTGCAAAACTCAGTGGCATATTTTTGTTAGGATTCTACGCTTTTGTTTTCTGGGCAGAGTCCACGTGGACAACTTTGACGGGGATGATCTTGTATTCTTCCCCAGTCGTCTGCTATGTAGATTCCCAGGTAATGACCTTGAGAAACAATTCTTGCTAACCTGACTGCTGGTAATTAAACGCCTTAGAAGATGGTTAGGTCAAAGATGGCGAGTTCTGAAACACCTGTCTTCATCTTTTTTTTCTGCGTGGAATTATTTCTTACTGATATGAGAGCCAGATAACGTTGAATGTGTACATAGACATCTTGTAACTAGATTAGTGACGTGCGACCAGGTTTTCTTTATATAGGTCAGTACACGCACACACACACACACATACGCAATGATGGTATAGACTTTGTAAAAGTAGAGAAAAACATTATTCGTTACATGCCTGCTTAAAATCATCTACTTTAAATCGTCATCGTCATCATCATCATCATCATCACCAGCAGCAGCAGCACCACCACCATCACCACAACCCTTATCATTTGCTAGCTTCGATGAAATGTGTTAACTTCGACGATTATTTTCTTCTCAGTTCCTCAGTTTGATAGTAGATGTCACAGCTAACTCGTGACAATTTAACCTTGAAAATGTTTACCACTCATCTATTATGAATTACTGCTATTTCTAGAATAACAAGCTGACTCTAAGTATATGGGAATTTTTTTTTCTTGTATTATTTATGTAATGTCAATTTTCAACTTTGTTTAAACATTTTTATAACACATTTTTTTTACACAAGTCCGTGTAATAGTCTTCATTCTCCGGTACATAGATTTCTGTTGTCTATTCTATCTAAGGGATATAATCCATGGTAAATTTGGTATTTTGGCTAACTGATTAAAGCTCTTATTTAATTATGACGTAGATTGGTAGTGTAAAGGAAGGTCAATCTTGACACTTTAAAAATTACGAGATTTATGATCATGTTTGATGAACTTTACATTTACATGTTTTTTTTTTTACTCAAGCTTAGTTGAGACCTTGGAAAATCTCGGGAAGTAATGAACTTTATCCTGACATGTTTTTATTTAAAGTTAAATTTGGAATCTCCAGTTAGTTTTTCACTAAATGCTATTTTTTGGACGTTGAAATCTCGAGATTTTAATTGGACTTTCTATAGACTCGTTTTTATGGCTAGGTTGTTTTTCAGAGACTAGTCCAAGGTCTTAAATAGGCGATTTTCATGAAGTTTAGATTTTCTCGTGTATGAATGTTCACGACGAAAGGAAAGTTGAAATTGTTGATGATATTTAAGCGCTGAACTTTTAGGTGGGATTATGTTTAGACGGAGATTAGAATGTGGGATTAGGAATGAAGATAGAAGTGTGAGAATCATAGTGACAGGCTTGTGATTAGTGATTAAGTTATGTGATTATACTGAGTGAGATGTGTGATAGATAGTTGAGAGATTTGAAATCATTATGGATTAGAAAATGTTCTAGGAAATTGTGTAGTAATTTGTGATGGAATGTGAGTTGAGTTTTCCTTCCACGGACCCAGGTATGTTTACTTGTAACTGAAGAATGTAACAATAGTTCTTTTGAAGCATTGTAGGACTTATAAGGTCCGATACTTGTGTTATTTTCTTACAGATCCATGGAAAGGCTTCTTGTGAGAATGTAAGTTGGCATTTATGTCCATTCATGCTTTACGTCTGACAGCTGGTCTGAGTGTGAGTGTAGTGTAGCTCACTCTTTCCTTATATGGCGAACATGCTCTCGTCAAGGTCAGGAGTTGTTTGTTCATTTGTTACAATCAATATTCTCCATTCTCACTTATCACCGCCCTTTCTTTTCACAGTAAATATGTAGTTTATTTCATTCCATAAAATTCGGGTGTCAGTGGTCTTCAAACTTTGGGGTCTGAGAATTTAAGTTCGTTGAAAATCTATATTAGTAAGATACTAAGACATAGTTAAGATACTAGTATAATTGGTGCTTGTGGCCAAACCTCTTCGCAAAACTTATTTTTTAAGTTATTGCTCAGATGGGCACTATCTTTCCTGGCCATAAGCACATTTCCATTATTGCTCATCTTTGTTACTCTATCTTTCGGTCTATGATATTGCTGTAACTTTGTGCCGAGTACAGGTATTTTTTATTGTTATACAGTACAAAAGTATTTTTTTAGTACGTGTAAGAAAGTTAATTTTTTGTTTGGAATTGTAGCAACACTTGAGGAAAAACTTCGGAAAGAGCAGGCAGGATTTAGGAAAGGAAGATCATGCATAGACCATATATTTGTACTTAGACAAATATTAAAACAGGCAAATAAGTGGCATAGCACAACATTTGCATTATTCATAGATTTTGAGAAAGACTTTGACAGTGTCAACAGATATGCACTGTGGAAAATCCTAAGATGGCATGGCCTCAAGATAGTTAATGTAATCAAAGCCCTATACGAGGGTTTTCAGTGCAAAGTTATCTGTGGAGAACATACCTCCAGCAGCTTTAGGGTACAAACAGGAGTGAAACAGGGATGTGTACTATCATCAACATTATTTATCTTGGCAGTAGACTGGTTAATGAAGGAGGCAACATCAGACAAACGCAGAGGATTACAATGGACCCTTGACACAGTGCTGGAGGACCTTGACTTTGCGGACGACATTAGTCTATTATCAAGCAGTCACAAAGATATGCAAGATAAAATAAACAAGCTAACTCAGAATGCAAACAACATAGGAATAAAGATCAACGTAGGAAAGATAAAGTTAATGAAACAAAAAGTGAACAACAGAAATGTACTCAGAGTAGATAACAAGTTAGTGGAGGAGGTCAAGTAATTTGTATACCTTGGCAGCAGAGTAGTAGAAAATGAAGACAGCACAGAGGACATCAACAGCAGACTTACTAGAGCAAACCAGGCTTTTGCAATGCTGTAGAATATATGGAAATCAAAAAAACTAAGCATAAATATGAAAATCAGGATATTTAAGAGTAATGTTCCAAGTGTACTACTCTATGGAAGTGAATGCTGGAAAATCGCCAAAACCATAGAAAACAAGTTGAATTCTTTCCAGACTAAATGTGTACGAAGAATTAGAAAAATATTTTGGCCAAACACCATAAGAAATAACATCTTACTGACAGAAATGCAGATGAAGCCACTGACAACAATTATTGAGGAAAGACGCTGGCGATGGTTGGGACATGTGCTCCGAATGACTGACAACTCACTACCAAAAATAGCACTAAGATGGACACCACAGGGGAACAGAAGTAAGGGTAGACCAAAAAAAGACATGAAGAAGAACAATAGAAAGGATGTTGAGCAATAGAGGGCTCACCTGGGCAAGAGCAGAAAAAAAGGCGAAGGACAGGCATTTGTGGAAAACCCTTGCAGAAGCCCCATGTGCCCTGGGCACATAAGGTTCAGAGAGAGAGAGAGAGAGAGAGAGAGAGAGAGAGAGAGAGAGAGAGAGATACAGTACAACAGTATTTTTTTAGTACGTGTAAGAAAGTTAATTTTTTGTGTGGAATTGCTAGCCATTAGAAGTAGTATAGTATTGGAACTCGGGAGGGTTGTATAGACATTGCTAAGACAGTGTACCAGACCTTTATCAAGTTCACGTTTGGGGACACTTTCAACCTTGCCATGTGCAATGTGTCTTTACATCCAGCCTTGTCTTGTATCCTGAACTTGCTGTGCCACAGTGGTGCGTCACCTGTCTTAGTAACCCTGCACATCATTATCAACGCAGGATAGGTGAAGTATCATCATTTATAAACTTTGTATCCTTTTTATAGCTTCCAGTTGCTGTGTATTCCGGTTATTACTGACATTCTCGTCCAGGAACATGCCACCTTAGAACAATATTTTGTGAATAGAACAGTTGGTATCTTCAGTTCGCCAGGTGTCTTCTTTATTCATGGATTATAGAACACTGTCAATTTTCCAGAATCAACACCGTGGAACATGTTATCGTATTGGAATTATATCAAGGAACTTTGAATATAGACAGTCGCCGGATGTCCTCTTCTTCGGTGGAATTCTATAACTGGCATTTTATTATTTCTTTTTTTTTCATGACATTTTGTGTGGATATTTTGAACATCCCAGTATCAAGTTGCAATATGGTTTACTATTGTTGGATCATATTTGTTATAGTGTGCATTTTTATGGTATGGCACTGCATTTTATGAATTATGGATATTGCTTTACTTGTGTTTCTAGTATTATTTTATTGATTGTACAGGAGATCTAGGTGGTTCCTCTGACGAACGAGGCACGATGGCTTCAGCTCCCTTCACGTAGATTTGCTGGGACTATTACAGAATTCCCTGTCAAAAGTCAGCAACGACTTGAATCTCAGCCAGGATATGTCGGCTGTAGAAAGGTTCGACGGTGACCCAGCAAAGTTAAAGCAGTGGCTGGAGGAGCTTAATAAGCTCACGGAGATTAAAACGACTGATCTGCCAATGAGGAAGAAAATAGCGTACCTGCTCACCACGAGTTCCTTGGCGGAGTTTGTTAGGCAGCGTCTCCATCTTCCGGAGTCGTGGGAGGAATTTGTGTCTGTTCTAATAGATTCCTCAAGAGGCCTGGCATATGCTAGCCCCAATCCATCAGACTCCCAGAGAGTCAGTACAAGTATTATCTCCGCTGGCTCGGAGGCAACTGGTGCAGTCGTTCACGGATGCCCAACTCCCAAAAGGCATCGAAACCAAGTTGTTAAGAGAGAAACCTGCTACTTTTGTTCAAGCAGTTGACACTGCGTTAGAAGAAACTTTGATTATAAATTCGGTGAACCTTAGCTGTGGGTCCCGACAGAGACTTTATTCTCCGTCCACCAACGAGATGTCGTCAGTGAATGAGACCTCGCGTCCTGTTTCTCAGAGAGTACAGCTGAGTTCGCGTCAAGAAACATCGCCAGCTCCAGCCCCACAACAGAGGTATAACACAGGATGAAACATCCTGTTCGTACACTACCACAAGAAAACAAGACATGCTTTACCTGTGGAAGACATGATCACATTGCCAGATTTTGGTGGCAGCAGCCTCGAAATAATTGGCCACGGTTAAACTAACGAGTTGGCGCACGAAAAGCTCGCATGTGTCCGAAGAAAAAGAGGCAGACCGCGTGAAACTCTGAAGATGACGCCGTAAAGAGAGGCCAATTTAACAGGCATAAAATCTCTTGATCAGGTTGAAAGGCTCGCCGAAGACAGGAAAAATTGGCGAACTACCTTGCGAGCCCTATGTGACGTTTAACGGCACGGGAAGGATATAAGATATATTAGTCACGTTATGAGAAGAAACAATCAGAGAATCTCAAAGCAAAGCAAGCTATCAGGTGGAACACTAAAGATAGAAGAAAATGGGTTAGACCACGTGAAACTCTAAACAGGACATTGTTAAGAGAGGCCAAATTAGTAGGCATAAAATCCCTTGATGATGTTAAATAGCTGGTAGTAAACAGGAAAGTTTTGCTAACTACTATGCCAGCCCAATGTGACGTTTAACTGCACGGGAAGAATACAGACAGATACAGACATTTAATTTTGTAATTATTGTAAAAAGAAAATATATAGGAGTAAAAAAGAACCACCGTTACAGCTCCTCTCTCACCATATGTGCTAGTGTATTTCGCGTTGATACATGGATTTTGCGATAGACGACTCTCATCTCAAGCATCGATCGTATGTGGCGCTGGTAGTTGCAACAGACAAGTCTCAACCACAAAGAAAATTTAAACCACAACACTGACCGACCGCATACACAGGAAAACAAAACTTCAGAGGCAAAGTCTTTATTAGTTCGTACGTCCAGATCTCACGATGACAAGACAACAGCATAACGTTTCTTCACAATAAGTACAAACCTCAAAGTGGCAACACAACACAGCCCGACACAAGAAAAAAACTTTTGGCGTCCTTAGCTTTAGGCCTGTTCCTGGGGTTATTTGGGGCGCTGATTCAGAAAATCGCATTGGATGGACCACGTCAGTTCTTGTTTCTTAGATATGGTTGACATCAGTTCTTGTTTCTTAGATATGGTTGACATCAGTTCTTGTTTCTTAGATATGGTTGGCATCAGTTCTTGTTTCTTAGATTAGTTTGACATCAGTTCTTGTTTCTTAGATATGGTTGACATCAGTTCTTGTTTCTTAGATTAGGTTGACATCAGTTCTTGTTTCTTAGATATGGTTGACATCAGTTCTTGTTTCTTAGATTAGGTTGACATCAGTTCTTGTTTCTTAGATATTGTTGACATCAGTTCTTGTGTCTTAGATTAGGTTGACATCAGTTCTTGTTTCTTAGATATGGTTGACATCACTTCTTGTTTCTTAGATTAGGTTGACATCAGTTCTTGTTTCTTAGATATGGTTGACATCAGTTCTTGTTTCTTAGATTAGGTTGACATCAGTTCTTGTTTCTTAGATATGGTTGAATCACTTCTTGTTTCTTAGATTAGTTTGACATCAGTTCTTGTTTCTTAGATATGGTTGACATCAGTTCTTGTTTCTTAGATTAGGTTGACATCAGTTCTTGTTTCTTAGATTAGGTTGACATCAGTTCTTGTTTCTTAGATATGGTTGAATTTTGAAAATAAAATTATCTACAGTATAACAAATCCCTTCTGCAAAATTGGGTTGTCCTAATAAGCTGACTTATTTGAATGGGAAATTTGTGTAATTTACCCACATTTTTTTTTACAATGATCCTTGTTTCACAACTATTCATCTACATCCTCTATAATGCACGCTAGCAAAAAAAAAAGTATAGCTCAAACGATAAAATCGCATTTGTTCTGTTTTATTACATAATTAAGATGGTAAATCATGGTCTTCGTAGACTACATAAATTTGTGTTTCAATGGTTTCTCAACCTGATCTGTTTAAAACATTTACACTGTATAATAGTTATGATCGTATAGGAGGTGTGTGTATGTTCCGACTCGTATTATTTCATTTTTACAAACCGAACATCGTAGAGGTTATGTCTACTTCTAGACGGGGCTGCTTGAATCATCCCGACATATTTTGCTATATTTGTTAGGAGTACAACTGAAAGCAAAGAGGAAACCTATTTATAAGTTTGTAAAAAGAGCAAATGTAGGTTATTTTGATGTCAAGCTAGGAAATCAAGATACGCCATGGGTTCCTCTTATTGTATGCAAATATTATACGGAGCATTTGCGCCAGTGGACAAATGGAAAGAGAATTTGACTGAGATTTGGAGTACAATGGTGTAGACGGAACCGAAAAACTACTTAGATGACTGTTATTTTTGTATTGTTAATATCATAGGCTTAAATGGAAATAATTGTGACAGGTGGTCTTATCCTGATCTACCTTCAGCTAGGAGATCTGTTCCGCACTCTGATCTTGTACTCGTTCTACCTTTCCTTGAACTAGCACAGCTCTCAGAGGATAATTCTTGCATATCTGATATCGTACAAAGGTAAAGAAAGTGGGGGCAGTGACAGTGAATTCCAAATAACTTCACATACTGATCGGTTTTATCAGAATGAACTGAGAGATCTGATCAGGGACTTAAACAATTCTAAAAAGTCTTATGACTTGCTTTCTTCCAGACTAAAGAAAAAGAATGTACTTCAGCCTGGAACGAAAATGACATTTTATCGAAGGAGAGAAATGGATTTGCTGCCATTATTTACCGAAGACAGAAACTTAGTATTCGGCAATGACATTGAAAACCTTGTGAAGAAAACTGGTCTTTCAGATTATAACCCAAGTTGTGTGACGTCTTTTAATTGACAGTTTAAAACACAGATTTAAGTATCTTCTTTTTAAAACGGTAACAAATATCGTTCTATTCCAATCGGTCATTTCACCAGGATGAAAGAAGAGTACAAGATAATCTCTTTAATCTTGGAAAAAACATACATTACTAAGAACATGAATAGGTTATCTGTGTAGACTTGAAGATGGTTAATTTTCTTTTTAGTCAACAAAGTGGCTACACAAAGTATCCTTACCGATTTATGCCTTTAGGATAGTGGAGACATACATGAACATTGGGCAAGAAAAGATTAGCCTCTGATGGAATATTTGGTGGTTTGAGGATAAAATGTAATGAATGAACTCTTGGTAGCACAAGATAGAATCATATTGCCACAACTACATATAAAGCAAGGTCTGATGAAACAATTTTGTTTGGGCTTTGAATAAAGACGTTTCGTGCCTGCATTGAATATATAATGCATAAGTTACTTGGAATTACCATGAAAAAAATAAGGCAGGAATTTTCGATGGTCCACAGATCAGACAAATTATAAATGACTCACATTTCATAACATCAATGAATGAAATCGAATCATGTGCCGGGTCTTCATTTGTTCTTGTTGTGAAAAATTTCTTGGCAACAAGAACGCAGAAAACTACATACAATTAGTAGAGGATATGATTTTCATTTCAGCAGGCTTAACTGTAACATGGGTGTTAACTTTCACTATCTGCACAGTCACTTAGAGAACCTTGGGGACTTAACTGAAGACCAAAGTGAAAGATTTCACAAAGTCATAGAAGCAATGGAAGCCAGATACCTAGAAAGATGGGATGCATGCGTGATGGCAGACTATTGTTGTAACCTTATGCGGGATTGTCCTGGCATATCTCAATCTCGGAAGACTCATAAAAGGAGCTTCTTATGTGTCGAATATCATCAGGGTGTGCTTATGCTATGAAAGAATCAGGTTTTCATGTAGTATACTTTTCCTTTAATTTTTAGCATGTTTCTTTCAAGCTTAAAATATATTACTTTAAGCAATAGATTAAAATATCCTGATTTGTTATGGGGGAGCAGAATGAAGAGTGGTATATGGCACACGTGTTTTATCTAAAAAAAACCTGGAGCTGATAGAGGAAAACTTGCGCCATATTCGGGACCAGCAGGTCAAATATACCCAGAAACAAGTCTAACATTTGAGGCACCAAAATGTGTGTTGGCGATTGCAGTCTGACATAATTCCTTTTTCAGCATCGTCATTATTCATCAAGTCAGAAATACATAAGTGAGATGAATGTCCGTGTTCGTTAGCGTTGGCGTCCGGTTTCGTTTGTATGGACCTCCCAATTCAATCAAAAACTTTACCATCAAGTTCGATCAAAATCTTTAGCATCCAATTCGATCAAAATCTTTAGCATCCAATTCGATCAAAATCTTTAGCATCCTATTCGATCAAAATCTTTAGCATCCAATTCGATCAAAATCTTTAGCATCCAATTCGATCAAAATCTAACGTGATCAATTTCTTACGTGATCATCTTCTAAATTTTCAGATCACTATGTTCCCATCAGCTCGATTTTCAGATTACTGCTCACATGAGGTCATCTAACAGATTTTGTTTTACTACTAACATGACGTCATCGATAGATTTCATTTGACTCTACTCTGTAACGCTAGTAATGTTTAACGTTACTAAATCAGTTTAACGCTGGTAGAAATAAGCGGAAGGTAAGAAAAAATAAATTCTCCGGTGTTATCAATGAATGGACAACACAGAAATCAACGAACAGAACACATGATGCAGGCATGGTTATATAGCGTTTTGCATATAAAAAGTTTTGTATAAAGAGGCTAATTGCTTTTGTTTTAAACTTGCATTTTCATTTTATCCGCAGAATGTCGGAAAATATAACAACAACGCCTGTATCAATCTATCCACCTCTCCTTAGTAAGGACGTTGCAAAAAACATAATATGGGCACTTCGTTATGTGATCTATCCTAGCACCAGTGTAATAGGAATATGTTCAAATTTGATCACCATTATAGTGTTGACTCGACAAGGATTGAAGAAAAGTTCCAACATTTTGCTCGTGGTATTGGCTGTTTCTGATGTTCTCTTTCTCATAGGTCTAAACAATTTTCCTCAGTACATCTTGACTGAAAATATCCCAGCCAGCTTCAGGTACTCAGAAAGTGTTAACTATATGTGTTATATTATTTTAACAACTCTATTTGTCGTTTGTGTGACTGGAAATGCATGTTCTATGGCGATTCCCGTACTAATAGCTGGAGAACGTATTCTGGCTATATTTTTCCCACTTCATCTGCGTTTCATCGTGACACCTTTAAGAACATGGATCACGAGCTCTCTTCTGTTTGTAATTTTCCTAGGATGTGCCATTTACCAGAATGCAGTATGCTTACAGTTTTATAGTATAGTGAACAAAAGGGGCGCTTTTGGGTTCATAGTGTTTTCATCCTTCTATTATCAAAGGATAAACGGAGTTTGGGTGTACGAGGTCTTTGGTCAAGTTATAAATAACATGACAGGAACAGTATCGATTATTCTCGTCACTCTTGGTTGTGTTGTTTTAGGAATTCAAATAAAGATAATCTCCATACGACGATTAAAGATGACGTCCTCCTTTTCGCAAAAACATTCTCATCAACGATCAAGAATCGCAACCTCAAAAACAACAAAATCTTTACTCAGTGTCTGCCTTCTGTTTATTGTCTGTAGCGGGTTTGCATATCTTATTCCATATGTAAAAGAACTTGAGGCGCTACAGAATGAAACTGGCTTGACAGGTGTTCTGCCTTTTATTACTAATTTTATTCTTGTTATAAACAGCATTGGAAACTTTATAGTTTATGCTGCTTTTAACAAAAACTTCAGAAGAATGTGGAAAACCTTATTTTCTTGTTGTTAAAGACTCACTACTGTGAATATATTTTAATCATTGTCAAGACAACACGAACAGACTTGATAAAGTGAAACACGAATTCATTTATTTAAAGACAGAAATATTTTGAGCCAGAATGAAGAACGTTGCATGGACTTGTGGAAAAAATATGATGTAACAATGTTGAAACAGAGTTGAAAATAGAAATTATGCAAAAATAGAAATAATACCAAAAATAAAAAAACAACACTAATTTATATATACCTTCAGCCAGTGTGTTATGCTAGAACCAACGTCGCTCGAAAAAAAAAAGTCCAGCAGTATTTCTTCAGCTGAGTGGGAAACATCATCATCATCATATTCTTTCACTCCCTTGACAGCATAGGCCAAGGATAAAGGCCCTCTCTCATCCCTGCTCTTGTCCCTGGGAACAACTGTGTTAAGAACACACCTATCTTAACATTGTCTTTGTGAGACAGGGAACATAGATCTGTTTCCTTAAAAACTCTGACCTACTTCTGTAGCCCAGAAACCTGTAGCAATCAACACTAATTGTAATTGTTATTTGTGTAAAATGTAATGTCAGGTTGTTGGACGGATGGGGACATGGAGATCGCCAGCGGGGATGAGGAAAAATTGGTGTGAAACCAGTGAATCCAGGACATGACAAGCCTATGGATCTTTACAACAATGGCTGTCAGAATGATGTAAACAAAACAGAGCCAGCAGACTATAGGTGGCGGGGAATGGATATCATTGAGGCACTCATCAGATTCCTTATCCTAAAGTTGAAGTGTCTCTGTGGAACTGTCTCAAAACAGTCTGACATGGAGAAGGGACTTACGTACAGCCACCAAAGGCTGGAAAACAAAGTTTTGGCCAACCCAGCTTACACCATTGTCTTCATGGCAGTCTGAGCAAGACCACAGTCTGCCCTAGCAAGGAAAGGTGCTGAAGTCGTAAGTACCCAGCCAAAAGGCGCATCGCAAAAATCAGATTAACACGCATTATCGCTAATGAAATGTCTCTATATGCAGTTTTTAAACATGGTGCTCGCCCTGTGAAGACTAACCAGGCAGGTGCAGTGCCAGGCCCCCTGCCTCGAAAGGGTCCAACCAATGCTACTGGAGGTCCTCTCAGTTCGTTCTGTGGAGCCAGGAGACATAAGAGTAGAGCTACTGGCCCAAAAATACAACATCAGAAAACTGCCAAAAAGCAAGAAATTAAATTAATGCAGTGGAATGCTGATAGTGTCAGCAGTGTTAGAGATGGCTATAGCAAAAAGGTGGAACTAGAGAACATACTTTTTGCAGAGCAGGTAAGTATATGCTGCATACAGGAGACACACCTAACCAAAGATGGCACCTTTAAAATCAGAGGCTACCAGTGTTTTAGATCAGACTGACAGGACAGAAGAAAAGGAGGAATTCTCACACTTGTTAAGATTAACATCAGCGCATGTCAGATGGGAGTGTAAATGGAATGAGCCGAATATCAGATGATCCATCTAAAAATAGGTAATACTGACTTCCACCTCCTTAACTATTACTGTCCTAATGACCGCCCACTTGCTTTAGAAACAATCCCACACAAAGAGAGACTGATGGTCTGTGGCGATTTTAACAGCCATTCCCAGAGCTGGGGCTATGACCACATAGACAAGAGAGGAGAGGAAGTTGAGAGCTGGCAGGATGATAATGGACTTCTCCTGATCAACCAGCCAATAGATCCCCCAACATTTTACTCAAGGGCTTGGTATACAACCTCAACACCAGATCTGGCATTCCACTCTCCAGACCTGAAGTGGAACATTACAAGCGAAGTTGGAAAACAACTTGGAGGTAGTGATCATCAACCTGTCTTCCTGACAATAGAAAATGAACTCATTAACACCAGTAGCCCTCTCCCCAGATGGAACTATAAAAAAGCAAACTGGACAATGTACAGACATCGTACAGGTATCCTGGTGAGACAGCTGTCCGTAGAAGGTAAGGATATTAACAGAATAGTGAAGGAATTCAATGCTTGTATCCTTCAGGCCACCAATTAAACCATTCCCAGAGGAGCTCGTAGGGACTATAAACCATACTGGTCTAGTGAGCTGGGAAAACTCCATGATGACGTGGAAACAGCTCGAAAGCAAGCAGAAAATAGAGCATGCCAAGAACACCACAATAATTACCAACATTCTAAGGCCAAATTTCAGAGAGCTATGCTGAAAAAAAAAATAGGAAAGTCGGAGAGAAAACAGCGTCCTTAAACTTTGAAAAGGATGGAAGAAAACTATGGAAACTAATCAAACAGTTAAACGATGAGAGCATTGGAAGAAGTACAAAGATTACACTAATAGAGGATGGGAAAACTCTTACAGATAAGCAGGCAGCAGATCACTTTGCTCGCATGTTTGCACAAGACTGCAACATTGATATTCATCCAGAGAAAGAGTGACAATGCGCAATGGCCCACAGAAAGAGGAGGAACAAGGCAGAAAAGTGGAGGTCATGGATGCACCAATCACACGCAGCCAATTAGACCTAGCAGTCAGTAAACTGAAATCAAGGAAATCACCAGGACCAGATGGAGTGTCCAATGAAATGATCAAGAGCATGGGATTGGCAACAATGGGAAAGCTGTTGGATATTTTCAATATGTGCTGGAGCACAAGTAAGTTACCTCAAATCTGGAAGGAAGCAAGCATGGTACCACTGCTAAAGCCAGTGAAAAACAATGATACGGCCTCTAACTACAGGCCAGTCAGTTCACTAGCTGCCTCTGCAAAACGATGGAACGCATCATTGACCTAATATGGTACCTAGATAGTGAAAACCTTCTCATTTCACAGCAAGCAGGATTTAGGCAGTACTACAGTACAGAAGATCAAGTGAACTATCTCTCTCAAGAGACTGAGGACGCATTCCAAGACAAAAACTTTGTACTAGCAGCGTGGATAGACCTGAAGAAAGCCTTTGATAAAGTATGGAAAAAAGGTCTGCTGTGGAAACTAAGAAACTGCAATGTGAATGGAAGACTGTACAAATGGATAAGGTCCTTTTTACACAATAGAAGAGCTAGAGTAGTAATGGATGGACACAAAAGCCAGAAGGTACTGCTGGGACATGGTGTATCACAAGGAGGAGTCCTTTCACCTACACTATTCCTGGTATTCATTAATGACCTGGTCAAGGAACTTCTCTATGGAATCAAAGCAGCACTGTATGCAGATGATCTGGTCATGTGGTGTACAGATGAATACTCGACAGTTGCTACACAGAGATTCCAAAGAGCAGCAGACATCTTGACATCATGGAGAAACAAATGGTGTATAAGTATCAACACAGAGAAATAAAGTACCACACTGTTTACTCTCTCATCTAAACAGAAAGCAGGTACGATCTTTGTAAATGAAATGTCCTTAAGGATGGACAACCAACTCACTTACTTAAGAGTGAATTTTGACTCAAAACTGACCTGAAAGCAATACATCAGCAGTGCAGAAGCAAAAGCCAGAAGAAAACTAGCCATATTAAGAAAATTGAGTGGAACCACATGGGGAGCTAGTGAAAGAATCTTCAAGAATGTATATCAACAATCTATTCACCACATTTAGAATATGGCTCAACATCTTGGTGCACAGCATCAAACACTACGCTGCATAATCTAGACAAGGTACAAAATCAGTCACTACGGATTATCACAGGTGCCATGCGGTACACCAATAGTAGAAATGCAGAAAATAATTGGTGTTCAAGCGCTAAAGGAACGTAGAGACACAAAGGTCATGACCTTGGGAGAGAAATTCCTCAGCTCTGTAAGCCATCCCCTGAAGGAGAGATTCAATAACTTGGCACTAAGACGGCTTACTTCATTCATCAGGCCAAGCGTATGGGTAAGCTGATACCTGAACTTCCAACTGTAGTCGCTCCATTATCATCTGTACCAGAGCATACACCATGGAAAGAAGCAGATTATACATAAATAACTATTCAGAATGAAGTGAAAGGTGTGCAGAATGGTGAGATGCAAAGCAGTCTTGTAAGATCAACAGCCACACTTAGTTGCTAGATGACAGATATCCATGTGACACCTGGATACGTGTGTATACAGATGGATCTGCACATAATGCCATAAAGAATAGAGGGGCAGGAGCACATATTGAATATCCAAACAACACCACTGACAAGAATTCCATAACTACTGGAAAATACAGCAACAACTATGATGCAGAAGTTAGAGCAATTATTGGTGCAGCTGAAAAACTATCAGATTCCAAAATTGATACATGCCTCATAGTAATTCTCACAGATGCAAGATCTGTACTGGAAGCTCTTCAGTGCAACAAACTACCAGACCTTAAAGATGCCTTGTCAAAAATTGGCTTACAACATGGAGTCACTTTGCAGTGGATTCCCTCCCACTGCGGGATAAAAGGGAATGAGAAAGCCGACCATCTGGCCAAAGAGGACACTGAAATGGAGCAACCAGATATACCAGTCACCTATAATCAGAAGAAAGGCATGATAAAAACCTAAAGGAAGCCACAAACACCACCACATGATGACTACCACATGCTAAACAGAAAGGAACAAGTCATCATTTTCCGTCTCCGAACAGGACACAGCCGGCTCCGAAGTCATATGTTTACAAAGTTTAAGGTTGGTACTACTAATCTTTGTACATGTGCCCAGGTGCCCCAAACTGTGGAACAAAACTGTACCAGCTATGAGACACTGAGAAATAATTACTGGCCCAGTGAAACCACTAAAGAAGATAAGCTCTATGGTGCCATACATGAATTACATGAAAAAAAAACAGTGAAATTTATCCAAGAGACAGGACTGCCGATACAGACAGACAATGAAGAAGAAGAAGTAGATGTGGAAGTTCTCTTGGAATTATTCTCTGCATCCTTTCAAGTGTAATCATGTGTATGACATATTTATTTCATAGATGTTATTTGAGTGGCAAACATAGGGTTAAACTGTCACCAAGAGGTCCTGAGATCCACTATCCAGGTAAGAGACTGTCATTGTAGCTAACATCTACCCGATGAGACTCGCAGTAACATGCCTAGCCTGTCTGAAAGATTCTGCTAAAGAAGTATTGCATACCCCGTAGTTCATAAAGTCGAAACTAGCACATAACACGAGTGATGATGATGATGATGATGATGCAGTCTGTGATATAAAGTAGATTTTTTATGCACCATGTAGCAATTAGTGTTTTGTATTACATTTATAAATTATACACTACCAGTGTATGTGTGTGCATAATGACATATGAGATTGAATGACCTGGTCACACATCAACAGTCTAGTTACAATATTAGTGTGTATACAAATTCAATATATCTTAGAGTCCTTTAACTAAACGGTCTCCCATGTCAGTAAGTAGTAATTACACGAAGAACAAAAAAAGATGAAGACAGGCGTTCCAGAGCTTGTCATCTTTGACCCCACCATCTCCTAAGACGTTTATTGACCAGCGGTCAAGGTAATAAGAAATGTTTCTCAAGGTCTTTTCGTGGGACTCCGCAGATGTCTGGGGAAGAATACAAGATCATCGCCGTCAAAGTTGTCCACGTGGACTCTGGTCAGGAGATCAAAAGAGTATAATGTCGTCTTCACCTTTCAGTTGTTAATCTTAAAAAAAACATGTCTTTGAATCTGCAGTCACCTGTACAACTTTGATTGAACCATGAAAGGTTGTCCTCAATGTTTACTCTTTTTTTTCCTTGACCCTAACACTGGAACTGACATGTAAGTATGACAAGATGAAATATCCAGTGTTCTCAACGCTACACAAGAAGTGAAAATGCGAATAGTTATCAAAAGATGGTTATCGAACATTTCACGATACTTCATTATGATGCATGATATTTTTAACAGCTGTCTGTATGTACAAAGTACTAGATCATTTTATCAGTAGAATACACTTTATCAGAATCATATCATGCAGCACATTATCGAAGATTCCCAACCCAAACGTCTTCATATTGTAACGTGGACGCTAGGATGAAACCGTGGGGGTGGAAGGGTAAAGCTGAATTCTGATTGACTGATTTCGGTATTTAGATCGTGCCATCTCGTGCCAAATCTTATCACCTGTGGCTAAGCTTATTTGTCTGAGATTCCATTGTGTTAGTCGACAGAAAATAGCAATGAATGTAAAGAATGTATCTGAATGGCCAAGTTAGTCTCTTTGACCAATCATACTTGGCCATCATTAGTGATTTCTTAGTAAGATTTTGCTTGAAGACAGTTGGAAAGTCTGTCAGTTACTGAGAGACTAGTGACTTTTCTGAAAGAAGATAGCAGAAATTTGACTAAGGAATGATCATCAGGATAGTTCTCAATGTTCAGTTCATCGCGTTTATTTTTTTATCCGAATTCAGTTTATGAAAGTAACAGCGAAGGACGTTACTGTCCGATCTCATAGTTAGCTACCCATAACTGATATGTTAGCATCACGGCTGTCAAACTGTAGGCGACCAAAGACATTGTCTCATTTCTCAGCTGGTACCCTCAGTAGCAGGATTAACCTGGTCAGGGCTCGCCATAATCCACTTGGTGGTGGATTTTGCTCAAGAAGCATTGCACATCCTGTGTTTTATAGATCCACTCAAAGACTGAAAAAATAGCAGCCGTAACCTCTCCCCCTTCATCCCCCCCCCCCAAATCCTCAGTATCTTCAGCACATCGGCAGCAAAGAATACCAGGTTGTAGTTCAAGTCAGTCTGATACCAGGTTGTAGTTCAAATCAGTCTGATACCAGGTTGTAGTTCAAGTCAGTCTGGTACCAGGTTGTAGTTCAAGTCAGTCTGATACCAGGTTGTAGTTCAAGTCAGTCTGATACCAGGTTGTAGTTCAAGTCAGTCTGATACCAGGTTGTAGTTCAAGTCAGTCTGATAGCAGGTTGTAGTTCAAGTCAGTCTGATACCAGGTTGTAGTTCAAATCAGTCTGATACCAGGTTGTAGTTCAAATCAGTCTGATACCAGGTTGTAGTTCAAGTCAGTCTGATACCAGGTTGTAGTTCAAGTCAGTCTGATACCAGGTTGTAGTTCAAGTCAGTCTGATACCAGGTTGTAGTTCAAATCAGTCTGATACCAGGTTGTAGTTCAAGTCAGTCTGATGAAGGAGTAGATGAAAGTTAAAAGTTATGTCTCCTACCACGGACGCTGAATAAAATACTCGGAGTCTGTCGAGCCAACTGATAAATAAACTCCATTCACAACTTTATCATGAAAGTCTGGACAGTTGTTTTCAGCACTACTAAGTAAATGAGTGAGTTAAATAGTGATAGTGGATGTGTATCTAATAAAGGTGAAATAAGAACAATAATACACACAGCAGAAGAAATGTAGGAGGAATAAACTCCAAACTGATGAAACCGAATAACATATTTGTTTAACTTAAATAACACTACAACCATAACGTTCGGTCTATGGAGGAAAAATAACTGGGAGGGTGTTCTACATGAAAACCTTACTTTATTTCTTTTAAGTTACTGATGTAAAAATTTCTCATAATTACATATTATCCATTTCGTTCACTGGAAGTCATAGAACTTAAAATTGCTTGGATTCCTGTGTATGTATGCTGCATCTCCTGTTGCATATTTTCTTCTTAAGTAATGAACCTTGATTAGCTGATGAATATCCACATGTTTCACACCTTCACTGCTCCTTTTATTTTTTGTTTGCTCTAAATATTTGATGTAGACATGGACAGAGAGGCAAGTAAAGAAGCTTAATTATGGTTTCCAATTAAAATTCTCATTCATTTGCATGTCCCTTGCGGAACTTTGCCTCCCTAACAGCACTCCTGTAGGCCTCTCGGGTGTGAGCAAGATGGCCTGCTGCTGCATCCATTTGCAGATCGTCAACGATGTCTTGCAGCCATCTTCGTTTTGGTCTTCCTATTTTTCTGTTTCCCATTATGTATCCTTCCAATACGGTCTTCTCTAAATTATCATGACGTTTAATGACATTGTTCTTTTTTGTGTCCACGATATTTAGAGAATTCTTCTGTTGCATTTACATTCAAAGGCATTTATGTGTTTCTCAGCTGTTTTGTTAAATGTCCAGGTCTCACAGTCATATGTTGTGATGGGAAAGATGCATGCCCTTAAAAATCTTATTTCTGTTGTTCTGTCTGCTCCTCTCCACAGATTCTTTATTTGTTTTACTTTCTGAAGAGCGATAGATGTCCTCCTTTTAATTTCCCTCATTGTATCTCCATTATTCGTTAGTAATGATCCAAGATATTCAAAACTCTTCACTCCTTCCAATGTTTCCTCATTGATATATATTTCAGATTAAAATGCTACACAAATTTAAACATAAAAATAACGTTTCTTCTCTTTTTTTCGTATGTAGAGCCATCACAAAAAATATGTTAATGAGGAAAGTCGATGATAAAATCCAGTTGTAGAACATCACTGCATATATATATATATATATATATATATATATTATATATATATATATATATATATATATATAATAATACTTGAAGAACATATTGAAAAGCAGAAACCATTAATACTGAATTTCATAGATTTTAAGAAGGCATTTGATAGCATACACAGAGATTCATTATGGAGAATTTTATGTCTATATGGAATACCATCTAAAATTGTCAACATCATTAAGGACTTATACAATGGATATGGTTGTGCAGTCAAGACAGAAGAAGGGATGAGTGAATGGTTCCAGATTGAAACAGGCGTGAAACAAGGATGTATACTGTCTCCTTTACTTTTTGGGATTACAATAGACTTCATAATGAAAAAATGCTGCACAGGTAACACAGGTATTGACTGGGTACATGGGACCCAACTAGAAGATCTTGATTTTGCTGATGACATAACTCTTATCAGTAATAATGTGAATTCAATGCAAGAAAAAACAGATAGCCTATCTTCACTGGCTAGCAAAATAGGACTTGAAATTAACAAGGACAAAACAAAAATAATGAAAATTCCCATCAATCAAAATGGAAAAATACACATAGAAGGGACAGATATTGAAGAAATCAATCAATTTGCATACCTTGGCAGCTACATAGACCAGGATGGTGACACTAGAAAGGAAGTTAGGATCAGAATTGCAAAAGCAGCATCAATCTTCAAGAATCTTGAGAACATATGGAATTCAAAAGTTATAAGCACAAAAACCAAGTTAAGACTATTCAATTCAAATGTAATATCCACCCTCATTTATGCATGCGAAAGCTGGAAAACAACTAAAGAAATAGAAAAGAAATTAGACTCTTTTGAAAACAAATGCCTAAGGAAAATACTCGGCATCAAGTGGAATGAATTCAAGAACAATGCAGAGATAAGACAGATGACTGAACAACAACCAGTCTCACGGGTGATCAGGAAAAGGAGATGGACATATGTTGGTCACTTGATGAGAAGAAACGATCAGAGAATTCCAAAACAAGCTATCAAGTGGAACACAACAGGCCGAAGAAAAAGGGGCAGACCGCGTGAAACTCTGAAAAGGACATTATTAAGAGAGGCCAAGTTAACAGGCATAAAATCCTTTGTTGAGGTTGAAAGACTCGCCGAAGACAGGAAAAATTGGTGAACTACTTTGCGAGCCCTATGTGACGTCTAACGGCACGGGAAGGATATAAGATAAGATAAGATAAGAAGATATATATATATATATATATATATATATATATATATATATATATATATATATATGTAAGATAAAGAAGTCTTCCGGTGTGACGTGCAAGATGGCGGACGTTTATTTTTAATGGCTCTGACCTTCTCAGGATCAAGAGATATGCCTGACTGGCTGATGACATAACCGAGATACTTGGTCACTGAGGCCGCAAAGTGGCATTTCGATGGTTTAAGCCTGACCTTGTGTTCGCGCAATCGATTGAATACCGTCTGAAGATCGAGAACATGGTCTTCGATCGCTCCATCAGTGAACACCAGTATATCGGCGATACAGGCTTGTGCATACTTTCCTAAACCTTGCAGTTCTGTGTCCATGAGTACGACAAAGGTAGATTGTGCCCCTTTTAAACCGAAGGCAATAAAATTCCAACGAAAACAGCTAAGATGGTAGCTAAAATCTGACGTCTGCTGTGCATCATCAGACAAGAGAATGCACCAAAAAGCCACATCGAGAATTCAAAGTTCTGAAAATTTTGGTTTTTCCAGTCGTGCTCAAAATATCATCAATGCGTGGCAAAGCATACGATAGTGAACGAGTCACAGCATTGAGTGCACTGTAGTCGCAACAGAAATAATGCGTACCATCTTTCCTAGTCACCAAGACAACTAGTGATGACCACTCTGAGACTATGCGGGAAATGATTCCGTCACGCAACATATTCTCAACGGCCTTCTCTATCACCTCTCTACTCGCTAACGCAGTTCGATATAGTTTCTTGGAGATTGCCGGACGATGGCCTGTATCAATCCCATCTGCACTATCGAAGTATAAGAAATCTCGGAATCAGTCAAGGCAAACATCCTTATTCTGTGTCAACAAACTGGATATAGTATCCTTGTGCACATCAGGTCACTTAACTTGTCGAACGATAGTCTCAGAACGACTTTTATTTGTTGGCTCCTCAGTACCAGAATTCTTCACAACAGGATCCACTGACTCTGTGAGTGGTGTCAACTTTCTGAGAACACATCAGCGTTTCATCTTGATGTGTTTGCTAGAATGATTGATTACTGTCAACACGGGATAATGATTTGTGTGAAAGAAGATATCACTGACAATGGAAGTTACCAAGAAACACATTTCTTAGGTTAACTTTGGGATGTAAGAAAAGTTACTATTGTCAGATGCCAGGTAAGCTCGCCTGTCAAGCCAAGACGTTAGTTCACCTTGGCATCTCCTACCAAGTATTCATTTTCTTAGCTGTAGACTACACGGGAATAACGCCAGGTACAAACACAATTTTTAAAAAACACGGTAATATAAGAGGTCTAATGTGAGAATTTTGACATGGAATTTTAGTAAAATACATTCTGTATTTCATGGACGATATTAGAACCCTAAAAGCTATTTGGAAAATGAAAGTAACAAAAAAAAAATAACAAGTACATTTTTCTTAACTTCACCTCAAAACAATAAGGACAGTTTTTGTGGATCATGCATACCTATGCCAATCAATGCTGAGAGCCATATTTAACCAAAGCTAAATAAACCGATCTACCAGAGTCAGAACTGAATGTCAACTTGGATGAAGTTACACTGAATGAAACTGAAACAACAGTGAATCTAATGGCGAACAACAAAGCTGCAGGTTAAGATGAAATAACAGTCGAAATGTTAAAAGCTATTAACAGTGGCAACATGAGACAACTACAAAGAATGTTGAGTAAAATTTGGAAAGAAGAAAAGGTCCCTTCTAAATGGAAAAAGGGAATCATTGTTAAAATACCCCCCCCCCCCCAAAAAAAAGAAACCTCAATGACTGCAATAACTGGAGTGGTGTAACCTTACAATCAGTTGCGTCAAAGGTGTTTTGTAAAATGATTCTGAATAGAATTAAGGATGTAGTAGATACTGCAATGAGAGAAGAATAAATAGGATTTCAAAAAGGGAGAAGCTATCTCGACCAGATCTTTACTCTAAGAATAATACTTGAAGAACATATTGTAAAGCAAAAATCATTAAACTTCATAGACTTTAAAAAAGCATTTGATAGTATACACAGAGATTCATTGTGGAGAATTTTAAGACTATATGGAATACCATCTAAAATTGTCAACATCATTAGAGATCTCTGCGACAGGTATGATTGTGCAGTCAAGATAGAAGAAGGACTGAGCGAATGTGAAACAAGTGTGAAACAAGGATGTATATTATTTTCCTTGCTATTTGGAATTGCCATAGACTTTATAATGAAAAAAAGCTGTTCAGGCACAACCGTCATTGATTGGGTACGTGGGACCCAAATAGAAGATCTTGATTTTGCAGATGACATAACTCTTATCAAAGACAATGTGAAATCGATGCAGGAAAAAACAGATTCCTTGTCTTCCTTGGCTAGCAAAATAGGACTTGAAACTAACAAAGACAAAACAAAAATAATGAAACTTCTCATTAATCAAGAAGGAAAAATATACATAGAAGGAACAATTGTTGATGAAGTAAACCAATTTGCAAACCTTGGCAGTTACATAGACCAGGATGGTGACACTAGGAAGAAAGTTAGAATTCGAATTGCAAATGCAGCATTGTCCCTCAAATATCTTGAGAATATATGGAATTCAAAAGTTATAAGCACAAAAACCAAGTTAAGACTATTCAATTCAAATGTGATATCCACCTTTATTTATGCATGTGAAAGCTGGAAATCAACTAAAGAAATAGAAGAGAAATTAGACTCATTTGAAAACAAATGGCTAAGGAAAATACATGGTATAAAGTGGAACGAATTCAAGAACAACGCAGAGATAAGACAGATGAGCAAACAACAACCTGTCTCATGGGTGATCAGAAAAAGAAGATGGACATATGTAGGCCATTTGATGAGAAGAAAGAATCAGAGATTACCAAAACAAGCTATCAAGTGGAGCACAACAGGCCGAAGAAAAAGAGTCAACCACATGAAACTCTAAAGAGGACATTGCTAAGAGAAGCCAGTTTAGTGGGCATAACTTGATGAAGTTGAAAGATTCACAGAGATCATGAAAACTTGGCAAACAACTATGCAAGCCTTATGTGACGTTTAACGGCACGTGATGGATGTAAGATGGAAGAAATAAAATGTAGCAGATTTCTAACTCAACCGTATTAAAATTTTTAAAAAAATTATAGTAACTTCCTTCCAGGCTCTTTGTACAAAAATTTGTCATTCAATTTTATCCTTCCAGAGTATGGAAAATAATTCAGGAGTGAAAGAGTTAAACTTCAAATTACTGGAGGTGTTTCAAAAACTGTTTCTCTAATGTCAAACAGATCATTATGAAAGAATTCTTTATCTTATCCATAGATATTAGAGTGCAAATGGATTGTACCATTGACTTTCCTCATTAATATATTTTCTTTGTTATGTCGCCAGACATAAAAAAAAACATTTGTGTTTATGTTTAAATTTTGTGAAACATTTTAATTTGAAGCTTCTCCGCTTGCCTGTCTCTCCACGTTTATATCAAATGATTTAGAACAGACAAACTCAAAAGAGTCCAGTTCCTCGACTAAGCATCCTGTTCAAGCACTAAGCAGAATTTAAGCTAGAAGAAAACATTGGTAGTTTGAGCAAAAGGTCGGGTGTTCTATCCTCCAGATACTGTACAGTAACGGATTGTCTGTTAGGATGAGCAGCCTTAAGTCTAAAGATCCGAAACGTCCTAGACTCTATTTAAAAAAATAAAGAGACTAAGCACTGTTTACATGAAAAATAATTAAAGAAATAAGTAATAAAGGCTGACAGGATTTTCTCCGTTTTGCTTGCTATTATACAATCTCATGCAGAGATCACAACTAAAGGAGAATCTAGCCATGCATGAGAAGACAGACAGTATTGGTCGGAGGAAACTAAGCTTAGCCAGTGGTTAATCTACCACTGATCATGTAGCATTAGTTTAGCAAGGATGGACGTGTGGGAAAAGGGGTAAAATGCGCTTGATATTTGACAAAAAACACGCTGGTGTAATAATGTTCTTCAACTTCTTTTTCTCATTGACTTTCTGTTCATAGCTGCAGCACTTCATTTACGCTGAGTACATGTTCATTGTGAGTTGTACAGGTAATCCCATAGGAAATGCCGTAGGGGATGAAGCGTTAGAGACCTCATTATGCTGGGGCATCAGGGTATGAGGTAGTCTGGCCAGTTCCTTTCCTCGCTGCCTTTCCTCCCCAGATTTTCCGTGGTACCCAAAAGCGAGGTAGGTCGACCTCGGGGCTGCTTTGGTCGGAAAAAAAATCCCGTTCAGCTAAGGATTGGAACCCTTGACCATTCGGTCGCTAGACGAATGCTCTAACCACTGCGGTAGCCGGTCCCTACATGTTCATACCTACAACAACTCTGCATTTACGCTGAGAACCAGGAATAACTTCATATCAGCTGCCAACCACGGATCAGGTGGAAACAACATCATCACCAATCAGTGGCACAGGTTTCATAATAAGGTAGCATCGTCCATTAGATGGTATGGTTGTAGTGTTATTTAAGTTAAACAAAATTGTTATTAAGTTTCTCCAATTTGGAGTTTATTCCTTCTAGGTGTGTATTAATATTCTTTTTTTTCACCTTTATTACATACACATCCACTATCACTATTTAACTCACCCATTTGCTTAGTAATGCTGAAAACAACTGTCCAGACTTTCATGATAAAGTTGTGAATGGAGTTTATTTATCAGTTGGCTCGACAGACTCCGAGTATTTTATTCAGCGTCCATGGTAGGAGACATAACTTTTAACTTTCATCTCCTCCTTCATCAGACTGACTTGAACTACAACCTGGTATCAGACTGACTTGAACTACAACCTGGTATCAGACTGACTTGAACTACAACCTGGTATCAGACTGACTTGAACTACAACCTGGTATCAGACTGACTTGAACTACAACCTGGTATCAGACTGACTTGAACTACAACCTGGTATCAGACTGACTTGAAATACAACCTGGTATCAGACTGACTTGAACTACAACCTG